>SSNS01000179.1:174192-341183 GCA_006937985.1 Aphyosemion australe | reverse complement strand
TGTGTAATTCAAACCCTGCCCAAAAGTATTAATTATAGTGTTTGCAAAAACACCTCGGTTTACATATAAATTGTTTTATACAGCCATTTTGTTGGCAGAATCTGATATTCATTTTAGCTCTAAGCCAGGTGTTCTGACAGAACACCTGGAAAAAAATGGGTCCCAACATGGTTTGTGTGGCATTGCCATAGTGTGACGTCATCGGTAGGCACAGATCCCCACAAAATCTTGTTTTTATTCGTTCTACTGGTAGTTAATTTTGTTCAAATTGAAATATAGGCCTGCCTCTAATTCTGGCCTCCTTCCAATAAAGGCCTGAACCAGGATGTGCTTGAGTAAATAAAGGCCCGGGCCTGTATTAGAGGATTTACGGTAGTCACAAAAAGACTACAGTGAACTGCTGTCACCTTAAAACAACTTCATTCTAAACTGTTTCCTAGTAAACGTGATACTATAAGCCATTTTTTTCAGCACCAGTTTTATGTTACACTGTTATTTATATTTGCAGACAGTAGCAGGCAGCAGGAGGCTACAGCACTTCCTGTGCACCCAGGGAAACTTCCTATAATAATAGTTTCAGCTGTGATGTTAAGGGTTATAATCCATTGTTTGCATGACTTTTTTTTATTTTTTAGATCTGAGTTGTTTTAAGATGACAATAATTCACTTTAGTTTATCTAGAGTGGGTAGGATTTCTCAAAAGCTCTAAACTATCCCTTTACCATGACGTGCCAAATCAGAAAATTATTTCATATATTTATTTAGTTAACAAGAGTGTTAATCAAAAGGGAAATATAGCAAATTAGGAAATTTAAAAATATTTTTACACTTTTTTTTTTAAAGTAAAGTATTTTTAAAGATTCTGTCCAAATTGAATCCCTACTGCTTTTGTATTGTCTTACCTCAATAAGATAACACAAAAGATTTAAAGAAACAATTTCATGTGAAAGCAGAAAATTATGAGATGTTTATCCTTTTTGTATGTTTTAACATCTTAAAACGTCGTGTACCACGTGATGGCAGAAAGAAAAGTTTAAAATGTTTTAAATGTGTGGAGAGTAGCATGCAAAGGTTTGAATTTGCCAATCTATCTGTTACTATAAATAACTGAGTAAAGATTGATGTTATTAAAACGAACAAAAAAAAATGTTTCAGACAAGATTTTAAAGTAACACAGAACAGTTTCCTGCTCCTTCGCTCCGCCCTACTGGTTGAAAGTGGAATTACAACTACCGTAAACAACCCTGCTGTAGCTAGCGCTAACAACGAGCTAACACTAACATGAGCCAACTAATAATAAAATAAACTGCAAAGTAAAAAGATCCACACTGTTGGACAAACAATATTGTTACTTACAAGTCCAGTAGCAACAAAACCAGGTCACCATCATCTCGTGATTTCATAGCCTTTTTCAGCTTCCTAACTACCCAAACTAGTGTAGGCTGCGTCGATGTTTACTCCGGTTTTATCTCTTTGTTTCACCTCCAAAGTCATTACTCTGATACTTTTAATTCCAAACTCCACCCTGATGCCAACAGATAAGGAAACTTATTTTTTCTTCTAGTGGTTTTTATTGACGATCATCAAACTGAAAAAGCTAACCTCTAACATTACAGCTAACAGCCATAACGCAGGTATAAGAGCGCCCCCTAGAACACCTACCCGCTCCACAAAACTATTAAGTGCGGTATCTGGCCAGCAGAGGGCTGCAGACTGATGTCAAATATGAAACGGGTCAAGTTTCTAACTCAACAATCACTGTTGATTGAGGGGGGCTCCGTACTGGGGGGAGGGGGGAGGGGTTGTAGGCGGGGGCACTGGAATTTCAGCCTATGGTAGGGGAACACTGTGAGATCAATGTTAAGGCTCTAGCTTAAAGTTTAATAAATTATTCAGTGTTACTTACACAACACAAAAGCACCCAATACAAAGTTTTATCTTTAAAGGAATACGGTGGGCTCTTTGAAGTCTGTTTGTGTGTAAAAATCATAAATTGTTATTTTGTCTGTTTGTAGCTTCTTGAACAGCCTTTGTTTGAATAAACAGATTTTATGTCCCACAGGACTGATGAACTGCTGCCAAAACCAAAATGTGCTGTTATCTCAAACTGGATCAAATCCCCTTAATTTGATAGCGGTTCATTCAAAAAATATTTTATAAACCTTTTCACTGTCCTCAGTTTCACATGTTATGTTTGTTTTAATGGAATTCTGTGACCTAAAAATCACCAACGGCAGCTAAATGTAGCACTTCTGGTGCATCCAGGGATCAGGTCTCTTAACATTTCTGCTGGGATAACTGTGTAATGTGGATTTATTGGCATTAAAAAGGCTATAAAATAACCTGAATTGCTGTGAAATTTAGGAGACAGGAGTTGTTTTAAGATGGCTGCAACTAGCCGTTAGCTCATCAGTCCTTAGGATGTAGATTCTATTTAGCTGTTTAAAAGGGGTTTAAATGATAATGTAAATTTACACAGAAACACTCCAAAATAAGCCTTTTAACTATTGTGTGTTTTATCAAATTTGTTACCAAACAATGCAACAATGCATTTTCTTATGTTAAAACGTCGCCCTAAAAAGCTAATGAAAATTTTGCTCCCTTATGTGCTAGCAATGATAACATTTTGCTACAGCTAATCATGGTGTAAAACACTAACTAGCTGTTTGGCTATGTTAACAGACTAAAGCCTAGTTCATGCTTCTCCGTCAACTCGGGTGAGGAGTCGCGCACACAGAGACACTTACCCTCCAGGACAACAGAGGGCGTAGCGCCACCATTGCAGTCACATCTCTCATTGACGTTAACTACTTTGTATTTGTATTTATATTGTACGTATTTATGTATTTCAGAGACTTTTTAACACAGAGAATTTGTCCCTCATTCTCCTTCACTTCATGCAGTCGCCACCTCTAACCCTATATACAATCTTTGCTCTAAACCCATGTTTCCCGTAATTTCCTTCAACTAATCAAAAGTTTGCTGCGTATCTTTGTTCTCCACAAGACATTCTCCGATCTGTTCCACATTTCCTGCTAGATATCTTCAGCACTTGTTTTATTTATTTAGGGGTTGGGTGCTGTTGATAAATTTAAAGTTAGTGGCCTGCTGACCAATCACAGGCTTGCTGTCTCGATTTGAGCACGTCTCCATTACCCTTGCATCGACAGATCTTGGCGTTGCGTCTCTCTGTTGCCGAGCTGACTGAGAAGTATTAACCAGACTAAAAGGTAAGGTAACAGTTTACAATATGGGTCCCTTTATTAACGTTACTTAGTGAATTATTAAGCATTAATAAACTATTAAATAAAGTATTAACAACTGCTTAATATTTATGTTAATATTAAGTAATGCATTACTAAGCAGACACCTCCCCAGCCCTTTGTCCTAACCTTAAGGACACTTAATAGGTAGCAATATCGGGAGTGTTAATAAAGGGTTCCTTTGTTTATTAATGCTTAATAATGCACTAAATAACATTAAGAAAGGGACCCTTATTGTAAAGTGTTACCAAAGCTGAATATCAGCAGCAACACATATTTGACATTACTTCAATTAAGTGATCAGGCAAGTCATGTCTAAAACGGTCCGGGCGGAAACATGTTCTCTACTGTCGGTCTTAACGCCATGTCATTAAAATAAAAGAAACATGTCTTTATTGGGAGGTATTTATAGTAACACGACTGTGTTGTCTGTCTGAAATGAACCTGTGGTTATTATCAGTGTAGCTTGAGAAGAAAAAAGATCAATTAGTGCCAAAAAATGAATGTAGAGATATAAATATTCAGAGTAAAGTGCACTCAATGCAGAAATAAACCTTTATTTTCTCTAATATGTAACATATTTGTGTGTGGAGCTTAAGCTTTATTTGCTGTTTCTTTGATTTCTGTTTGTTTCTACACGAGGATGAAACCGTAGTTGATGGAGACGCCTGTCTGGATAACTCGCCGTCGTTCGGGAGCTAACCTAGTTGATGCACGTAGGTCTCCCCGGGGATACTCTCTGGATTTAAGGTGTTCTAGTTATTTTTGGTGAGATGTGCCATTAAGAACATGGAAAGTCACTTCACTCTCTGGGAAAAAAGGAAATCCCTTTTATGGAAATGAATTTTTCACAAGAATTTAGGATGAGGGATCAGATCCAGGAGCCGTTTGAGGGGCGATTTATCTGTTGAGCGTGTTTTTTAAATGTCCCATTGCTGAAACCTTTACGATGGGTTTAAGAATAACCTTTAACAGTTGTAAATCTACAGGGAAGGAGTAGAAGTAGAACCACTGTGCAAACAAACCACACCAGAAGGAAACTATATTTTATAACATCCTTGAGGTCTTCGTATCCATCAGCTCACCGTTTAACGTTCTGCTCTTATATTAAATAGTCATCTGCAAATGTGCTGAAGTTCTCACCGGGAACAGCAGAAAGAAGCGGAGCATTGAAGGCTGGTGTAAGAAGAGTTCAGTCATTCTGTAAATACTGCATAAAGGTCAGCTGGAACGTGTTTTATGGTGATATTTGTGGGGAAAAAGAGGATCCTCTGTTAAAATCAAACAGAACCAGGAGCTACTTTTGGTCTTTTTGTTGATGCTATATCTGCATGAGGTCTGAAATAAAACCCCAAATAAAAGATTCAATAATGTAATGATCTCATTTGTTTCTCGAATGATTTTAATCCCGTTTGTTTGTTTTTAGAAGTGGAGAGAAACTCAGGTGAATCAGGAGTGATCTAGATGGTAACCATTCAGCTCCTTATGTCATAATTCACAGTATGTATAAATCTATATGACCTACTGTATGTAATCCACAATATGCACATTTATGTGTCGAAAAAAGAAAATGAAGCTAGAAACTTGTTTTTTTTTTTTCAGACCAGTTTTTTTGCCCAAAAGAAAAAAGGTGTTTAGGCTCAACATTGTGTCATCCGCCAAATGTAATAAAGCAGCTGTTTACATCTGTTTGTGTGTTTTTCTGTTTCGAGTGTTTTTGTCATTTTAGCTGCTGGGCTGAAGGAAAAGATTTATTTACACATCAGCTCCTTCGTTTCTGTCGGAAGTAGTAGCCTCCTGAACAGCCTCAGTTTGAATAAATAGAGTTTACTTTCTATGGGACTGATGAGTAGGAGAGGGGAAGTGCAGGGTAGGTGGCGCTAGGGTAGGAGATGCTGTTTGAGGAGCTGGGTCTTCAAGAGTTAGGGGTTAATAGGAAGGGACGCCCCTGTTCTGGTTGTAGGTCGTGTCACTATGGTGGAACGACACAGGAAAGTAACTGCTGGCGCCAACACACACAACCAGTCTTGCTTTTTTTACATAAAGCTAACGAGGACCTCCTGTTGCTAGCTCTCTATCCCAGCACCATTTACACATCGCTTCTCCTCCTCTACCTCCTGACTGCTCAACTGAGAGGTGATCTGATATCGGAGCACTTAAAGGAATCCCAGTACATGTTGGTTCGTAAACCTCTGACTAGCCGTTAGCTCATCAGTCCTTCTATATCCATTTCTCTGAACATAGGCTCTTCAGGAATAGTTTAATAGAGTCATTAAAAAAATCAGCTCTGCTGGTTTTCAGCATGATTGGCTTCATTGGTGATCTGAAACTCAAATATAAAAGTTTGGTTTGTTTTGGTTCATGACGGCAGCCGTGGTCAAGCAATATCTAAGATGTCAACCATTTTGCCAGTTTTTGGACTCACCGTTGCTAAAAGCTGAGTCACTATCAGCTGTATCTATTATACCTTTCACTCAGAAACACTTGAAAACAGCTGAAAATGTCCCTTCAAGCAACCTGAACACATTCAGAGAAGAAAATCACTGAGGGTGTTTATTTTTCTGCCTCTCTGAGACGTGACCAGCTCGTCTCAAACACCGGAGGCGGAGAACAGGGAACAAATGTCTTGTTTTTCTCAGGGTGATTTTAAGAATTGCTAGAATGTGTCTTCTTAAAAACTAAAAAACTCTCTCAGGGACACAAAGGACATAAATCTATAGCTGCTGCTTTAATCCAGCAGAGGGTGCTGCTGCTCAGAATCTGAGCTGTAAGAAGGATTTATCAGTTTCCAAGCAAAAGCAGATATTTGTTCTAATGTTTTTGACCTCCCTGTTACTGGCTATAAAACAGACACACACAGCCCTTAAACACTAACAGCCTCTCCTGTGTTTTAAGTGTTGCAGCGAAGCTGTGGTTGTGGATCTCTGGCCTGCGCCTGCACAGGCGTGTGTGTGTGTGTGTGTGTGTGTGTGTGTGTGTGTGTGTGTGTGTGTGTGTGTGCACGCTTGTTTCTGTGCATGCGTGCTAATTTTGGACGTTGCTGCGGGCAAATAAAGAATCTGGCAAATGACAGAGCAACTGATCATTATTCATTCTGCTCCACATAATGTAGAGGAGCAGAAAGGAGGAGGAGGAGGAAGCAGAAAGCCTCAGAAAGGACAAAACGATGGTTCTAGTTGTCTTCTCTGTGTGCTGCAGTGGTTTATTTTAGGACCAGAACATATTTCCTTCCATGGACACATGATGATTGATAAAGCTCTCATTAGTACAGATTCCAGGCTCTCCTAGATTAACAGCTGGTCTCTAATCAACCCTCTGCTTCCTGCCACTGAATTCATATTGGATTCATCTCGTTTGGGCACCATTAAGCAACCCAGACGAGTAATATAGCAGCAGTCAGCCTGCTGGTTAAAAACAAACAATCTGCACTTTTATTGATGTGAAATTGCAGCAAAAAGCACTTTTTGGTCACATGTCTGTGTTTGGTGGGAACTAAAGAGGAATTACAGGTAATATGAGATTGTTCATAACAATAAAACAATTGTTGTGCCTCCTGGTGTAACAACAATAAAGACTGTTCTGTTCTGTTCTAGGAACGATACAGGATGTTAACAGCTGACCCTGTTTTTTTTTGTTTTGCACCTTCTTTTATCCTATTCATACCTCCGATCACGGCACAGAAAGCATTAGGACATAACAGAGTTTTAGGGTTATACTTTAATTTCCTTTACGAAAAAAAAGTAGATGCCTCAGTTCAATAAAAGACAGATTTAGGTTATTAAAGGATGATTAAAGAGATTCTATGCAGTTTTGGCTTGCTTTTAGCACCCCCTAGTGACCTTTAGTGAAACCAAAAGTGAAACTTATCTCCTCGCTGTGCGTTTGTCTTTTTAACACCTTAATCTAACTGCTGAAATGTCTCCTCAGCCTCCATTAGTGTCTACAGGAGCGGTTCATCACTAAATCAAACACATCAGCTGTGTTCATGATCTAAAACATGCTGGAAGCAGACTGCAGCACCAGGCATGTCAGCTCCACTTTACTAAGTCCAGCAGAGACCAGACTGCCACTCTGAAGTTGCAAGTGTGGTATTCTGGCCACAGAGGGCGGTGGGGGTCTGAGTGACATTTCATTAACCCTGTAAAGGGTCATTTTAGCACACATTGGCTCAAGAAACTGATTTAATATTGACTAAAGCAAAGAATGACAGCACTTGTAAGAGACAGAAATTTGCATACTCATTCATTAAAGGTAAAGTTTAGAAGTGGACAATAACATCTTACCTGTTTTAGGTAGCCCCTTTGATCAACCTCAGTTTGGAGAAATAGCTAAACTTACAGGAGGACGTTAACTACATGAATCAGTAAAAGCCAGCAGCCTCGGTAGTCATACGCAGCAGCAACAGCTCCTCGTGCTGGTCACCTGTCTTGTCACATGTCTCTGTGCTTAGCTGTTAGCTGGTCAGAATGACTGTTTCTCCAAACTGAGGCTTTTTAAAGAGCTCTCAACAGCAGGTAATGATGTTGTTTAAAACGCTTCCACAGAACCCCGTTTTAAAGTTCTCATTCACCCATTATTTCTGTACATCTGCAGTGGTCTCTAGTATGAATAAATGCCTCGTGAGTCGTTCGCTCGCCTGTTTCAGAAACTAGATATTAGCCGGAGGAGAAAACAGCAGGATGTGAAGTCTTACTCATTATTTCCTCTCTGATTGGCTGACAGCAACACGACTCTACCACTGACTCTGTTTGCTCTGCAAAGTTGATGTTTTATCTCCACTAATAACACAAGCCTGGAGGAGTTTTGCTGTGTGGTGGAGTTGCTAATGCTAACGGTTAGCTTCTACTAGCCGAGACGTTCTCTGCTGTTTCCTGGATGCTAAACCAACAACAGCCTTCCCCGTCGTGAGTCAAGATGGGTGTAACGTAGATCTGTGTGGCTTTTCTAATTTCCCCATCTATTTTCTATCAGCGGCTAATGCAGGAAATAGGGGTAGAAGACTATTCTCATGTTTAGCCTGCAGGTAAAACTCAGAGTGATCGATCACAAGTAAAAAACGGTTTCTCGTTGAACCTGGTCCTTAAAAGATCAAAGCCATCTTTTTGTACGTTGATAGTAGCTATACAGGAAAAGCTTTTCATTTACAAAATAAAACTACTTTTTTACATCTTCTCATAAGTGTGATCCAACTAGTTTGTTGCCTTTAAGCACAGGTTTAACACAGGAAATGTGAAGATGATTTAGTCTGTCGGCCTCAACAACCTCCACGAGTCAGCCTGACAAAACACATGGCCTCTCAGGCAAAACCCAGGGGGTAAAAACCCACGAGGCACCTGCTGCTGCCTCTAAAGCTGTGAGAGCGTAATAACAAATGAGAGAGAAAGACAGGGCGTACGCATTTTTAGGAGCTCATCTCTTATCTGGGTTTGTGTGCCTGGACAGTTAGAGGACACAGTTAATAGAAGACTGTCCTCGCTCTCTGAATAAAATATGTCCTTTCTGTGTAATTAGAAGGAGCTGCTGGTGGTCTTCAGCTGGATTCAGCTGTCAGGTATTCAGCGGGCATCACCACGTCCTCACGGCCACAATGGGATTTCATTCACACGGTTTCTGCTGCCCAAATGGCAGCTGTGTGTGTGTGTGTGTGTGTGTGTGTGTGTGTGTGTGTGTGTGTGTGTGTGTGTGTGTGTGTGTGTGTGTGTGTGTGTGTGTGTGTGTGTGAGGGGCAAGTAAACATGCCTGAAATACAAAGACTGTGATGTTTCATTCATTACGTTGTCAGCATGAATAATAGATGTCTAATTGATATGCAACACACACACACACACACACACACACTGTAAACTATTTGTACATCTTGGTTATAAACTAACATAAAAGTTTCACATTTATCTGATATCATCAATATATTATTATTAATATTAATATTATTGTTATTGATTATATAATAATAACAGCCACTCCCTGTCTGCAGTACTTGGATCTTCCACCTGAGGGCAGCAGACAGGTAGAGGGTTAGGGGAACTACTAATGCTGATAAAGAGGTAGAGCTCCTAAAATAAATGATTCAAAAATATAATTTCCACGTTTCCTTCGCCAGCACACCTGAATGAAATGATTTATTCACCGTCTGGTTCTGTAGAAATCTGTGAATCATTCATTCATCCTAATCAGGAGTTTAGAGGAAAGAAACAGGTAACATGGGCTGCACAGCAGAGTAGTGGTCAGCGCTTGTTGCCTTGCAGCTAAGAGGTCCTGGGTTCACAACCCAGCCTGGGGTGTCTCTGCATGGTGTTAGCATGTCCTCTCTGTGCATGCATGGTTTCTCTCCAGGTACTCCAGCTTCCTCCCACAATCTAAAAACATGACTGTCAGGTTGATTGGTCTCTCTAAATTGTCCTTAGGTGAGTGTGTGCATGGTTGGTTGTCCTGTGTGTCTCTGTGTTGCCCTGAGATGGACTGGCAACCTGTCCACCTGTGTGCCAGAAACTGCTGGAGATAGGCACCAGCCCCCCATGACCCTGCATGGATACGCAGGTATAGACAATAGATGGATAGATGAAACAGGTAACATGTACAGGACGGTGGCCCTGGAGGACCAGAGCTGGTGACCTCTGCCTGAGAGAATTTGACTAACAGCTACCACTGGTATTTACAGCTCTATGTGTGGAGGCTAGCTTTAATTAGACTCCAGAGTCTCCAGAGAGAATCAGCTGTTGACCAACAAGGACATTTTCAGACCGTACAGGTGAAACTCTAAAAACTAGAAAATGGTGCAAAAGTTCATTTATGTCAGTAATCCAGCGTAGACTGTGAAACCATCTAAAGGCTCAGGAACCCTTTGCAGGTGTTCTGGATTCATTAGCTGATTAGAGTCTAGAATATTGAACCTTTTCACAATATTCTAATTGTCTGAGATTTTGATTGTGGGGTTTTCATCAGCTGTAAACCATGATCCTCACAATTATAACAAATAAAGGCTGAAACATCTGACTTAGCATTTAAAGAGTCTGTATCATGTATAAGTTTCACTTTTTGGGCTGAATTATTTACATAAATGAACTTTTGCACCAGATTCTAATTTTTCCAGTTTCAGTTGTAGCTGATTTTGACCTTTAAGCATTTTGTGCAATTCTTTATTTTGTCTTTATAAAGAATATTTACAAATACAGGAACAATTTGGTTAAGTTTATGGTAAACATTGTCAAGTAAACACAAACCTGAATTCCTCTAGTTGGATTTCTTTCAGACTGATAAACGTGCAGCTGGGAATCTGAGTGAAGGAGGAGAACAACACAGAGCTGAAGGACAAACAGCTCTGAACCTCTGCAAGGAGACTCCAGTCTGACACACACACACACACACACACACACCTCAGATACCTGTCTCCCAGGAAACTGAGCGCACACGTCTGCATGGACACGCAGAAGGAGTCATTCAGCACTAACAAGTGCAATCACACACACACACACACACTTGCATTTCAGTTTCCTCAGCCCTTTGTGTTTAGAACTCTCCACCAATCAAATTCCTCTGCTCGTGTGCTGTTGGCCAATCAGGACATGGAATGCTGACACACCCACAGGAGATAGTTGTGGTGATACTGAGGTGTGTGTGTGTGTGTGTGTGTGTGTGTGTGTGTGTGTGTGTGACTCCCAGCAGATGCTGATTCTGGATCTTTGGAGGAAGCAGAGGTGTCCAAAAACCCCTGACTGCTGCTGTCACCGTGAAACAGGAACACACCTTTGATTCAAGTCAGCAAAGTTTTAATTACACACACACACACACACACGCCGAGTCTTTGAGGGCATGAATGGTCAGCGGTGGAAAATGTGTTCATGTTAAATTCAGCAGCTCAGCTGAAGAAGCTGATCTTTCCTCCATTTCATCACAAGCAGCAGCTTCATTACAGGGCAGCAAAATGGATGTCGGATGGCGTCCAGTGCTGATTTACAGAGCAGCTCTCACTAACCCACATCAGAAAATGACACACACACCTCTAGAAAAGCTGCATGAATAGTTCAGGGTGAGGAACTGCATCAAGAGGGAGAATCAGCTGTTAGAAGTTAGAAGTGAGACTCTGGAAAGTTTAACCAGCAGCTTGTTGGCTTAGTTTAGGTCAGGCATGTCCAAAGGGCGGTCCGAGGGCCATTTGTGGCCCTCCGAGTGGTTTTGTGTGGACCCCAACAGCATTCCTAGAGCGGTGGACTTTTGTCTTCAGCAGCACGTTTATGTAGGCAGACACTTTATCATTTTTATGTTCATACTTTTACTAACGTGAGGCCTAGTTTTGAGCAGAACAAAAGATCACCAAAATAAACATTTCAGTATTTTTCTTTTACCTTAAAGGACTTTTAACTTGGAAAAAAATATATACAAATAGTTATGGTCACTTGTATAAATGACGTGTTTACATAATCACAAGGTAGGAGGTTGTCTAAAAGGAGGTGTAGGAGACCTAAGTGTGGAAGGTGTAATAGGAGGCATAATGGGAACTCTAACTGGAGGTTTAATAGAAAGAGGTGTAGTAGAAAGACCAGTAAAAGGTGTAGCAGGAGCACCAGAACTCATTTCCAGCTCAGAAACAGACACAAACAGGTACGGTTCCATCTGTTTATTGATTAACTATAAAATATCGACTTACTAAAACAATTCCAAAGAAACACTGATAAACGTGGTTGTCTGTAAAAAAAAGAATAAAACATGTTCCTTACACGGATAGCATAGGGTGACGGAATATATCTAGCTTCAGCTTTTTATTTTTCTCTAAAATGTTTTCTTTTTGCATTTTTACAAGATTAGACGTTTGTACAAAGTATACTCTGATAGCTTTCTTCCCTCAACAGCGGAGGAGCATTTACAAAACTTAGATGATTCTTCTATTTATTTATTTTCAAAATAATCTTTTTTTCTCTGTAACAGGACAATAACGATACTGAAGGAACAGCAGACGAAGAACCAGCCTCCAGTCCACCTCTCTCTCTCTCATTCTCTCTGTTGCTCGCTCTTCCATTCCTCTCTTTCTAGCAGCTAGCTCCCAGGGCCCATCAGCAGTATTGCTCGAGAGGCGCGGACGATTGTTCAGAAAGGGTGAAATGAGGGGAAATTATATATATATATAAAAAAGGAAATACAATCACAGCAAAAAATACATTTTAACGTCATGCTAAAACTCAAATGGTGATTAACAACATATACAGTCAGGCTCTTCAAATATACCAAATAAAAAGCTTAGTGGGGGTTAAAATGTGTGTCGGACCCTGTTCCAAGGTTGTGGATGGAGATTTGGGGGAAGAATACAAGATCAGAAGGCAACAACACACCCTTAAGGGTTACATAGGTGTGAAGGAGTGTGTGTGTGTGTGTGTTATTAAATAGGATGTCTCCTTACACACACACACACACACACAGGGGGGGGGGGGAAAGTGCTTTAGCAGCTCAGGGGGTAAACAAACATTCATAACGGGCACTTTTCACTCTGCAACACCGAGCAGAGATTCGGTCTGATCCGTCGCTCGGAACATCTGAGCTAAATGTGAGCAGCATATTGGGGTGGGGGGGGTAAAGTCACTCTGTACCTGGCTTAAACCCAGATTAGCAGCAAATAGTTAACTTTGTCTGGATTATAGATAAAAATATTCAATAGATCACTAACATGTCAGCAGATGTGGTTTTGGTGACAAAGTAGCAGGTTAGCGTGTTAGCTTTAGTCTGACACGTCATGAAGCCATCTCAGGACGAAACGATAACGATTGGGCGGACGTAGCAAACACCAGAAGATCTTTAAGGGAGTCGAAAACTTATTGAATATCAACAAGTTTTCATCTCTGCAGCAAGGCAGAGCAAAGATATACATACACACGCTGTACCCTATGCTGGTGTGTATATAAATAAAATACTCGATAATAAAAGGAAGGCAAAAAACGGGGGAAACGCAGCTTTTCTTCTGCACCAGAAGACATTCAGGGAGAGCAAAAACAACATTTTGGCAAAACATCCTCATAAGGCGTGGGAACGTAAGGCAAAGCACTCACAATCCTGAGCACAACATTCACATGGAACCAAACTCTACGAGGCACGCAGAACAAAACCCACAGACTCGGTGTGTTTAACAGAAACGTGGCTGCAGGTGTCTGAGGGCGGGGCACGAGGGGTGTGTGGGGGTGTCATTAATACCTCAGGAAGACTCAATACAAGGACCGCCAGGCACAGAGTCTCCTCAGTCAGAGTGTACTGGTGTGCTAACGGCGACTGTGATCCAAGATAAACGTCCAAAAAGCAAAATACAAATAAAGAAGAGGCAGCAGACGGCCGTCTGGAGGTCGCTGCAGACTAAACCAAGCCACGCGGTGGAAAACGATTATGCTGAACTAATCTGAGCCGACAGCTGCGTGGGGAATACCAGCGCCGCGACCTTGGTGCATCTCTGCAGCGTTTACAACCCTGGTGTAAAAAAACAAAACACTGTGGGATTCCTACACCGTCTACAGATTAAGTTACAATCGGGGGGGGGGGCTTAGCTTTCACGGCTACTAGATGAGATAAACAATAATAAAAAGCATTCTGTGTTTTCCAGAATGCTTTCCCACAACAGCTGTGGAGGGAAAAGTGTTTTTAGAGGAAACACAAACGGCAGCTGGTTTTCTTTCATAGTGTTTTCCTTTACGTCCATAAAGGAGAAGTGCTTTCATCCCTACCTTTCCTTTAGCCTGAGTCTAGGGGGGGGGGCATTTTATTAGCACAGGGACAATTAGCCCGAGTTAGGATTGTCAGAAGGGGGAGTTTAGGACAGGAAGTGTTTTTAAGTGCTTTGTGTTGGATAGTGAGTCTACCTCTCTCTCCTTCTGTGCGTCGCTCTGTTGCTTCCTGCTGTTCTGTACATACATTTACAGGACCGTTACATCACCACGGCAACATCGTAAATCACAACATCACTTTGATCGGCGTCCGTCCTGAAATAAAGGAGGCGACGAACGCGCCTATCGTCGTCATTCACAGTTCATTAAAGCTTCTCCACTGTTTACAGAAAAAAAACAACAAAACTACTCCGGCGTAAACCTAGAACATGAAAATAAAACACTGGTACGTTCCTCTATAACCGTGGTATTTACACGTGTGTGTGAGCATACATGCTGCTTGTGTGTGTGTGTGGGGGGTATTTACATGTAAAAGGAAACAGAGGGTGTGTGTGTGTGCAAAAGCTCCAGGAGACCAGGTCCTTGCTAAATACTGTCCATCTGTAGTGTCTCCGGCGGTCTCTCTGAAGCAAACGGAAGGTCAGTTCATCAGGAAATGGTTTGGAAATGAAAAGCAGTGATTGGACCACGGGTCGGGGTTCGTCTACTCGTGAGGTCACGGTTTGGTTTTCAGTAGCTCGTTCTAGCAGATGACCGGGACTCCGTCCGTGTTGAAGATCATGCCGGTCGTGGGCTCGTAGGTGCCGGCCAGGTAGTAGAGGTCCTCGCTGTCGGCGTAGCGGCGGGTGTGGATCATCTGCTCGTACTCCTCCACGCTCACCACCAGACACTTGTGACTGATGGTCTGCACGTCGTTCTCGTCGCTGTGGGACGACTGGTAGAGGGCGCGCTGCGGCAGAAACACAAATGTTTTCGCATCATTATTAAAACCAAACAACGGGTACGAGAATGCAGTGGCGCCCCCATGGCCACCCCAGGGAAGACCAGTGTGCTTTAAAAAGTCATATTACTGTTCACACAAACACAGACATTTATCTTGTTTAATGAAGACCTATAAAAATTATACATTTAATGAATAATCAGAATAAAAAAATGTTTATGTCGCTGCTATTTTCAAAACAAAGTTTCAATCTCCATAGTTTTTGTGGATGTTTTAGTGAAGAAACGAGTCAATTAAATTCTAAAATAAATGTTGAAACAACATATGACTGTTTCAAATGTTTTTTAACCCTAACCATAAATTTGATGTGCATTTATTACATCACCACAGGCTAAACCTGAGTGAAAGTTACAAATGATATTCTCACGGCCTCAGATAAGAATCTTGTGTCTGTTCTGGTCTTGTTGGACCTCAGTGCTGCTTTTGACACAGTCGATCACAATATTCTCTTAGAAAGGCTTGAACATGCTGTAGGGATCAAAGGAACAGCGCTAGGCTGGTTTAAATTTTATTTATCTGACAGATTTCAGTTTGTTCATGTACATGAGAAATCTTCTTCATTCTCTAGAGTTACTTGTGGAGTACCACAGGGTTCAGTACTTGGACCAATTCTTTTCACTATATATATGCTTCCAATTGGTAAAATCATTAGACAACATGGGATAAACTTCCACTGTTATGCTGATGATACTCAGTTATATTTATCCATAAACCCTGATGAACCTAATCAGTTAGGTAGACTACAGGCTTGTCTTGAAGACATAAAAATCTGGATGACTCTAAACTTTCTGCTGTTAAATCCAGACAAGACTGAAGTTATCATCTTTGGTCCAGAACCTCAGAAAAGGAAACTGCTTAGTCAATCACCTAATCTAAACGGTATTAAATTAGCCTCCGAGAACAAAGTAAAGAACCTCGATGTTATCTTTGACCAGGACATGTCATTCAAATCCCACGTTAAACAGGTTTGTAGGATTTCCTTTTTCCACCTTCGGAATATTGCTAAGATTAGAAGCATCCTTTCCAGGAGTGATGCTGAAAAACTGGTTCATGCATTCATTACCTCAAGGTTGGATTACTGCAATTCATTACTATCAGGACTTCTTGTTATGTTCTTCCTGTGTTCGTTTTTCATCTCCATTGGATTTTCTTGTTTTAACACAGTATAATGATGTTACATTTACCTTTAATTACTGACGGTTTCGGCGACTACTGTCACCATCTTCAGATATCTTCATCTTCTGAAGATGGCGACAGTAGTCGCCGAAACCGTCAGTAATTAAAGGTAAATGTAACATCATTATACTGTGTTAAAACAAGAAAATCCAATGGAGATTACTATCAGGAGGTCCACAGAATGTAGTCAAAAGTCTTCAGCTGGTCCAAAATGCTGCAGCTAGAGTTCTGATGAGAATTAAAAAGAGAGACCACATCTCTCCTGTTTTAGCTTCCCTACATTGGCTGCCTGTTAAATTCAGAATAGATTTTAAGATCCTCCTTCTCACATATAAAGCTCTTAATAATCAAGCTCCATCATACGTCAGTGATCTGATTGTTCCATATGTTCCTAACAGAGCACTTCACTCTCAGACTGCAGGTTTACTGGTGGTTCCTAGAATATCTAAAAGTAGGATGGGAGGCAGATCTTTTAGCTATCAGGCTCCTCTACTGTGGAACCAGCTCCCAGCTTTAGTCCGTGAGGCAGACACCTTGTCTACTTTTAAGACTAGGCTCAAAACTTTTCTATTTGATAGGGCTTATGGTTAAATTCTGATGTTAGTCCAGGTTTAGACGAGTGGGGAGCAGAGGGAGGTGGAGTGTACAGAGGGGACTACAGTCGTTAAAGACTTTTCTCCCTGACCCTGCCTCCCACATGCCTCCATCTAAAAGGCTAGGTTATGCTGAGTTATCTCTGTAGTTATGCTGCTATAGGCTTAGACTGCTGGAGGACATACTGACCACTTTCCACACTCTGCTACTCTCTTCTACCACCACTCTCTAATTGCATTATTTCCTGTTATTTCAGCTGTTAACTTTATTTTCTCTCTAAGTGTTTTTCTCCCCAGAAGAAGCTACACTGGCGTTCTGCTGAGCTGTGGTGGCCTCATGGAGGGGGCCATCGGCTGGCACACTGCTGCCAACCACTGAACATTCTCCCTCTCCTGATATTACATCTCACTTTCTTTAACATAGAATGTGCTACTATTAGTTCACCTATTGAATTAATTATAGATTCACTCAGATAAAGACAATAAAGTTTCTCTTACTAAATAGAACTTCTACTAAGAAATCACAGTGTAGCCATAGAAACACTACTTGATATATGTGGTGTGTGTGTGTGTGTGTGTGGGGGGGGGGGTGTGGGGTGTGCCTGTGCCTGCTCTGTCTTCTCAACCCCCAGTGAGCCGTAGCAGATGGCTGCTCATACTGAGCCAGGATCCTCTGGAGGTTTCTTCCTGTTAAAAGGGAGTTTTCCTTCCCACTGTCGCTACATGCTTGCTTAGTATGAGGATTGTACCAACACAATGACACTAGTCAGTGTCTTGATGCAATCTGCTGGGTCCCTTATATAGGAAACTTTTTTACTGATTGGCTTATGAACTGAACTGTATTGAAATGTTTACTTTGTGAAGTGCCTTGAGACGACTCTTGTCGTGATTTGGCGCTATATAAATAAACTGAATTGAATTGAATTAAACCATGAGGATCAATTTAGTGTGCCACCCCATTATGCTCCCAGGCCCCATGGCCACCCCTATGAAACTTTTCTGGGGGCGCAACTGTGGGAATGATTTCTAGTATTAGCAGCGTATGCGCTGGTGGGCCAGTTCTAGTACACATCTGATATATGATCGTGCGGCCGAATAAAAAAATACACACCGTGGGCCAGATTTGGCCCGAGAGCCTGTGTTTGACACCTGTGGTTTAATGTGAAATAAGAATCAAACAAAATGAGCTCTTTATTTACGTTTTAAAGCAGCATTCCGCAACTTTGCAGTTATATGGTCTCTGTCGCAAAAGTGGCATGTTTACATTCCTAATATCAGGCAAAACAATGAAAACAAACTTTTCCACCTCCACACATTGAATAAATAGTTTTATCAGGACTGTATAACAACTTTATGCCTGACCAAACACAATAACCCCGGTGAAATAATTTATTACTTACCTAGCCATTAGCAGCACGGCTAGGTTAGAGTCCGTAGTTCATGCCTTTCTTTCTAAAAGAGCTCTCCAGCGAGGAAAAGACGGCCCAATAATAACTCTGGTCTTTGCTCTTGTTCTATCACGTTCTTCTTTTCTTTTCCTAGATTCCTCTGATAAGGGATTTCTAGCTTTCCTTGGTGAATCTGCCGCTGCTACAGCGAGTCTACGTTATACAATTATGGCAAGCCGAAGGGATAAAAAAAATGTGCGTTCTAAACTCGCATTATGTCCGCCAAAACGCTCGTTCAAGAGGCGCGTTTTAGTGGACATAATGCTCGCTTTTAGAACACGTGAGTTTTTGTCCCCTTTGGCGTCAAAACACGCGTTCAACACGCGTATTTTGGTGGACATAACGTGCGTTTAGAACGCACGCTTTTTTATCCCTTTGGCTTGCCATATTCTGCCGTAAAATGACACTCAGTCAGTACTTCCGTCGCTACCCGAAGCACAAAAACTGTATAGCGCAGTAAACAGACGTGGGACCCCCCAACACTATCACAGGTATGAAAATGAACATAATAGATAATACTATGATGCAGAAACTTTACAAAAAAGCATAATTTTAAGGTGTAAAACTTGCGGAATGTTGCTTTAAGTCAAATACTGGCGCTCACTTTCTGTGTCATGAGCAGAGGAATGATGGACAGGAAACAAAACTGCTCACCTCCATGAAGTCTTTTCTCTGGATGGAGGAGTGGAGAGCAGCAGGTAGGGACTGACCACACATCTGATCCCAGTTCTGGAATTAAAAAAAGAGCCTCAGTTCCTCCTGATCTCTGATCCAAGCATCAGGATGGTTCCCTAAGTGTCCGTACCTTCTTGTCGGTGAGTTTCTTGCCAGGGTTGGTCTCCTCTGGGTGGTAGAACCAGTTGACCCGAACCACCATGTTGCTGCCCCAGGACTCCCACATGCTCTGGATGCGGCCGATGAAGGGCAGGTTGGGCCGACCGGCGGACAGGAACACGGCGCAGTCTCCGATCCGGATCATCTCTCGGCCGCGGACGATGGCCTTGTAGAAGAGTTTCTTAGCCTTTCCCTTCATGCCGCGTCTCTGTGAAGAACAAGAGGAGTGACGTCTGGGTGGGAACGGCTGCTGGGATTTCTGTAGAAGTCCAAGGTTTTCCCTCTCACCTGCGTGGGCTTCCCAAACCACTTCCACAGCTGCCTGGCTGGAAGGAACGCAGATATTTTGGGTCGGTTCTCCACGCTAGGAAGCCTCTGACGCTTGGCCAGCTCCTTGGTGGTGGGGAGGTGGACCCCCTCTCTCCGCTTGGGCCTCCCCACCTTCCCCTCGTCTCCGCTGGGCTTCGGTTTTGGGGGGCGGCCCCTCTGCCCGGAGCCCTTCCCGGTGGCGGGTTTTGCAGGTTTAGAGGGAGAAGGAGGAGCAGGAGCTGGGGGAGATGAAGGGGAGGGCGACTCTGAGTGAGGAGACATCTCCTCCTCCTCCTCTACTTTTACCTTCACCTCCTTCTTCACCTCCACCTCCTCCTCCTCCTCCTTCACATCTTCTTTAGGTTTGTCCTGCGCCGGGGGTTTTGGGACAGGCGCCGGTGGAGGTGTCGGGGTCCTCTCTTCATCTGAGCTGCAGGAAGAGTCATCAGTGGATGAGGAGGACGAGGAAGAGGATGACGATGATGAGGATGAGGAGGAACCGGAGCAGGATGAAGAGGAGGAGGAGCAGCTCGAGGTGCATTTCTTCTTCATCTTCCCCTTTTCAGCTTCCTCCTCGGACTCGGAGCTGCTGCTGCTCTGAGACTCCTCCTTCATCCGTCTCTCCTCTCTCTTCTCCACCTCCTTTCTTTCCTCTTTTTTAGCCTTCTCGTCTCTCATGTCCATCCCCTGTCCTCTACCCCCTCGACCGTCCACCTTGTCCTTAGCCAGCAGGGAGGGTTTGTAAGTGGGCTCCTTGTCGGGCAGACCGGACTCTCGTTCTGGAGCTCTGGGTTTGGGCTTCAGCAGCTTCTGATTGGCCGTGGTGATGGGGGCGTGGTCTCTTCTGATGCCCCGCCCCTCCAGCAGCATCAAAGCCTTGGTCTTCTTGGTCTTTGGGGAGGTGACGCCCTCGTGGTCGAGCTTGACGAGAGGCTCGGCGGGCAGAGACTTTCGTCTCACTGTGGAGCCGAGATCCGACCCGGAGCTGGGCTTCGGCCTGGGAATGGTTCTGGAGGACATCTCGGCTGGCATCTTCAGTTTGGGTTTGGGGGACAGAGACGATGAGGGTCTGGAGGTCAGCCTGGAGAGGGGGTTGGGCAGGAGTCCGGAGCTGTGGCGGTGGTCCGAAGACAGCTTGGTTTTAGGAGATGAAGCAGACGTGGGTCTGGGTGTGGACGTAGGACCTGGTTTGGGCGGCATACCGGGCCTGGGAACGGGCCGGCTGGAGGTAGGACTGATGGTGCTGCCGCCATCCCGCTCTCTGCGCTGGCTGTTGTACGAGCTGAGGTTGGGCTCGCTGTACAGGTCCACAGTCAGAACCTTCCCGTAGGTGGGCGGGTAGAGGGAGGGGGGCAGGTTCTGGGCGGGTTTACAGACAGCAGGTTGTGTCGAGCTGCTCTTCCTCTGCGCCAGAAGCGTGGCAGTGCTCGTGGAGGATGTGGTGGAGTTCTTATGAGCCGGTTTCACCTGCGTTCCTATCGCTGGTCGGGATGCAGGGCGGGGCTTCTCCTGAGTGGACTTCTGCAGCGAGGAGGTCCGGTCCTGGGTGGGCTTCGCTGGAGGTAGGAGTCTCTCAGTGGAGGGGAGCACATCAGCGTTCTCCTGAACATCTGGCTTTCCAGGAGATTCTGAAAAGAGACAGAACAGAAAAGTTGTTTTCTGAAATAAAGAGGTGCCGAGCTGATGTTGGACGACATTTTCTTCGTCAGGCCTCGTGATTTTTACAGCGCCGCTCAGAGTCGTCTCATCAGCAGGGAACATTCCTGACATGAAAACATTACATTCCAAAAGTGCTTAAGCCGCTAGAAAAACATCATAGGGAACATCAGCAGTTTGGGTTCCTTATTTATTGGTGAGAAGTCCTGATGATTCATCTGGGGTGCAAAACTCATTCCACAAAAACAGAAACATCCCTAAAGACGCTGCAGTAACTGTTGGGCACGGTGGTGGTGGCATCATGATGTGGGACTGGTGCTCAGTGGATTTAAACTAAAGGAGGAGGACTACCTCTAAATTCACCTGAACTCATCTGCTCAGAGTGTTTTGATGGCTGTTTAACAAGCATGAGGTTCACCTGATGAGATGCTGGTAAATCAGGTGTTCAAACATCTAAAAACATGGAGGATGGTGGGACTGGAAATGGTTGGAACTCAGACACAGATGGGTGATAAATGTCATCAAACACAATGATGCCTTTGAGTTGTCAGATATCAACCAGAAGAGGACTGATGGACACGTGTTTCAGGTTGCTAGGAGACATTTGACCTGCCCTCACCTGGTTTGGGTTTTGGTTTGCGACCAGGTTTCCCCTTGGTCCGCGGTGTGGTCTCCTCTGGTTTTGTTCCCACCTCTTTGCTGCATTTGCGGACCCTCCTCCTGCAGGGCCCGGCGACGAGCAGGGCGGGGGACGGCTCGGCGCCTGGACAGAGCAGGAGACACTTCAGCTGCTGAGACTAAACACCTGAGCTGGCGGTGGCGTTTCCTCTGCTGTGTACAGAGTTCGGTCCCTCGTTGGTGATATCAGCACCCATTGCTCCGTTAGCATTTATGGTTCATATAAAACAGAAGCAGACAGGTTAGCGTCGGCTTTACAACAAACCAGCTGGGAAATAAGAACATCGGCTGCTAAACGTGAGCTCCAGTTTCCCTGAGAGAATAAATAAAAGTGTGTGTTCGTGTGTGTGTGTGTTTACAGTGGATCTTGTAGTCCGGCGGCAGCAGTCGGATGTGGGAGAGTGGGATGCGACCCGTGTCCCCGTCATCAAACTCCACCGTGATGAGGTCATCGTTCTCATCGATATCTGAACTTCCTGTTTGGGAGGAAATCACATAGTTCAGACGCCATGTGGCTTTCTGATGAAGGGGTTGTGTTTGTGTGTCGCTGTCGCACCGTTAACGACGGTCCCAGGGTAAAGGCAGCGGTACTGCTGACTCCAGTAGGCAGCGATACGAGTCCCCTCTGGGAGGTAGCGCACCGACGGAGGTTTCACATCGATGATCTGGAGAACACACCAAGAAGAGCTGTTGAAAGGCGACGTAACGGCACTCAGACGTTTAACGCATCGCTTCATTTTACTCACCGCTTCCTGCAGCAGCTGCTCCAGGCAGTAGATGTGAGGTCTGTTTCCTCTCTCCCCCTCCACCACCACGCTGTATCTGAAGGAGAGAAGCATTTCGGGAAAGGGGCGGGGCTTAGAAACATTCCCTTTGGTATAATAATTCAGACATCTTTTATTATCGCTTCTATTATTCTTTAAATTTGAGTTTAAATGAACGATTCCACATTCTGTCAAAATAACAGCTCTGATTTGGTGTCTTTCTGGAAAAGACGACGTGACGTGATGATGTAATGATGTCACTCACATGTCCGGGGAGTGGACGGTGTTGACGTGTCCCGCGTAGAGCAGCTGGTCCTCCATCGGGATCAGAACTCTGAGTCCGTCCACCAGAGAATCCTTATCCAGCACACACTGGACCGGGGCTGGACACCACGAGATGTTAGGATTCATCCTCTGTGTGTGTGTGTGTGTGTGTGTGTGCATGCTCACCAGGTGTAGTGGACCTCTCTGATACGCTGTTGCTGCGTGTTGGGAGCAGCTCATCCTCGCTGAAGCTGCTGTCCTGGTTTGGCTCGAAGTCTTCGTCTGCAGCCATGCTCTCCATCAGACGGCTCACCGCTCCTCTGGACAGCTAAAAACAACAAACAGACGTGTTTACGTTTTAGGAAAAATAGGACACAGAAGATACTTTTCAGAAATCCCCGACTTGTAAAATCTATCCTAACAACCTTCTCTGAGCTTTACTCCTGGAGGTAATTTAACAGTAGCGTGGTCCAGCAGGACCTTCTGCTGCTCTTCTCATACTTCAGCTGCAAAACAAGTCTGGTTGCAGATGGTGAGGAACAGAGGCGTCGCACAACAACACAAGCTAACAGACTGTTTCTCAATAAGAGCAAAAGCGTAAAGCAGCGAAGCAGAATCACTAATATTCTGCAACAACAATCGTGCAGACGTACATCAGGAAGAGAGTGATCCGGGTTCTGGTAGCGATACGTCACAAGACATAGACAATATCTTCTAAACAAAGAAGCCCCGCCCCCTTTTGGAGCTTAGCAGACTTTACATTAAAGGGTCCAAGCTAATTTTTACATGTTAGTATCTGTTAAATTATACAATAAAAGTACCATATGGATGAGGACAAGAGTTGTTTGCTTGTCTGTAGAGGAGATCTGTAGACAAGAGGCATAAAAAGCTCTCATACCTTTGCTGTGATTGGCTGGTTGGAGGTTTTCTAGTGTTTTTCTGGTCTTTAATATAAAAAACGGTCTGGGGCACACTTTCTTCAGTCGTGTTTGTCGGATTTAGTTAAAAACGATCCTCCTAAGTCAGTGAGTGGTTCTGGTCTGAAGACCAAAGCTGGTTAATAACAGACTTTAGATTAGGCTCATCTGCAGTGGGGTCTCTCTATAAACGAATTCTGAGTCGTTTCCTGGCGGGGGAAAAAAAAAGCTCTGGCGTTCCCGTTTCAGGAAGCAGAAGTTAGTCAGAGGACAGGGAAGTAGTAAACGGCAGGATTTGGAGTCTTAATCCTCCTTATTACTCCTAACAGGTGCGGAAAAATGCATTTAATCTTAAATCCACTTTTACCTAATGTGTAATTTATTTTACTTGGTCTTTGCATTTTATTTTGGTGGGGAAACTTATTTTATTTTCTTATTTCCTGCTATGATGTCACTTGCCTGTGTTGGGAAGAGGTTGGTGTACTGGGCTCTGTCACTTTTTTATGTGTTAATGTTGTAAAAAAAAACACTTTAAACTTACGTTTATCAGACTTACTTCCTGTTTACTGTTGATGTTTGTCCAGTTTGGGGTTTTGGGGCGGGTGTGTTCTCATCGAGTCAACCAGGGTAATAAAGTTCTGATCCCTACGGTTTATGATCCCACTGACCTCTCTGGTTTTGCATCTGGGTTTGGATTGGCTTTTGCGTGCCGGGCTCGGGCTCAGACTCAGCGGAGCAGCACCGTCACCAACGGGACCGCAGAGGGAGGACGGGCTGACGGGGACCGGGGAGTCCTTCAGCTTCTTCTTCTGCTCATCAAAACCACAAAACAGGCAGAGAAAACGTGCAGATGAATAAATGTGAGCCCCGGGACTCGGTTGGACAGAATTAAACACACACACACACACACACACACACACACACACACACACACACACACACACACAGTGCACTGTTCCCAGCTGCCTGCAGTTGTCCTTTCTTGTCAAACACGACAGACAGCAGGGGAGTGCTGCAGTGACTGAAGTACTGAGAAGCCCTGCTGACACACACACACACACACACACACACACACACACACACACATACAGATGAATTACTGACATACCTTGAGCACATCTTTCCCATCCCGGCTGGGTATAGCGGGTTTGGGTCTGGAGGGAGTCTTTGGGGAGAGGAGCGGGGCCGAGCTGGAGGAGGAAGAGGCAGAAACAGGCATCTGACTGGTTGTACTGGTGGTGGTGGCATCGTGGAGGAAGATCCTCTCGCTGCGTCTGCGGTTCCAGCCCTCGTCCTCGCTGAAGCCTCCGATGCCAGCGGCGAGATCAAAGCTGAATCTCCGCGGCGACCGGGGAGAGGGGCGTGTCTTTGCCAGAGGTTTGCGTTTTCCAGGCAGCGCTTCGTCCCGCTTAATGGGGCTGGGCTGGTCGACCCGGCGACTCACCGGAGGCAGGAGGGGCAGCTCGGGGGCGGCTCGCTTCCCATGCAGCAGAGAAGGGAACTTCCTCAACCTCAAGTCTGAACCCGAGTCGGACCACTCGCACTCCGAGGAACCTGAGAGGAGCAGAAAGTAGATGTGATGCATTCAGGTCCATCGTTTGCACAAACACCAACGCCTCATTGCTGTTGTTTTACCCAGAGTGCTTTGCTGGCTGAGAAGTTTGCCTTCATGAAGGAGGCTCAGAGGGGCCGGGCTTGCAGGGAGCGCACTCGCCGCAAACCGGGCCAGCAGACCCAGCCCGCTCTCCTCACAGCCATCTTCATCATCATCACTGTTGTCCGTGTCGCTCTCGTCCTCTTCATCGTCTGAGGTCTCTGTGTGAGAGAGAGAAAACTGTCAGCGCTCAAACATGGAAGCTCTCGCGTCCGGAACAAGTGTTAAACAGTCACTAAAATCAGACAATCTGCACGCGCGCGCGCACGCACACACACACACACACACGGAAGAACAGCCTGGTGAGAAGCAACAGCAGAGTTAAAGGAGGATCTGTCCAAACCACTGCCGTCACACAGTCAAGCTACACAGGAACAGGAAAGAACAGAGGAGCCAAACCTGTGATCAGCCATAAACATGCATGTCTACAGCATTTATACACACATATACACACACACACACACACACACTGCTGGTTAGCTGATTATTACTGGATGTTAGCGTTTAGGTTCATGGCAGCAGATGAGCAGGAGGAGCGTCTCCTCAGGGGGGTTAGAGTGTTAACAGTGGAGGTGGATGCGCAGTAGCAGATCTCAAACATCTGATTTTAGTTTGTTTTAGTTCTGATGGGATCATTTCACAAAAACAGGACTCTCAAACCCAGGATGAGATGAATCCGAGCTTAAACTAAGCCTGAACGACTACAGATGTGATAAATCAGTTATTGGGAAGCAACTCGTCTAGATATTTAAACATGAATACTCTATTAAAGAATTATAAGTGTCCTATATGTTGTTCTAAGAGATGCACCGATATTATGATCAGGTTATAACTAATCATTAAGAAATGGATAATAAATAATTATTGGTTTTTAAATTAAAAACATTAAAATGTGGATTATTTTTACATTATAGTACAAAAAGACCTTTTCTGAAAAGGGGGGGGGGGGGGTCCTATTGGACTATAAAAACTAAACCAGCTCATCAACAGCAGCAGGTTTCCATGGTAACAGACGTGTCACCGCTTCAGTAAAACTCAGAGGATCCTGTTTTGTGACATGATCCCACAGACTCTGGAGCATCAGCTGTACTGTGAATCCACGCTGTGTTAACGGTAGCAGACAGACGTTACAAGCAGGCACTGAGAGGACAGCCCTGTGAGGCCCCTTGGCATAATGCTCATATCTGGTTTTAGTAACCATGGTTACGCCCTCTGCTCCCATCCACCAGGAGACATGGGTGTAACCACGGCTAGCAGAGAGCTTCAATTGACGAGAACCATAAACAAACAAAAATAACAACAAAACGTCTGTGCATGTAGCTTGATTTTTGTTCATGTTAGTGATCAATAAAGTATAAAGGGAGGGGCGCTTCCTACTTACAGAGCAGGTGACAGGGGTGTGGCCTCAGGCAGGGCGGGGCAGCGCAGCGACGAGAGCGCGGCCTCGCTTTAGCACAGTCTAGCTTACGCTAAGCCTTAGCCACAGCGTAGCATCGCCGCAGCGAGGTCGTGTAGGCTCAAGGCTGCGCTAGTCCTGGCCAAGCTTCTGTAAAGTTGCAGTAGCAGCACCACAAGCACATGGAACAGGCTGAGAGACACTCAAAGCATCATGGGTAAGGAAAAAAGGAGGGGGGTGGGGTCAAGGATGAAGGGGGAGGAAGTGAGAGGACAGATCAAGGTGTCTGAGAGAGAGCAGGGAAAAGGGTTATTTGAAGATTTAGTAGACGCACAGGAGGAGCTCTATTGTCCAAATATCCCCCAAATCCCTCGTGATGCATTCACTGACCCCATTAACAACAACAACAAACTGAGCCACATCATCAGCAAACATTTAGAAAATAAAGGCAGCCAACTCCAAAATGACCAGAATTATTTTACAATCTTTTCAGCGGACTCAGTCCGTTCACACGTAGCGGTCTTCTGGCTGAATCTAGGCGTGTTCTCCGGCCTTAGCCGGGAGAACCGAAGGGATATTTGAGGAACAGAGCGCTAACAGATGTGTGAGGTGCAGTGGCAGCTGGACAGACGGACAGAAACGGACAAACGGGTGAAGCAGACACAAGGACCACAGCACTTTGCAATCGTACCAATCAGATCAACGACTTTAATAAAGCTCAAACTGTGATACAGCTTTATGAAAAGGAACAAAAAGAAAAAACATCTCACAATTCACATCATTTGTACAAATGCTACAAAAACATTTCGTTTTCCAGGCAATAAAAACTCCATAGAAATAGGTAAACTCTGTTTTCCAAAAAAAGAAAAAATCCAACAAAAACAAAACACTGCAACTTTGCAGAGAAGCCAGCAGCGAGAGAGGTAGAGATGGTCGAGCTAATACAGCTACCTTAGCAAAAAGCTAACAGAGACACAAGCTGTGAGGTCTGAACGGCTCGGAGCGCTACGATCGGGTCAGTAACCTTGATCGAAGGAGTCGTCGGAGGAGCTGAGGCCCGCCTCCTCCAGCAGCCGCGATAAGTGCTTGTGTTTCTTCTTCTGCGACTTCTTACTAGGCAGCAACGAAGTCGGCGACGACGTGGACCGCCTCTTCCTGATCAGGTTGCCGTGGGAACGCGTCCCTGAGAGAGGAGGCCAGCCTCCTCGAGCGGAAATGATCTCCTCTGAATCGGAGTCTAGTGTGGAGAAAATGCAGTCAGTGATTGGTGAGGGAGGAAAAGATCCCAGAATAAATAATGGATTTCTGACTGATCACAGAAATCAGAAGACTCAAAGGTTGGACGAAACTCATGTTTTCTAACTGAGCGTTTACGGTGAACACAGTAAACGGACCGGTGTTGAGTCAAAAAGTGATCTCACAATTAGCCAGTTACTGATCTCTTCTATTGACGCCATGTTTGTTTTGGTGGTACCCCATAAACCCGGGACTCTATCCAGTCGGAGTATTCTACTGTGCCCCCTAGTGGAATCCTCCAGTACTACGTGCAGCAGCAACTATGTGAACAAGATGGGTCAACGCGAGGTTAAACAGCACGCATGTTCCCGGCCTAAGAAAACAAGCTGGATTTGGCCACGCCCACCCATCCCGACTGACTGCTATGAGGTGAAGAGCTCAGATATCTAGGAGGGGCTCAGAGTAGAGCCGCTGCTCCTCCAGTGTCGAAATGTGAGGGGAGGTTCTTAGCTAATTTTTCATATTGTGATGTCACAATAAGGGACATATTCTAACGGCTCATTTTAGACGCATAAATCTGAACAACTCCTGATGAAGGTCTTCGGACCGAAAGCTTGATTAAAACTGCAGATAGAAGTGTGCGGATTTGAGACGCATAAATCTTAAAAGCCAGTGATGGAATGTAACAAAGTACAAGTACTTAGTTACTGTAGTTAAGTACAAATTTCTACAAAGGCCTACTTTAATTCCACTTCATTTTAAAGCAGTAATCTGTACCTTCTACTCCATTACAATTTCTAAAAAAGTGTCAAAAGTAAAGTAATTTCATTTGCGTTTTGCAGTCAAGCAGAAACCTCCCACCCTGATCACCAGGACACACCGGAACATCTGTGGGTACTTACTGTTGGAGCAGCTGCTGAGCTCAGACCTGACGGGCGAGAACATGGCAGCCTTCTTCTGACCTTTCACCTTCCGGACCGCCTCTGGAGCAGACGCTTTTGCCCCCATCTTGAGTTTCCCTCCTTTAACGGGCGAGTGGACGCCCCGCTCTTTCAGTGCACTTTCAGCACCTTTACTCTTCGACTTCTCCGGTTTTGTGCTGGAGGAAAGTTTGCGGGTTCCTCCGAGAGAGCCGAGGCGAGAGAGCGAGAGCGCCCTGTCGAGGTCGGACGCCAGCTGCTCCTGCTCACAGGCCAGGCCCCGTTTCACCTTCAGCATCTACAAACACCAAGAATGCGTCACGAATAAATCAGATGAGTCACTCGTCGGCTGAGGAGACGAGCGTCCTACCTCCAGAGAGTGACTGCTGGGCGGCTCTTGGTCGTTCCAGCTCTTCTTCTTTTTCTTCTTCTTCAGCTTCAGCCCTGCACTTCCCGTCTCCATCTCCTCTTCACCTCTGGACACGCGGAACCTCTTCCTCTGTCCTTCTCCTGCCTCAGAGTCCTCTGAGTATTGCACTGCCCGACTTGTCCTGAGAGGGGACATGTTTACACTAGCATCACGTGTGGAGAGAAGAACCACACAAAGACTGGACAGGGACCAAGACCGCACACTCACTTTCCAGGGCGGCTGTCCAGTTTGGGAGGCGTGGCCAAGTGTTTCCTCTTCCTGGGTCTTCCGCGTCCTCTTCTGGTCAGACTCCTCCTCTCGTCCTCCTGTTGTCGCTCACTAGAAAGAACCACTGGAGTCACGGCCGTGTGCTGGCAGAGGAGGAGCCTCTCATCGTGTGAGACATAAACACCACTCACCGCTTGTCCCGGCGTCTCTGCAGCCTGCTCAGCTCTCTCTGCTTCTCCTTAAAGGTCTTCTGAAGCTCGGCCAGCTGAACGCGGTACTCCACCTCCACAGCATCCAACATGTCCACGGACATTTTACTGTACAGCTAGTCGGAGACAAGAGGAGACAAAGGCATGAGAACTCTGGATCACGATCCTCCAAACTGACACGTTTAACTTGTGAAGTTTTCTTCATCTCACCGGCTCTTCCTTCCTCTGCCTCCAGCTGTACTTCCTGTTGGGGTCCAGAGTTCTTGGCAGAAGGATGTGGGACTGCTCCTCTATGGCCTCCAACAGAACCTGTCTGCTTGCCTCCAGGAGATACTCTAAACCCTCCAGTGTCAGATCTGCAGACAAACACAGCCGGTTAGAACATCACAGGACCAGAGCTGATGAGATGAGCTGAGTGAGACGCTTGCCTTCCTCCTGGGTCTGCTCAGCCTCGTGTCGACCCATCTGGCTGAGCAGGGCCATCCCCTCTAACGCCACCATCTCCAGATCTCCAGCGTCGCCGCAGTCCGAGCACACGGGTGGAAGCTCCACCTGTGGCAGGAGCGTCGGAGCGGGTGGGGTTCTGGGCCGGGCCCGAGCCATCTCACTGGCTGTTATCAGAGCAAACATCCCCCCCAAGGGATCGTCCGGGCCAACGACAAGCAGGAGGGGGGAGAGGTGGATGGGGGGAGGGTAGAGGGGAGGATCGCAGGAGCTTTCAGGGTGACAGGGGGAGAGGACCGGAGTGTGAGGCTGCTCACATGCCGGGCTGGTGGGTTCCTCCAGCGACACACACTCCTGCTCCTGGCTCTCTGGGTCTGCAGTGGCAGCGGCTGGACAATACTGGTCTGGTTCCTGAAGGAGGCCCGGTTTTGACTCGGCTCCAGCACACATAGGAGACACATCGTTAGCCGCTGGACATGAGTATGAGGACACCTCCGTTTTAACTGGAGCTGCTTCCTCGGGCTCCTCCCTAAGATCTTCTCGGCCTTGTTGAGTCTGAGAACTGGCGACGAGCAGAGGTAGCGGTTGGGTTTGGACTTTAGGGACTCGCCTCTCTATGTCAACACCTCCACCGGCCCGATCCGGACTGCAGCTCCGCCGGAGCAGGCCGAGCGGCTCTCGCGTCACATCAGGCTGAGGAGGCTCCTCGATGGGCTCCTGTTTAAGGAAAGAGTCGGTCTTTGACGGGTCTAGTTTCTGTGGTTTGACGTCTCCTCTTAAAAGCCTAGAGCGGCGGTGAGCTGAGGGTAGAGGAGCAGCTGAAGGAGGAGAGCAGGAGCGGTCTCCTGCAGCTGGTGCTGGGATGTGATACGGGGAGAAAGGGGAGCCGTACGGAGCTGTGATGGACTGGTACGGGTAGCCGGGAGGGAGATCTGATGTAGGAGTAAAACAGATAAATCAGACTGAAAACGCTCAAAAAGCTTTTCTGACTTGATGATGACCAACTCACCAGAGAAGATGCCAGGAAAGGGAGCGGGAGCTGGTTTCTGCTCCTCTCTCCGGACCACCTCCTCATCCTCAGCCACTTCCTGTTTGGGTCGCCGAGGCGAGGACGGCGGGGGAGAGGCCGAGCAGGGAGACGGCGGGTGAAGAATCAGGGGCTTTGGTGAGCGAGACAGACCCCTCTGCCTCCCCTCCTCCGACTTGAGGGTGGTCACCGGAGAGGAGACGGGAGGCAGCAGGGTGAGGGAAGATGTGGACTGGGTGGGCGATCGAGATGGAGGGGGAGGTTTGCGGGGGTGCAGGACAGGTGAGGGGGATGATATGGAAGAAGGACGAGTTTTGGTGTCGGCGTTTCGTTTGTCTGCTTTGTCTTCGATCTCGGGCCGATGTTCACTGGCCTTCAGGCGCTCCTGCAGCACAGCAGAGGGTTTCATCTCACTCGTTTACCATTATTCATGCTTTTCCTTCAACACTCTGACTCATATTTAAACAAATACGAGGGTTCTCGTGCATAAGTGTTCACTCACAACAAGCTGAGCGTTCCTCTGGAGCTCCAGGACCTGAGCCGTGTGCTGCTGGATCATGAACAACTCCTGCTGTCGGATCATCTGATGCTGTGAGAGGAGCTGCAGCTGGGCAGCGTGCTGCAGGGAGCTGCTGGTACCGTACACGCCCGACCACACCGGGGCCCCGCGCTCCAGGACGTCCCCTCCTGCAGGACAGGGACACTCGTTCTCATTCTGTTCTGTTAGTGTTGCTGACAAACAATCAGGTGTTCCTACCGTAATGTGGAAGGTGTTCAGTGGGGATGACGATCAGCTGACCGGTCTGAGGGTCCCTGACAAACTGGTAGGGAGGGGGCATGGAGCCTGGCAGAGAGGGGGGGTATCCTGGGGGGAGAGGCTGATGGAGCGAGGATGGACCCAGACCTGAATCAGACACAAATGCAACAAAAAATGTTAAAAACGCTCCGTGAAAAAACACTTTGAGCACAAATGAGTCACATCTTCGCCCTCCGAGTCTAGACAGAGACGTCCTCGGGGAGCTCCGTCTCATCCACGCTTGCATAACGATGTGATTGTCTTCAGCAACAGTAGGAGACGCGGGTCTGGAATGTCTGATGGCGCTCGGCCCCAGGACGTTTGACCAATCAGAGAGAGCCTGGTGTGTAAACAGAGGCGTCGTACCGTACGGAGAACTGGACAGCCAGACGGAGGGGGCTCCAGACCGGGCCATCCAGGGGTGAGAGGTCAGGGTTGAAGGGTCAGGAGGCCATCGCCCCGCCCCTCCAGTGACCATGAGGTTGGGATTCATAAGGCTGGGTGTCATCATGCTGGGGGTCAAGCCTCCAGACAGAGGGGCTGGGTGCATCGGAGGAAACTCGGACAGACTCTTGGACTCTCTGGAACGACACGGAACGTTTTATTCAGCGTATCGCCTTCGGAAGGTCGGCCATGTTGATCACCGCAGCCTCTCACCTCATCACTTTGTCCTCCCGCTCCAGCCGGCCAGCCAGCAGTCTGTCGTCGTGGTGACGAGCGCGGTCCTCACCTCGCTCCTCATCTGAGTCGGGTTCAAAGAAACAATCATTAAGAGTGTTTGATCATGAGGGGGTTTGTACTGACATCTACCGTCTTAGGAGTAAAAACACTGTAGAGCTGATATCAGAGGATCATCATCATCACACATCTTATATGCAGAAATGAAATATTCCTTCATTTTTAAATAAAACAGGCCAATTTTGACATTTTTTTTATGTTAAAATGAACATTTTCGTTTATTTCTGTGAGAAAGACAAATAAATAGCATCCACTAAAGAGCTATGAGCTAAAGGCTAGCTCAAGATCAACCAGATGTTTGAAAACAGCTCCTTTGTCCTAAAAGCAGCAGAGATTCATGCAGTAGGTCTTAGATAAAGTTTTACACACTCGTCAAATTTGTTCTTCGCTAATTTTAGCAACAGTTCTAAGAAGTTGCTGCCAGACGTGACTGTGTTGGCTCCAGGAGTGCTGCGTTTAGCTGCTGCTGATATTTACACCAAATGAATGGAGAATTACACGTAAACAACCGTAGCATTAGGACAAAATAAACTCCAGACTAACCATTAGCTCAGGAACTGGAAAGGCCATAAACTATTTCTCCACAGTGAGTCTGTTCAGGAGATCTACAACAGGTAAAACGTTATTTCTAACTTTTACACAGAAACACCTAAAAAAGGACAGAAAATGTCTTCATGACTTCTGGGAAGGGTTATGTGTCATTTAACACACATTTGATGTAAAGAAACAAAATCTCTAATTAGAGAAATGAGGTTAGTGGTCGGAATAGAAAGAGCAGCATTACCATGTTTACCCCTAACCCTTTAACAAACTGGGTCACATGACTAGCCTAGTGAACTAGACCAATTCTTGCTTTGCAGAGTTTGGTCTAGGCACGCTTCATTGGAACCCTTGCAGCCCAAACCACTGCTGTGTCTATCCAATCACAACTCGCTATAGTTTTGGTTGGGCCAATCACAGCGCTCTATATCATGGGCCAATCACAGAGCGGGAGTAGCCGATGACGTCAGCGCTGCGGCCGCGAACGCCGCGAACCCAAGCAACATGGCGGCAACTCGGAAAACACGTTCGTTTGAAACGGCTTTGTCATCAACATTGGATTATTTAGACTCCAACGTGCGTAAGTCTGTCTGATATACTTAGCAGCTTCTTATTTTTATCAAACAAAGTAGTGCAATGTCCCAGTACACCTGATATTCGCGTGTTTTTCATACAAAAACGACAGAAATCATTGAAGCTAGACGCTATTAAAGCCTCCCGCTTTTCCGTCGCCGTGATTACGTCATGTTGTTCGTCACTCTGATTGGTCCTAGCGCTATCCAATTGCGTGCTGACATTTTGAAAGACAACCGTAGATCCCGCCTCACGACTGAGAGCCGTCAATGGTTCGTGGCCAGACTATATATACACATATATAGGATGGCTTGCCAGGCTATCACATGACTGTAATGTGGTTGACAGTAGTTATGTCCCACGGGTGGGACGTAATTTTAAAATCCTAAAAAACTATTTTGAACCATTTCTGATATTGAAACGTGTAAGTTTACTATTTATTCACTATTTAAATGGGTTTAGTTTGCACTAAATTATGATGTCATCTGCAGGTACACCAGACCACGTCCATTATGTACTCCGTGTGAATTAATGGTGGGAGATATATAAAAAAACTTAAAAGCGACATTCATCAGTCCAAAAAATGCAGATGACACATTGAGCGCTCCACCAATCACAATCGTTCTTACTCAGTTAGCAGAAGCAGGGCATGAGCGTTCCATGTGAGATTTCATCGTTTTCATTGGCCGTTTGATGCATCAACTATAAACTGCGATGCAGTTGGTTCACACTGCACATGTGATAATAGAGGGCGGTACCTCTGACCTGTCAGCCAATAGCTGATGACTGCTCCAGAAGAGGGGGGTACCCCTTCACCTATTGATTCAGTAAGATGTCACTCAAAGGTTTGAAGCTAACATTTGAATGCTAACGGGGATTATGAGAGACACATCTGAGGGAAATTTTAAACGTTTTCAGCGGCCTATGATGTTGGATTGTGAACGTAAGACTTGTTGTGGACAAACTATTTCATTGGAGTACGTTTATTGGACTTCTGGATGTAAAAAGACCATTCTTGTTGGAGATGGCTCTATTCTGTCAATGAGATAAGGCTTTGAACAGTGAGTTGAACATTAATTTGAATTTCTCAGTGATTAGACAAAAGCGTTTACGGTCTCTACAGTTATGGTCGAATCCTTGATTATCCCATATCACTGGAATCACAAGAATCCTAGCTTTCAAAGGATGTGTGATATGTATGTTAATAGAACAAGCGTTGCAAAAAAGATGTTGATTTGACCTGGAAGTTTGCAAGGTCCCATTTGCTAGACTAATTCATAGATACAAAAAATATCACCAATTTAAAAAATGATTGGCGGTGAAGGGATTGGCCTATCGCAGTTGAATTACCCCACATCCACACTGAAGGCATCAGCAGCGTGGAACTGGGAGAATCTCAGACGAGGAGAAGCTTCTCCACCGTCCTCCTCGTTGGACTCGCAAGATCACAAAATCCCTCAAGAGTTCAATGGTCATGGTTTGTTTATGCCATCCGCCATTAAACCAAAAAGAAGGACGTTTCTTATCATATCTGATGTTGTTCCTCTCCACTGCCAGGGTTAAAGTCATGAAAAACACACCGCTGCACTTCTAAAAAAAAAAAAAAACTGGTTGTAAATAAAGCCGTGAGGTCACACGTATAGACGTAATCTACATAGGTATGAAATCGCATCACTGCAAGTCTTTTATTCTGAAAATTACCGGATGTCTTACACTAAAACCGTGTGTGATTTCCTGTCTAGCCCTGTGTTAACTGCTGACATTGACGCGTCCCAGAAGCGGCTCGCAGCAAAAATAGATGGCGTGCCGCTTCTGGGACGCGTCTGAAAATTTCTGCGCCACGGCGGGTTTCAATCACCCCCACAAATTATTATGGATTCTATCTGAAGCAGCGACATTTCGCTGCCGTTTCGCGCCACTGACGCTTCCAGTGTGAAGTCGGGGTAATTCATCCAATCGCCCAACCTTAGGGTGAATGAGGTGTTATTCCGCCCACCTGAGCTGTTCCCGGTTGTCTCTTCTGTGCTACCCTAGCTCTCCTCAGTCTCCGTCTCCCCGCCGACAGCCAGACCTCTACAGCTTTCATACCCGTCAGTTCTCCCGTTTTGGCCGGGAAACTCCCGTATTTTACCCCCTCATGCAAATCCCTAAACAAGAAACACTTCAAATAAAACTTTTATAACCCTGGTTTTAAATAATCTTCAATAATAAATTATTTTATTTGGTTAAACTGTATTAATTAATAGTAAAGAGTAAACCCACTAATCTGCCGGTGTATGTGCCATTCAGTCCAGGTCAAAGACACGTCAGAATATTTAGAAAATAAACATTTATTTTTTCTTAAAAGACAAGAAGTCAGAAGTTCAAGGAATTTGTCAATCAAGCAACAAATGTTCCTGTTTGATCCACTGATTCCTACACAGCTCTGAGCTGCCGGTCTAAAACCGCAGGTCTGTGAACGCATCACCACCACATTTCCCCTGGTCAGTGAACTCATCGTGACTAGGCTCTAATTCCTGACACCAATAACAGATTTTATTCAAAGTGGAAGTTCATGAATCATAAATAACAAAATTAACTACAGTTTATAAAAGAAGGATTATTTCATAAAGAGCCTCAAGATAAAATCATGAGGCGCTTTGCAAGAACAATAAAAATGATTTTAGTATCCTTTTAATTATAATTATTGTGATAAATCAGAATCAGCTGAAACTGGTACCAGCCCACAAAACCAAAATGTGTTGCTTGTTAGAGAAATTCCTAAAACTTTTTAGCTTTTAGAAACAGGGAAAGGGAGCAGAGACGATATTGATTTTCTGTAGAGATCTGAAAAACGTTAAAGCCAAACTCTAGCGGCTGTGTAGGCGCTCTGAAAACGAGAGGACAAGGTAACAGCAGCTAGATAAAGACATGACCCCGTCTGTTGGACTTCAGCCTGGACACAAACACACAGAACCCGCCCTTCCTGTTGGCTGTTACGGTGAACCGTGAACGCACCACGACAGTCTGATAGCTGGACTCACACACCCACAGGCATAAACACGTCCTGCTGATTAAAAGAGCAAAGTCTAAAGACAAAAAAGAGCTGAATAAAAAAAAATAAAAAAACAGAGACAGGAGCACTGAGGCGGGATATCCAGAATAAACATGAGGCGTTCCGGCTCGTATTCCCTCCTTCATCCCATCAGGGCAGACTGGAGGTCCCCGAGCAGCAGAAGGGTTTAATACGTGTGTGTGTGTGTGTCCTAAAGCGGGGGACAGCAGACTTTGACAATCCCCGATACGCTCTGTAGGAAGGACTTCTGTTACCAAGGTTACAGCCAGTCTGTCCCACATGCTATCCAGGAATCAGCACCGCACGCCCATTTCTCATCTCTGGCCTTCATTCCATCTCTTCATCCATCCATCACTCCACTCAACCCTGTTAGTTGTTCCATCACCCATCTTCTCCTCCTTTCATTCATTCATCAGCGCCGTTTATTTAAAGCTCTGACCCAACACTGCCACAACCTGCAGACTTCCCAGGCAGGAAAACAGATCCCGCTGAACGGGAACGCACATCCAGATCACCTCCTTATTCACAATCAACACCACTCTCTCTCCTTAGCGTTTCACAACTTCCAGTTTAGCGAAACCGCCAGTACAGTTCCCAGAATGCAATGCGTGATGGAGCCCTTTTGTTTGCAGCCAGCCATCACTTAGCAACATGTTGGTGTTGTAATTCAAGGCCTGTTTGTAGCTCGTAGCTGCACTAGTCTGTGATGACATGTTTAATGTATGAGGAGACGAAGACCTCAGGTGGGACAGGGGACCGTTAAAAGATGGAAGGAGGGTAAAAGACAAAAGAGGCAGGCGGCCGAGGCACAGGAAGGAGCCTTTGACATCGTTACAAGTTTCGTAGTGAAAGTTTGGGTTTTACAATTCGGGTCACGCTGCTCACTCAAACAGCTGCAGAGGAAACACGACTGATGTCAGAGAAAATCGCTCCTTTATTCACAGAAACTGAAAGGAAGAGGGCCCCCCCCCGACAACTAAAATATTTTATTTCATTTCCTCGTGAGACCCAAGGAGAGAAATATTCAGCGTTCTGCAGACTAAATGTTACCTTTGATGGTTGTTTGCAGCAACGGTCTCTGGGAGTCTGAGCCCCCTCCAGCCTGTTTGCCACTGCTCCCGCTGTCTCTCTGACGGGCCACGGCCACGGCAATCCCAACGGGAGGATGCCGCACCTCGCCCTCCCCCTCCCGGCCAAACGAGCGGGCGCTGTCGGGTCTCTCCTGCTCCCTTTTCAGCTGAGGAGGCATCCTCATTGATCCAGAGCCACCAACAGACACTTTTTCCCGGTCTTTGTCCCTCTCAGCGTTCATCCCGATGCTGGCCAGACCGCCAAAGGGCCCCCGTCCGTCCACGATGTTCCTGGAAGAAACTGAGCCTTCGGCGGGGAAGTTACCGCTGTATTTGATCAAACTCTGCATGGCGGAGACCTCGGAGGGATCAGACCCGCTGGGGCGATACAGCACAGACTGGTCCAGGTAGCGCCTCTGCCCCACCTCCTCACCCGCTCGCCCGTGTTGGGAGGAGTGAGTTTGGGGAGAGGACTGGGAGCTGTTGGGTCTGTGGGACGTGTGAGGGGAACTGGACTTTTGGACATGCTGGTTGTGCGACGAGGACAGCGTGTGTCCATGTTGAGCCGCCAGAGCGGCCATGTGATTGGTGGCGAAATTCGCCAGCGGGCTGATGGTGTTCCATTTAGGCTCCGCCCCTATCTGCTCTACTCGTATCAAGTGTTTGGAGGCGTCCCTGGTTTCAGGGCTGAACCGTGATTGACTTGAGGACAAAGACATGTCCTGACCTCGTTTACTGAAGGATCCACTGGAACAAATAACAGAACCTTCTTCTCTTTGATTGCCAACGTCGCCTGAGAGGGAGAGACGAGGATGCTCGACCAGGTTCTTCTCCTGGAACCTGTAGCTGTCCCTGTCCCTCTCTCTGTCTCTTTCGAGCTCTCTGTCCCTGTGTCTGATGTCGCGGGCCTGTGAGGCGATCTGAATGGGCCCCGCCCGCTCGTCGTAAACCTCCACAGAAGGCACATAAGTAGTAGCGCTGACTCTCTGCTCTCTGGTGGACTCTCTGGGACCAGAGAGGTGAGGAAGACCAGCGCTGGACGGCTGGAGGGGGGGAGGAGGGGGGACGTAGGAGATGTGGAGTGTCCCGGCTGACATGGACACAGACTCGTTCCTCCTCTGTCGGTCTGAGTGAGAGTTATTAGAGTTTTGGTTGTGGTGGGATCGAGGGGCACCGTCCTCGTCCCGACTCCGCCTGTCCCTTTCTGGTCCAAGAAACCGGCCGTCCCCTCCTCCCCCACCAGGAGGGAAGGAGGTCTGTGGGGGAGACAGTCTGGATCTGGGCTCCACTGTGGATGGCTGGGACTTCAGCTGGTGATGGTGGGGATGGAAGGACCAGCCGTCCCTGTCCCTTTCTCTGTCTGTGTCCCGGTCCCTGTCCTTCTCCCGGTCCCGGTCTCTGCTGGCCCTGCGGTCCTCGTCGCTCCGCCCCTCCTGCGTCAGGTCCACCACACTGTGCGGTCGAAGCTCCTCACGCAGCTGCTCTCTGTCTCGGTCCTTCTCTCTCTCTCCTCGCTGAGACCTGTCTCGACCCCCGTCCCGGGACGGTCTCTGTGGGGGTGTGGATCTGGACGGGGTCGACAATGAGGTGGACGGGGGATGGAGAGGAGACTGCCTCATAGAGGACGGCAGGAAATATCCATCTGAAAAACAAAAGGTGAGAGCAGAGCCATGAATCACAGCTACAGCACAGACAGCATTGTTCAGCTGCACAGGAGGACGAACCTTTATGGGGGTCGTAGAGGGGGTGCTGGGACAGCGAGGATGTCTCCAGGTGTCCCAGAGACAGGTACGGACTGGAGTACAGGCTGCTGGGGAGAGGAGGGTACCCTAAAGAGACAAAATTACAAACATTTGTGAAAAATTCCTTCATATTTGTCATTTTATGATCCAAATAAACTCAAAGCTGCAGCTGAACATCCATCCAGGCTGCATCTGCCAGACTAGGCCTGTGCGGTATAGCGTTTTATATCAAAAAGCAGCGTTTATTTCCATTGTACGGATTTTTTATATCCTGGTATATCGATGAATAGCCTAGACAACGTCCGGAACATTTGCAGTGGGAAAGTGTTTCAGGGGAGACCGATTTTACTAGGGATGTAAGAAAATATCAACATGGCAATGTATCGTGATATTTTTTCCTCTGATATTATGTCAATATTCAAAAGCAGTGTATCAAATTTTTGGAAGAATTTACGTGCAAACATTTGTGTGTTTTCTTTTATTTTTGGTGCAATTCAAATGCCGACCGCTAGTTGGCAGCAGTGTGCAATGGGTTTTGTTTCCACCATTGAAATGTAAATTCCTCTATTATGGTTCAGATACCTCATGTTAAACATGTTACGTATCAGTCTGGACTGTTTATTGAATTTTCCTACAAAAGATTCAGTCTAAAATAATCGCTAATATCGTCTGGCTGAATGTATCGCAATATATCGTGATATATCGCATCGTCTCCCCTGTATCGTGATACGTATCGTATAGCCAGAATTTTAACAATACACATCCCTAGATTTTACTGCTACACACTAACAATACGGCGTGTGTGAAAAGTAAACATTTAGCATGCTAACCACAAAGCTAGCAGAGGTAGCTGGGCCAAAAATGTGCAAAATTGCGTGTCTATCGCACATGAAAAGTACGGGTTAACGCGTGAACAACGCACAGTTAATGTGTTGTCTACGTGACGTTTCACACATAAATTTCGTGTGTATTCGGCACTTTTGGCTAAAGCCAGATTAGCCTTGGTTTGTTCACCTCACTGCTGATTGGCTGCCAAGACCTTTGGTTAAACCAATGCACCAGGAAGAAGGGGTGGCTGCCAGGACCAATTCACGCTCACGTTTATCTCGCTAACAGATGTAGCCTAGCAAAGATCTCCATAACTGGTGCTTTTTGGTTTGTGTTTCCATGGTTACCCCTCTAAAAAGTACCGCCAATACCGTAAAACTGATATGATTTATTAAAATCATATCAGTTGCAGCCAGGCACACTGCCCAGCCCTACTTCAGACACTCCAACCCTTCCAGTCCAATCTGAAGCCACAGTCCTGCACCAAACCCATGGGTGGATTCTGGTTCTGTAGGTTGGTTGCTCCCATCTGAACCAGCTGACTCCACATGGGAGCTGCATCATTCACCAGACTTGTTGGTAGGAAGGATCAAACTAAACAAGTGGTTTGTGCTTTTTTAAAGAGTTGGTTCAACATTTATTGTAGAATTGAACAACTTCTACACAAGAGCAATTAATAACTCCCCAGAATTTCCTTATTTTTGTTTTAGGCACCTGCTGACAAATGATTTTAAAACTGGCTGTAGGAAAGCAGAAGTGATGGTCTGGGACATCATTGGGAACTTTTGGGAAACTTCTGTGAAATCTGTCCTAAAGGGATTTTTTAGGGTAATTTTAGGTAATTTGGGACTGCTAAGCTAACGGTTAGTCTGATTGATGCTATCGTTGATAAGCTCTACAGAAGGTAGTGAGACAATATTCTATAAACCTTAATCACCATCAGTAGCTCCATGTTTCATGTTCATTGGAGACTCCAAACTTCACTGGAAGTGCTACAAACTTCAGAGTTCACAGCTGTAGACCTGGGCTTATATCTGGGATTTTATTTTACTTTATTTCACCAAGCATAATGTTCTCTTAATAAATTACTAATAAATACTTTATGGATATGCTGCTAATCTGCAACAATTAAACAGTAAATCATTAACAAGTGTTTATTATGCATTAATTAGGGTTGAGATAGACACAAAACTGACTGCTTTCTTGCCAAATAGTATTACCATGTTGTGAGCACAATGAGCCTTTACAAATATAATTTATTACCATATATTATTTTAATGTATTACCGTGTTATAAATATCCACGACTATCAAAGAAAACCTCAATTGTAAAACCCTAAAATTGTATCACCCCTAATTAATGCCTAATAAACACTTAATGATTTACAAGCTGTTGCTGATTAATTAAGGTTTTGGAACACTGAAAAACTTTTTTTTAAATCTTATTTCTGATTATAATCAGTCACTGAGTTTTTCATGCAGGCTGAACATGAAAATAGTCTCCTACACCTATCTCCTGCATTAGCTTCTGATAGAAAATAGACGGTGAAACTCTAGGATTAGAAAAGCCTGACAGATCTACGTCACACTGTCACTTAACATTCATGGACTCACCCATCTTGGCTCACGACGGGGAAGGCTGTTGTTGGTTTAGCGTCCAGGAAACAGCAGAGAACGTCTCGGCTAATAGAAGCTAACTGTTAGCATTAGCAACTCCACCACACAGCAGAACTCCTCCAGGCTTGTGTTATTTGTGGAGATAAAACATCAACGTTGCAGAGCAAACAGAGTCAGTGGTAGAGTCTTTAAGATTAGGATTAAAGCCACTAGTTGTCACACACACTGGTGTGTGGTGAAAATTGTCCTCCGCATTTGACCCATCCCCATGGGGAGCGGTGAGTTGCAGACACAGCCACGCTCGGGAACTATTTGGTAGTTTAACCCCCCAATCCAACCCCTTAGTGCTGAGTGTCAAGCAAGGAGGCATTGGGTCCCATTTTTTCAAAGTCGGGGATTTGAACCCCGATCTCCCAGTCCCGGGGAGGACACTCTACCACTAGGCCAACGGAGCTGGTAAAGTCATGTTGCTGTTAGCCAATCAGAGGACAAATGTCCAAATATCAGGAAATAAGAGTCAAAATCCTGTTGTCTGAAGCTCTGACGTGGCTCACTAGTTCCTGTAAATGGTGCACCGGAGCTTTGTTTCCTCAGATTACGACTTTCAAGGCATTCAATCCTACCAGAGACTACTGCAAATGTATTGATTAAACGATTGAACCACACCTAATAACATATCTATTATTAGATATTTATAAGGGGAGCCTCATAAATGACTAGGGTTACTAGGAGCTCACAAAAAACACTATTCTAAAATAACAGCAAGTTTAAGATGGACAAAAAAGATAAATAACAGAGAGCCTGTGTCCAGGTCACCAGAGGTGAAAACAGCAGTGACTAGCTGTTAGCTCATCAATCCTGCAGAATGTAAACTATTTCTCTGATAGATCTAAAAAAAATCCCTTTAACATGCCAATCAAAGCTTTTTGTGCATTACTGGAAATAAATCAGTTAAGTCACCCTAAACACTTGAAACATGATTAAATGACTGGTTTAATTAGTGTGTAAAATCATTAGAGCTGACCAGTCTGCCCATCACGCCCAGAGACCGGATCCTAATATAGACCCCTGGTTTAAAACTTTTCCTGGAAAGGTCCGCCTCACGGACGGGAAAAGCCACCGGCCTCCCACTGCGTGTGTTTTTAAAGCAGCCATTAACAACGACAAAGGAAGAAGCTAATAAAAGACCAGTTTCCTGTTGAATGAAGGTCGACACTGAGCATAAAGAAAGTTGTATTTACGTGGCTCTCTGACCTCGGGGGCTGGCCGGTGTCGTGTCAGACCCAAAGATAAACTAAAAGAAGACTGGATGGATTTCCCCTAACCACCGATAACAGCTGATCAGGATCTTAAACACATAGCTAAAGTCTGGCTGCTTACAAACTCCCTGAAAGCATCTCAGAAGCTTCAGCTGCTCTAAAATCAGACATCAATCATTAATTATGTCTCCGGCTGGGAGGGAGTCCAGTCGTATCAGATGAAGAGTTCTCTGGCTGCAGACTGGCTTTAGTTTCTTTAGCTTCACATATCAAAGTAGCAGCAGCAGCTAAACTTACATCCAGTGTCATTCATAATACCTGCTTCCCTCATTAGAACAGGAAGTCCTCAGTAAGGAATTTACCTGGTTATGTAACCGGTTCAAAGTTCACAAAACCAGACTCATATTTTATTCAGATTCAGCCCCGAAACAATAAATAATAAAATAAAAATATGTTTTAAACCTTTCTACGGCTAAAAGTCAACAACTGTTTTTTTTAGACTAAAATGTTTGCTTGTCAGCTTATTTAAAATCATACAAGTTTTCATTAGTTTGGAATGTTGCAGTTTTGTTAAATATCAGAAAAGAAACAAAAGTCGCTTGAAGACTCACTTTTATCGTTTGGCTTTTATGTGATTTTATTCTGTTTTAACCCTTTTACTAAGCAGTTTTGGCTTGCTTTTAGCACCCCCTAGTGTCACTTTGTAGAACTAAAAGCAAAACTCTCCTCCTCGCTGTGCGTTTGTCTTTTTAACACCTTAATCTAACAGCTGAAATGTCTCCTCAGCCTTCATTAGTGTCTACAGGAGCGGTTCATCACTAAATCAAACAAATCAGCTGTGTTCATGATCTAAAACGTGCAGGAAACATGCTGGAAGCAGACTGCAGCACCAGGTATGTCAGCTCCACTTTACTAAGTCAAACAGGAACCAGACCGCCACTCTGAAGTTGCAAGTGCGGTATTCTGGCCACAGAGGGTGGTGGGGGTCTGAGTGACATTTCATTAACCCTGTAAAGGGTCATTTTAGCACAAACTGGCTCAAGAAAATTATTTAAAAATATGAAAAATTTGCAATGTATCCTTTTAGAATCAGAATCAGAATCAGTTTTATTGCCATGTAGGTGAGAGGCTCATCTACTAGGAATTTGTTTTGGTGGCAAGGTGCGAACATACATTCAAGTCATAATCAGGTCAGGCAGCATTTGTATAAGCTACATCAAGTAAACAGAAGTAGATACATAGCAAAAAAGAAAAAAAACCAAAAAGAACAATCATACGTGTAGGAATGTGGGTAACTGGGGCGTTTCTGTCTATACTGGCCGATCTGACTAGTTATTCGTTTGTTCTTTTACGTCTTTACGGTACGTCATGTTCAGTGCCCTGGGCTCCCTCAAAGGCAGTGGAAGGCAATATACAAATAAAATTAGATTGATTGATTGAAAAGTGATCAAATCTGATTTGATGGATTTTTAACATTTTGTTGTTAATTGTTTGGTTATTTTTGTTATTGAAATAATGATCAATGTTAGCTGGTAAATTAAATATCTGTTTTTTACAACTAGTTTTGCTCTGTTGCAATTCGACCACATTTTCAAAAAAAAGTAAAAATAAAAGCTCATCAGATTATTTGATTAATCGATCATTAAAATAATCGATAGCTGCACCCTACGCTAACGGCTAACATTGAGCGGCGCTCATTTCCAATTGGCCTTTCGCCGAGCCCCGGCCCCTTAGTTACTGTTGCCAACTCCGACAATAAGTGGATCAAATACTGCAGCTCCGCAGATTTCCGTGATGGAAAGAAGTAGACAGATGCGTGTCCGAGTCATTTTTTGGAGCAATTCCTCCTCAATATCATCCAGATCAAGGCAAAAGGGTTACAGTATGCAGTGGAGGGATACATTAGTGTCGGCTCCGCTGAGCGAAGCGTAGCAGGGAACAAGGAGTTGGGAGTTTGGGAGAAGGTCCGGCGTCCGGGGACGCGTGGATCCGAGGAGCGGTGGCGGCGATGCGGTGTCCCTGTGAGCTGTCAGATGTCAGCTGTCAGAAGATCTGAGCTGCAGGCAGCTCTAACGGAGAAAAGCTCCTGGCGCTCTGCATCGCTATCATCTCAGCTGGGTCTGTTTATAAAATGTAACTTTTTATGCCCGTGTTTACTTTCATTTTTAGTTCCCGGGAGCACTCAGGCTGTTGCTGGTTGAGCTCGATGAGCAGGTTCTGAAGGGAAACGAAGGAGACACGACTATCGAGGCTAATGCTTAGTAGTAAATTAGGCTTAGCTTCATCATTTTGTTTGGAGTTGTCAGATAGTAACGGTTGCTATGATGTGTGATTGGACAATAGCCGTTCTGGGGGCGGGGCCGGCGAAAGGCTAATTGCACAGGGCTCTACGGGATGGGGGCGGGCTTAGCAAAACAAAATTCTCACATTATATCATATTACAGGGTAAGACTATCACTTTTAGGGATTTCTAAAGAAACCGTACATAATTCCTGAAAGGGAGAAAACACCGGATTGCAGCTTTAACTGATCTCTGGATATTTTAGGCCTTTTATAATAAAAAAGCCTCAACAACAAGAACTTTATGAACTTGAGACTGAGCCTACAGGTGATAAAAGTATGTATTTCTAAGTTTAACTAGTATAGAAATATCTGGTTCTGGTCTATAATTAACAGAGATGCACCATAAATCAGCATCAGATATCAGCCGATGTTGGTCGATTTTAACTGGGTGGTCAGTCTTTGGTCATGTAATAGTACATATCTAAGAAGTGTTAGTGTGTGTGTATAAATATACATGTATGTATTTATATTAGGGGTGGGAATTCAACGCGTTAATTATGATTAATTAGAAAAAAATAACGCGTTATTTGTGATATACATTTTTTTCCCCCTGTTTTGAATTGAAATACAATTTAAAAGCATTTATTTTTAGAAATTAAAAGATTAGACATTCTAATAATAATGTCAATGACTATTGTTTGATTCTCTGTCTCATTTTTAATTTTAAAAAATTGTTTTCGGGTCAAATTTTCTTGAACGATTAAAAAAGTTCAAGAAAATTAAAATGCAATTAATCAAGATTAATTAATTACAAAGCCTCTAATTAATTAGATAAATTTTTTTAATCAAGTCCCACCCCTAGTTTATATATCAGTGAATATCGTTCTCAGTCATTACAATCCTCTCCACCAGTTCCTCTAATGGAAGCATCACTTCGTCTGTGAAACTGAAAAATAAAACCAACTCCAGGTGAACCTGTAGGTCAAATACTGATTTACAGTCACAGCGTGGTGCCTTTCAACCGTCCTTGGATTGAGTAGAAAAACAAAAGTTTTCAAACCTAATTGAATCCTGCAGAATCTGATTTGCTGTTTGGAAAGCTCCGAACAAGATTTGTGTCGGTGAGGTGATGCAATCAGTTTTAAATAGAATCAGAGTGTCCCTCTCCCTTTCTGCTGCATTTTCTCCTACCTGACCTTCCACCCAGATCACATACGATAAGAGGTCAGATAAAAAGACACGAGGGAAGTGAGATTAAATCACTCCCATCGTCCCGAAGGAAAGAGTTCGCTCTGTGTGTGAGAAAGTGACGGGAGAGGGATGTCAGGGAAAAGTGGGACAGGAGAGCCGGAGAGGCGGTGCACATCGGGCAGGAAGACAGAGAAAGATGGATTACACCAGCAGATGAGAAGCAAAAGTAAAGGACCGGTGGAGGACAGAGGAGACGAGACACATTAAGGACAGAGCTAGCGGCCATGAAACAGAACTGGAGCAGGATCCCGATGGAGGAAGCAGCGAGAGACAGAAGGAGAACGAGTCTTCGGGGCTTTGAATGGTGTCTGGTGAGGCTGTTTACCTTCATGGGCGTGCGACGCCCAGAGCTGAGCCATCTGCAACCCGCTTGGATTGGCCGATCTGTAGGTGGGGTCAGAGGTCAGGGGGGAGGGGCCTGGGTAACCTGACAGGAAGGGACCGGAGCCTGCTGGGAAGGCATCACCTGCAAGGAAAAACCAAAAGTGTCGCTCAACCATAAAAAGTAAACAACTAAACCCAGCCGAAGCAGAGCCCCGAAGAACAGATTGATTTTTATTCTGAACTACATGAGCATGTTCTGGTGAGGGGAGCTCAATCAATACGTGCTGATGTTTCTGCACTAAAGAAGCCTGTTGTAATCACATTACACAGCAGCCAGCCACTCCATTTCAACAGGACAAACCACAGACTGAGACCAGAGGAACAGTTAATGCAGCTGCTGACTAAAGAAACCACAAGCACCACATCAGGAGCGGCGACGCAGACGGGAGCTTCTCAGGGGGCAAACGCAGAGCCGGGCTCATCTGGAGAGGCTCCATGGGAAATTCAATCAGGGCCAACACCCACACAGATTTATTCTCATTGATCTGATCCAGAGGCAGAAAGCTAAAGGATGCAACAATCACAAATATCTAAAATTAACTTTAATTAAATCAAAAGTATGAAGCCAAACCAACAGGAAATGTTGGGATTGCAGCACAAACTCCAATAACTTTGTCATTCATTTAAGCTCAGACAAAATATTTTATAATTAAGGTTTTTCAAAAGAAAAGTTAAAGCTGCCTGCAGTGACTCATGATTGTCACCATGGTAACAGCATGCCCGTATCTCTCCAATTCTGACTGATGATATATGATGTTTTTTTTTTATTGTAATTGAGACACTTGTGCATCGACACCTCTGATAAATGCCTGAACGGAGCCAGGTGGGAATGCAGACAGATTCATTCTCCCAAAAACATGTGGTGACATCACCATTAAAGCCAGTTCCACCACTGAGTGGACCCTAATAAAACATCTTAGTGTGATACGGTTATCGACTTCTTGGATGAGACTCCGCCCACTTTATGATTGCAGCATGCAACCTTTGAATCATCACTGGCGTCCATAATCACAACCTCAGGGGAGTCACCCTCTCCATCATTACTGAGCAGACAGCCATTACCCTGATGGAGGGAAGGGTGCTGTCTGTATATGGGGAGGGGGAAGGGGCTGGATCGGGTGTGTGTGTGTATCTCTGTATTAGTCCAGTGGGAATGTGGGAGACGTGCTGTGCTCACCGAGTTTCCTCTGCATCTAAATCAGTACATTAAAGCCACAATACGTCTCCCTCCCTCTCTCTCTCTCTGTCTCTCTCTCACACACACACACACACACACACACACACACACACACACACACACACACACACACACACACACACACACTTAAATCAATACCAAATGCAGCTTTCCAATTAATCACAGAGGTACGCACACACACACACAGCAGTAATGCACTCTGTTATTCTCTGAACTCACTGTGTAGGTGGAACCTTTCACACTCAGCCTTATTAGACAGGGATTTATTAGTCTTTCTATGTTTGCATCAAGTCATGTGTGTGTGTGTGTGAGTGAGAGAGAGAGTGAGAGAGAGAGAGTGTGTGGTTGCATCTGTATGATCACAGCTATGTGTCTTGAGTGAGAACAAAAACACAAACCTAAACCAGTGTGTGTGTGTGTGTGTGTGTGAGAGAGATGCCATTTGACCTCCAGAACGACTTGTGTTTTGTTTACAGCAGAACTCTAATAAGAGTCTGGTGAAAGGAAAAATGCACTGATTCAGATTTTAATACCAATTTCTGACCTGCTGATACAGATTCTGGATGATAAACAGAAAAATGTTTAAAGATTCTTTAAAAATAATTCTAATTTCTTTGCTTCAGATCCGCTGATCATCAAGCTGATCATGCTGAATATCAACTCGAACAATCAGTGATGAATTTAGGTGTTTTGTAACCAGCAGACGGATTCAAATTGCCCACATTTAGATGTTCTGTTATCAGTTAGGCCCGTGCTGGACAACAACAGTCATCATAACCCTAAATATTTAAATTAATTCAAGCATCATTATCATCAGGATAACATCCCATTTGTTTACAATGGAGGGGCGGGGCTTAAAACCCTTCCTCCGCTTGTGGCTTGACCTATTCTGTTGTCGTTGTGGCTTTGGCGCCTCCAGTTGAGATGAGAGAGTGCAGAATTTGAAGCAGTCAGAAATACCTCTGAAATAAATAACGCTGAAGGGAATAGAGAGCTCCACCACAAACATTAAAACATGCAACAGAGGAATAATTACAAGCTATAAATACTTCCAATGTAACCATAAATACAACCCCGCTGACACAGAAAGGACAAACAAACAGTCATCTGTCTGCTTTTATCATTCTTGTAACAAATTCATGTAAAAATCAGTTTACAGAAAGTTTCTTCCTGCCGTCTGGACTGAAGTTGTTTGTGTTGTGAAAGAGACCCTTTGTGCTGTAACGTCTCAGGGCTTCTGCTTCAGATCTCCTCCTACCCTGGATTATTAATCAGATTACCAGGATCCCTCTGATTGGATATTACACAGACCCTCGTGGCTTTTAAGATGGAACTAAGACTCACCATCAATTTATCATTTATTTACACAGAATTCTTTGTGATTAAACTTTAAGCTAGAGCTTTAACATTGAGCCCAGAACCGAGCTAGCTTTGGTAGCTAGCTTGTTCAGTCTCTTCCTGTCTCGGTCAGAGCTGCCTACATCCCAGCAGACCACAGCAGAATGAATAACAGAGCCAACAACAGAGTGATAAAAGGATTTCAGCAGCTGGGATTTAACGCCGAAGGACCTCAGCCTCCTCATGAGATGGAGGCGGCTTTGGCCCTTCTTATATAGAGCATCTGTGTTGTGGGACCGGTTCAGTTTACTGTTGAGGTGAACACCCAGGTACTTAAAGGTACTTAAACTTGACCAGTTTCATATCTGACACCATTACATTCCTCTACTGACCAGGTACTGCACTTAACAGTTTAGTGGAGCGGGTTGGTGCCCTATAGGGGGCGTTCTTATACCTGCTTTATGGCTGTTAGCTGTAATGCTAGTGGTTAGCATTTTCAGTTCGCCGATCATCAATAAAAAGCACAAGAAGAAAAAGAAGAAGTTTGCATTTTCTGTTGGCATCATGGTGGGGCCTGGAAGTAAAAGTAAGAGAGTAATGTATTTGGAGGCGAAGCAAAGAGCTAAAATTACAGTGAACATTGGCGAGGCCTACACTAGTTTGAAGGAGCTAAAGGAGGCTACAAAATCACAGACTGATGGTGACCTGGCTTTGCTGCTACTGGACTTGTAAGTAATAATATGTTTTTGTCCAACAGTGTGGATCTTTTTGATTTGTGGTTTATTATAGTATTAGTTGGCTCACGTTAGCGTTAGCTTGTTGTTAGCACTAACTACAGCAGGGTTGTTTACAACAGTTGTAATTCCACTTTTAACCAGTAGGGCAGAGGAGCAGGAAACTGCTATTAGCTAACCGGAAGAATGCAGACACAAAAGGGTAACTTTGCCACCTACCATAGTGGAGTGGAACACACTTCATTCAATCGTTTGGTTTTCTAACAGACATCAAAAATTAGGATAAAGGCTACATAGCGCGACAAAGATGTACATGTAAAAGCAACTGAGTGATGCACTATGGTCCCTGCTGCTCAGACTAGCAGTTAGCTCATCAGTCCTGTAGGGTGCGAACCCCATTTCTCCTAACTGAGGCTATTCAGGAACCCATAAACTATTCTGTCAATGCATTAAATCATTCCTGCTTCTAGGGAGCACATTAGAGAAAAAAGGAGGATTATAGTCCAAACCAGGACATCTTTCATTTCTTAAACCAGAACCATCCAGGCCTGTTTTTAGCTCACGGGAACATGGAGGTGTTAACAGACGGGAGTTAGATGGATCAATCTCAGGAACCTTCGGGCTGTTTCTTCATGTCTTCATAGTGTGCAAACACACACTCACAGCTTCCTACAGAAAACAAGTCCCACTTCTTTTCCTTTCTGCTCCGACCACGGGAGGGGGAAGAGGGAGCGGCACAACCCAGCTAAACATTTGCCCTCCTTGTTCCAGGAACAACATCCAAATGTAAGCTGCTTTGTTTTTGAACCACTCTTTCTTTACCGTGTTCTCCCCGTCTCTCCGCCCTTTCCTTCCTTCCTCTCTCCTTCCCTTTTTCCCCCCCCCCCCCCCCACCCACTACACACACACACACAGCTTCTGGCTCTCTGTTCAAAAGACAGTTAGTTTACCACATCGGGATAAGTGCGTTGCCAAGAAACGTGCTCTCTGACTTCCAGCACACTAAGAATCCATTTTCAGATCATCATAAGAAAAATCTTGATATCAGAGAAAAGACGACTCGCTGGAGATCAATCCTGCCTGAAATGCATTTCTGCTACACAAGAACACCCGACCTGTGATGGTAAATGGATATGCGATGAACTGAAAGAACAACAGTGGAGAAGAACACCACAATGTTTTGAAAAAATTCAGTCATAAAAAAAAAAGTAACACAAACGCAGCAAACACCTACACACACTCTGTGAACCCATCTGTTATCCATCAGTGGTGCTCAGAGCGAGGTTGGCTGCCGGGGGGCGGAAATCACTATTGATCTCTGGGTTTTTATTCCCTAAAAAATAAATAAAAACCAGTAAGTCTGCTGCTGTATACATCGTTGGCACAGCTAACTGGTAACCATCAATCCTGCCGGTAGAGACGGAGGACGGGATTGACACAAAACCCACCAACATTTAGGTTTAGCTTAAAAAGGAAGTTCAACACAAATAGTTTAACAAACAACTGCAGAGTCATCTTCTGATTTACAAAAAAAAGCTGCTTCCTGTGACAGTCTGTAAAAAACTAACTCTGGAAACATCCTCCAGGTGCAATAAACATTTATCCTGATACAAAATCAGACAGAACATTTGACTAAACCACAGTCAGTGTCACAAATATTCACAAGATGTATTAAAAAATGAGAACAGAAGGCCAAACAAACCAAACGTACAAGTGCCAAGAAAACGGAGACGAGTCCAACAAACGCTAACTGTGATGAGAGCCACATATGAATCATTACATTTCTGTTTCCATGGTTGGTTAACAAAATTTAAAGAACATGTGAAGGTCAAAAGCAAAATGGCACAAAACTGTCAAAAAACAAAAAAGTAAACGAATTAAATAGATAAAACTCTGTTTCAACCAAATTTCTCTCAACTATTTATTTAATGCTATTTTCCCATGTTTACAACATAACCCTAAAACATTACATCCCGAGTATAAGGCCCAATTTCAATACTTGCACTGCACCCTACACCCTTCTGTGAAGTGCGCTTAGAGGAAGTGCGCAGTAAGGCTTCGAGTGCGTAGTACACAAGTGTGCAAATAATTGCCAAATTGGGACAGTGAGCATTACGTCATCGAACGCGACGCATGCTGGGATGCCGGTCGCCGTTTGTGCTTTTTCAAAAATCTTTATTAACAGCTTTCAAACAAACAAACAATGATTTGACTACATTTAAATTAATTGCTGTCCACATTTATATCTTAGTCTAAAACATTCAGAGCATGAATAAATATCATTAATCGTCTTAAAATGAACTTATTTCACTTGAAAATACATGTTTTCAGAAAAGGATACTTGAGTCATTGCTCCGCCTTCTTCTCAAAATTCCCACGCAGCAATGGATTGTGGGTAATACCCTTGCCTGAAGTCTGCATCGCTGCAGACTTGGGCGAAGTGCAGATTAAGGGTGCAAAATGGGCGTGGTCAACTTCCGCACTTGGGAATTGGGACACCCTATACTTGCACCCCTGGCTGGGAACACGCAATTGAAGGGCGCAAGGGTGCAAGTGTGAGTATTGGGATTGGGCCTATACTGAAGCGATCAGGTGTGTTGCATCTAAAACGGTCCAGGAGGAAACATTTCCTCTGCTGTTAATCCATCTATTAGATACGATGCAACAATTCTATGATCTCTCTGCTTTGGCAGATCATCAACATGTTGATTTTACATCGCCATATTGCCCACCTCTGAGAAAAATGTGAGTGAGTTTTTGAATTACAGCCTCAGTCCAGATGTTGGACACCAATAATTTTAATGTAAATTTCAAATTAATCCATTGGCTAAAAATGGATTTTAAGAAATAACATGATCAAATATCTCAGTATCATCTTTGATTTTACACCAATAAAACCACGTGCTCCTAACACCATGCAGCCATATTCTAAATCATTTATACCCATTATTGATAATGGAAACCACTTAATTTACCCAAAAGACAGGGACAACAATAATCTCTAAATGTGTTTTAAATAAAGCAAACATAGCACACTGGGTATCATGACTAACAAATAAGGACACAACACCACAATGAATAAAGGCCAAGATGAATCCCTCTACAGGCAGGAAAAACAACCCACTATGATAATGCTATTCTATATTTACAGTATTTTGTATCCGATGGAAATAAAACAGCTGCTGGTGTGACAACAGTGGACCTGTGGTCATGTCATGAAACAAAACGTTAAAGATTTTCAGTTTCCTGGACACATTTAACAAGTTTAACACACCAAATAATAACAACCACAACACGATACGCAGACAGAAGCTGGAACATGACGTGCCTCAAACATGGTCAACTTCCTGTTTTAAAAAGATCAATTATGAGGAGAATTCTTCACTTGCTTTTTAAAGGCAAGTGTGTGTGTGTGTGTGTGTGTAATAACATTACCACTGGCTCAGTAAGCCATAGGAGTGTGTGACAGCGATCCAACACACTCTGTAACCAAAGCAGTAAATGGAACTGAGCCACCTAAATCCAGCCGTACAAAAGCCAACTTATCCACCTCCACCAGCCAGAGAGACAGCCTGCCAGCTTTCTGAAGCTTTGTGCTACGAGGGCTTCGGTGGAAACACACCTCCAGAGCCTCGCTGCGCTGCGGCACTCAAACCTCCTGTGAAGGTGGCGTGCGTGATTCTGACTCAGTGTTTGGGTTATGGGACACACACACACACACACACACACACACACACACACACAGACACACACACACACACACACACACACACACACACACACACACACAGACACAGTGTCTGATATAAGTGCAGCTGGGTGGTGACACAGGTTGTGTTTAGGGCTGCTCAATTGATCAAATTTTAATCACAATTACGATCTGGGTTTTGAACGATCATAAAAACTGAACAAGCCGATTATTTGCTCCTCTGCGGTTTACTCCTGCGCTACTCCGAGTTGCAAATCTAGCGCACTTCCCACACAGTGGGACGTAGCAACTTAGTCTTTATTTCTAACAACTTTTCAAACCCCATTCTTGACATTTTTCCCCAGAAAAGGTTAGTAAAAACACCCAGCCTGCGCTCCAACGGACCAACGTTAAAGATTGTCTTAAATAATCGAGATCGCAATTTCAGTAAAAAAAAATCACGATGATCATTTTTGCCATGATCGAGCAGCCCTAGCTGTGTTGGGACAGCTTTACACACATCTCTGACGGGAACGGTGTCGAATCTTTGTTCTTAGAGAGCAAACGTTTGAATCACTACTATAAAGAAACTGAATGTTTTGTATCAACCTTGATATCAATATCTGACAGTTGTTGATCACTCGTATAATCAATACATTTCCAGTGGTCCCTAGTAGGAATGAATGCCTTGTAATTTGTTCTTTGGGGGGGGGGGCACAGGTGCGTATGAATCAAGATGTAAAAGTCAGCTGGAGGAGAAAGTAGCTTCAGACAGAGGAGTTCTGCTGTGTGGTGGAGTTGCTAATGCTAACGGTTAGCTTTTATTAGTCAGGACGTTCTCTGCTGTTTGCTGGACGCTAAACCAACAACCTGTGATTGTGTGAAATTCACAAAAAAAATCTACGAAAGTCCAAACTTTAAATGATAACTGAAAGAGCCAAAGGGGGCGGGTCTGTTGCAAATGGAGGAAATTCTCAGCATTCATTGTTTTCATGTATAATTTCAGCATAACAATAACAAACAAACACAGGTGAGCTGACTGACAGGAAACGGTTTAGCAACGATCCACACTTTTATAAGAGCGTGGGTGTGATCAGACTTGTGTCTGCTATAATCAGTTTCACCTAAATGTCCCTGGAGGAATATTATTTAGCTGGAAAAATCAAACATGTAGAAACACAGAAGAGGACGGGAGCCGCGTGTGACCTTTGTGTGCTTGAAGCTGTTTTTTGTGTTAAAGGGAGGGTTCTGGAAGAGGGAACGACTTAGCTAATGCTTGGAGTATTTCAGCATGCCACAGCACGCTCGCTCCCTCACACACACACACACACACACAGCATTCTATCACTCTGGTTTGACAGCTGTGTGTGCATGTGTGTGTGTAGTTTGTGTCTGACAGGTTTATTGCAGCAGCGCAGTACTGCCTTGTGCATTCTCTTAAGGAGGCCGTTTTTTCTCCTGAAGGATTCAATTAATCTGTGCAGGGACATGTCCGAGCCTCTCAAACACACACACACACACAGGGGTGTGTGTGCCTTGAATACGCATAAACACACACTCGTCACATTCATTTAAACAGAGACACCAGCAGAGCGCTACGCGCAAGACAAACTGGAGCAGATATCTCTGACCTGCCCTGCATGCTCTATGAGTTATTACACAGGGGTGAGTGTGTGTGTGTGTGTGTGTGTGTGTGTGTGTGTGTGTGTGTGTGTGTGTGTGTGTGTAAAACAACTACAGGGTTACCACATTTATCTATCTCTGTTTGAGTGTACTGTGGTCAAGATAAATCTTTGCCTTTCGCTTCACCCACCCCCACCCTCAGCCATAACTGCACTAAGCACAATCACATGCTCCAACATACACACACACACACACACACCTCCCATTTGTCTGGAGCGGTTTTCATCCTCCTCTAGTGACCTTCCTCCTGAGAGCTCACCACAACTCCCACATGCAGCTCCTGCTACTCCTCTGAGAACACGTTCACAGATGAGGGATGCTGCACAGACTCTGGCACGGCGGTCCCTCTAAAGGGTTACTTCAGTCTAGAAAATCTGTGACTCTTGCCTTTTGGTTTATAACAACATCACAATTTAAAAAACTGGATCCATTTAAAAAGCAGCAATGCGATGGAACTAGCTGTTAGCTGGTCAGTCCTCTGATTCTTGGTCTCAGGTTGTCGGAGAAATCCTAGACAACGTCAGGGGAGTTTCCAAAACGTCCTGAAACACTTGTGAGGTGTTCTCAATTTCCAACCGCCAAGTTCTCGTGTTCCCTGAATTTTTTAACATGTTTGATCTCTAGTGAGAAATTAGCCCAGCACGCCATCCACAACCCATAGCCAGAGCTCAGTCATAGGGGCGGGATCCACAGTTGTCTTTCAAACTGTATCTTCATGCTACTGGACAGTGCGAGGACCAATCAGAGCAAAGAACAACATGATGTATACATAACTGAGTAGTGCACCGTAGAAGAACCTCTATCTGCTCATGTCTCAAAAGTCCTTTTTACAAGACACACAATGCCAACAAATCCGCTGTGGCGGCATGGCGTTGCGAGAAATTTGCTCCATTCGTGCCTCCACGCTTGGTAGTGATATTCAGGGTTTCCCCTAGCGCTATTTTAGCCTGGCGGGCCGCCAGGCTTTGACTGCCCCCCGCCAGGCTAAGCGTCACTTATTTATTTATTTTAAAGTTTTTTTAATGCACCAAACAAACATTTAAAATGTTAAATTTAGCGCTGAAACAAATACTCGAATGTTTTGATTAAAAAATTCCTCAAATCAATATTATTTACTGATTCGAGGCGTTGTTAAATGCGTACCGCAGCCGGACTCTAATTTACACGGACACAATTTACTGGAGGACAACGTTGGATATCACCGTGATTACGATAGCATAGAGGACAATGGAGAAAACAATAAAGGCAAAAGGGAAAGGCGGTCCAAAGTTTGGGGCCATTTTAAACTCAGAAGAAGAGAAAACACGGTCGAGTGTCTCCACTGTAAAACGGAGTTGTCTTACCATAACAGCACAACTTTATACTTGAACAGGAAACCGCTTCAGCCAGCCGAATCCACGACCAGGTAGGCTAATGCTAATACCATAGACATAGGCTAATACGTAGCACGCACGCTAACTTTAGTGTCACGTAGGGACCGGAAAAAAACGCGTTAATCGTGTTCACGTTAAACTAAAGCCTAATTTATACTTCTCCGTTTTTGTCAGTACGGACGGACAAACCGCCATGATCCGTCGTTGCAAGAGCTCTCCAGCAGGCTTGCGAGGTCTGACGGAGTCGAGCTCTCTTTTCTAAACATCCGTCCAACGAGACGGAGAGCGCAAGTTTGTGATTGGTCAGAACGCCGCTTCTTTAAATTCGTCACTAGCTTCGCCATCGCCACCCCAAAAAATAAAAACAGAGCCGACTATATCTAGCGGCAAACACGGAGCAGCTTGAAGAATACCTCGCGGTAAAAACTCTGAAAATATGAATGTTTATTCACCCATGACTGGAGCAGTATAAAGATGCGCAGCAAGCGTTTTATCCGTGGACGGAAATGACGGGAAACGTGGGTTTAGATGTGGCGAGCGCATGAAGAGGTGGAGGAGAATGAGGGACATGGTTGTCCGTGTTAAAAAGTCTCTTAAATGCAAAAAAGCACAATATAAACTGCAAATATAAACTGTAAATGCACTATTTTGGACCGGATACATGACAGGATGCCCCAGAAAGCTGTTGTCCTGGCGGGGAACTGCTTTGCAGCACTCTCCAGGTGATGGAGAAGTTCGAAAAGCAAAACGGTTTCGTCAATGCGTGCGTGTCTCTGCCTCAGGGAGCTGACGGAGAAGTATAAATTAGGCTTAAGACTGAATAAACTCTACAACTAAAAGAAAAATCCCCATCATCCTGTTTATGTAGATGGCTGCAGCTGCAGCGGTGTGGAGCAGGGACGCAGCTAATACCTGGAGTCATTACTGCGGCTCATTGTGATGCTGCAGATACGGCAGGCCGTTATAGCATATAACTTACTAACATATCTATCTTTGAATATAATTTTAGGTTGAATTATTGCCAATCTGTGTATATTTAGAAAAATATGACGCAATTACATTGTTACTAGTAGAAATTAGTAACATTTCTACTTGAAGTTTGATTTTGAAACACAAACTCAGAATTTTTTTCCTCCGATTTGAAAGGTCGTCAAATAGAATATTTGATTGACAGGATTAGATAGAATATTAGAATACTAAAATATTAAATAGCTGTAGCCCTTGTTAATGCAGGAGATAGGTGTAGGAGACTATTTTCATGTTCAGCCTGCATGAAAAACTCTTATCATATCTATAATCAGAAATAATCATAAAAAAATGTTTTTTCAGTGAAGCACACTTTTAAAATGAATAGGTGTCTTTAACCTGCAAGTCTGACTTCAACAGCATCTGGTGATACAACAGCACAATAGCAACATCTTACGATGGATAAGTGAACAGGGTGAGAGGTCAGGTGTATTTTCCATGATCTGAATTGTGTTTTTTTGTGTCTGGTAAAACCATATTTCAAGATTGTGCCTTTTTGTAAGACAAATAAATATTGTTAATAAATGGTTTATAACACCACATACTAGTCATACTTTTAAACTTCCTGACAACTTTTTTTTACAAAAACACCGTGGGTCGCCCGTGGGGCTTGTCTACCACCGGGCTTTGTGAGTTTTCTGGGGGAAACCCTGGATATTGCTGCAACGCTGGACTTGTGAATGCACATTACGCCTTGGCGCAACAGAGGGTCGTGTCATGATCACGTGATGAATTAATGCAGAGCTCCAGCTGGAGACGACATTGAAAATGAAAGTAAACACGTGCATAAGTTTCACTTTTTAAAACAGAATCAGCTGAGATGATAAACTGGAGAGATACAAAGCTCCAGGAGCTTCTCTCTGTTAGAGCTGGAGCTCAGATCACCAGAAACTGCACAGGGACTGTGGAGGACAGACACCTTTAGGAGCGTCTTGTCAAAAAAAAACTTAACGAGTGCGGCTTTGATCGCAATAAAAAGCAAGTTAAGTCCAAGATACACGGAAGTCCGCGGCAGCGTAGAGACCGCACCCATAGCCCCTTTATACTGCCATCATGTAATCTGTGTAAAAAACGACATGATTGCGCCACATTACCGCCAGTCTGACCACCTATAAACGACCAAACGCTCCCCGATGCCGCATCAACGTTGTGGCAAATTGGCGGCATTGTTTTATAAAAGAGGCTAAAGAAAAGTCTGAAGTCGTTTTCAAGCGAGTGCCGTTAATTTTCTCCGTCACAGCTCTGGTGCTAAGCCCGCCCAACGTCTCTCTACAAACATTATTTATACAACACCAATTCACAAAGCAAACATACCACCTGAACCTACTTAAACATCAAGTTTGGTTTATTATTCTAGTTAAAAGTTTTCTATATAAGGAAACACAGCAGAATTGATTGAGCAAAGTTTGACAAATAACTAATAAAATTACCAAAATGCCCCTTTAATGTTTAATTTTCCACACCAACTGACACATCCTATCCATGCAACAGCAACAAAACAATCAGCTGGAGTCCCTCAAGGTTTTCCCACGCCTCTGCAACACATGCATTAAGCCTGCTTTAGTGAAACGAGATGCAGGAAGAAACACTTACACGTTACAACTGAAGCTTCAATATTTAATCTCTACACCAGAGTGCATGATTTGAAAATTGGTGGATTGCATTTGGAATCTAAAAACCATTTTACTGTCGCTGCAACATTTCCATTTCAGGGGAAAAAATCCTCCCTGGCTTGGTCGCCGTGTCCTACCTCTGCTGTGCCCAAAGAGGACAGATGGCCTCAATCTGGTGACAGAAACACCGGCAGACCTCCAGTAGACGGAGGACCATTACAGCCGGGTTACATCTATAAACACTGACTGATCATTTTTAACTGGGGGAATCAGCTGTGCTGGATGGAAATGGGAATTTAGAGATCTTTAGCATCGATTCAGCAGCACAAATGTCACACTACTTGCAGCCTGATGACGATGCATTAGAACCAAATGTTGATGCTTCACGTGGCTGCCAGCAAGGAGCAGTGAGAGCGAAGGGAGAAAAGGTGGAAATCCTGTTTAACAGCAGCTGCAAACTCTTTTATCGAGATCTCAGCCAAGAAAAAACAAGCAGGAAACCACCATGGAGCGCGTGTAAACAAAACCGCAGCAGGCTCGCCTTGATGGCACAGCTATCCAACCGGCACATTAGGAACATTTGTAATTACTGGGTGATTTTTATGTAATAGGGCTGCAGAGTGTTATTTAAAACAGAAAATAGAGACCTGAATGGGTTCTGTCGTACAGCTAAACGACCTACAGAGGTCCGCTACAGTGCAAGTTGGGAGGGAGATGTACTGGTAGTGATCTGGAATCTGTACGAACACACGTCTGCACACACCACGGGCAGTTTTCAGCTCGTTTCTGAGCCACAGGAGGAGGAAAAACCAAGAGAAGTTCACGTCATCTGAAGTGAAACATGCTACTGCCGCAGCCAGATTGTAAATTTGCTGTTTGGGTAAATCTACACACCTAACAACTCTGGCTGAAGGATGCTCCATATTCATCAGGAGCTGCAGAGTCTGCTGCAGTAAACTGGTACATCTCTTTGCCACAATACACCCATCAATCATCGTAACACCCCTCGCTGTGAGCCGATTTCATCTCTGACACCTTTTCATGTTTGTGTGTGAATAGAGTGTGTGGGCTTTGTCGGCGTGTCAAATTAACGCTTCATCAGAGCCGTGGCCTTTGAGCACTGCTTCCTTACTAGAAACCCTAGAACCCCACGCTCCAGGACCATACGTGTGTTTGGGGGTTCGCTTTGGAGAGAAACCAGAGGAACTGTAATCGTATCTGCAGCTATGCGACTTCACAGGGATGTCAGTGACTAAATGAGAGTCAGACTTTCCATTTTCCAACGGACAGCAGACGTGCTCTTCGTGCTCCCACATCAGCATAACCTGATTTTACAGGACAGTGCTTCAAACTTCCCCCATGCTTCACCACAAAACTGTTTACAAAAGTGCCCTTTCCTCTACAAGCAATGTTTACGTTTCAAGGCTGCAGGAGCACGAGCTTGCATGCAGGAAAACCAACGAAAAACAACATCAAGCCCTGTGAGGAAAAAGTATTTACTCTGTTCTATCAGACAACCTGAGAAAATACAAAATGCATTTTTTCAGGTCAATTGCAGTGAATTGTGCAAATAGTGCAAAAGGCATTACAAACCCCATAATTATAGCACTGAGCTTGGCTTTTACACTAAATAAGGAACCAGCATCGTTGAGTTCTCACGAAAACACTCAAACATTTCACCCTGCAGGGTAAACATGCTCCGTCATCCCTCTGAGGTCACCATCTCCACCCTCTGCTAAAACAAAACACTAAATACAAAATGCATTTTAATAATCCACATGCAGTCAGAGATCATTACCCTTCTGACCCGCATCCTTCTGCAACAACAGCCCCACCATAGAAACACCCATTCGTGCGTGCGTGTGCGTGAAACTGCCAAGTAATTTTCCGCCGAGAATCCTTTACATGATCTAAAACCAGTCCTCACAGCTTTATGCAAGCCTTTCATCTTCATGAAATCTGGCTTCAACACATGAAACCGCACCTACATCCCACCACATGCCTCAAACTCTGCACATTTTTCCTCCTCTTTTGCGCCATTCCAAGTTTATTACAATCAAGGTGATGTTTAAATCCGCCAGCAGCCAAGACACGGAGCACTTACTGTGGTGTGGATGTAGGTTGATGGCCGATGGCAAATATTTTCCGGAGTGGAGAGGCGGCGGGTGGCTCGCGCCCAAGTGACCGGGAGAGGGAGGGATCCTCCCGGCTGCAGCGGCAGCTCCGAGTCGGTGAGACTCCATGGCGAGCCCGGCCAACAGCGGAGGTGGTACGTGAACGGACCGAGAAGAGCAGAAATCTCTGCCATCCATTATCCACGGACAGGAAAGTTGTTGGAAGGAATTTGCCCGTTCGGAGGGTTGTATTCCGAGAAAAAGGAGCCAGATTTGGCTATAATAGTGTCTTTAGTTTCCCAGGCGATTCGGACTCCTTTTCAGCCATGCTGCTGACCTAAAAACACAATGAGATACACATCAGAAGGTACAGAGTCGGATCACAAGAAAAACAACCAAGAACTGATAGTTTTAGGTTTCATCTTTGCAGCGAAAAGGCGGCCTGTACGTGCAGTGACGCAGTTTGGAAAAACACTTCAGAAACTACACGCAGACGATCCGGCTGGACTCGCGGAGGACCAGGCGAGCTGCTCGGGCCGTCCTCTAAACGCGGAGCTCAGCGCATGTTTGATATATTTCTATTTTCGTGATTTTAATGGTCGAGCGGAGAGCTGCCCCGGTCGCGGAGCGAGCCTGCAGCCGCTCCAGGAGCTGCGCTTCCCGGGGAAGCAGCCAGGAGAGGAACGGCCATGCGGCGCGGCTCTACGCCCGCCATGAGCCCAGCCCGGACATTTCAGCGTTTACTTTTTCCTCTCGTTTCCTCCAACATGCTTCCTTTTTTAAATTTAAACCAGAACTGATGTAAACCGAAACACCATAAATACTAAAGGCGCATCAAATATAAATTTCAAACAGGTTAAAAATAAATAAGGTTGAAAAAAGCCTGCGTCATTAATCAGCGGAGTTAGCGGTGTTTTGTTGCCCACACATGTAAATTTAGTCTGGGTTACTTCACCACTGGACATATGGGTGCTGGCCGGGGAAGAAATCAGAACCGAACCATCAAAACCATTCATGAATAAATAAATAAAAAACACCTCAAATTACCGACGGGGCTCTATTTAAAAACCAGTTTAACAACTAAAGAAAATTATTATTTTCACCAAAGCTTTAAAATGACAAAAACAAAAAGTTACTGTACAGAGTTGCGACTTTTTCTAGAAGATGATAAAGTTTATTATAGTTCTCCACTCAAACTGTATTTAAACACGCTAAAAAAATAGAATGTAAAGTCAAATTAAAATTAAAAAAATATTTTAAAACAATAAAAGTCTTTTATTAACCTTCAAATGGCCACAACAGAAGAAAATGACGCCAAACTATCCGGCGCCGTTCGGAAAGCATAATAAACCTTTATGAAAACCACCAATGTTGCCTTTAATGTCCCTGAAAGTGCCCCGGAAAGGTGAGCTCCGCTCGGCTGCGTCCTCCCTGCGGCACGGCGGCGGTCGGAGGAGCTCCGCGTTTCAGCCACGTTTCAAACTTTTCACGGTTCCGTTAAAGACAGAGAAACTTTCCAAAAAGGAAACGTGTCGAAGCGGAGCGACTAAAGGCCACTAAAACAAACAATTCATTAACCTCCGCGCCCTTTTCACTCGCTTTTTTAATATATAAATCCCAACGAAGGGTTTAAAACTCCGACAACATTTTTGCTGGGAACGTAAAAAGGCGAACGAGGGGGAGGGGGGCATGCCGAGCCTTACTTTACTGGAGGAAAAAGCCGAGGAAGGACCTAAAAATGCGACGCTTTCTCAAAAATCCATCCAAGCTGCAGAAAAAACTGGAGTAGTCCATTACAGGCTGGTCCGAAGGTAAACTGGGGTATAATTGGAATGGAGAGAGAGAGAGAGAGAGAGAGTCCCTGGCGCGTCCTCCTCAGCAATGAAACACAGCATTGTTTTACAAGCCCCGCCCATCTCCTTCACTACCGCAAAACACTGTACGTTTCAAAGAGCCCCTCTCTGATTGGCTGATCCAAGTGTCAATCAATGTCCCCAATGTGTTTTATAAAAAACGCACTCTGGCTTCTCTCCAGCACTATAAAACCAATTATGGAGCAAGGAGGTTGAGCAGTTTCAAGGTCCCCTCTGCCTTCAAGACCAAGCGATCAAAACAAGCTGAGGTTCTCGTTTTTGTGAAGGTGTGTGTGTGTGTGTGTGTGTGTGTGTGTGTGTGTGTGTGTGTGTGTGTGTGTGTGTGAGAGAGAGGGGGGGGGGGGCATTTTAAAGGCAATACTCCCACTTATTTCCATTTCCACGAAAACAAGCCACAGTTAACGATCAAATTTCACACTTAGAAGCAAATTGTGTCTTTCATGGTTTTTTCGGGTATTCTGGAGTGTGTTTCTCTGTAAATGCTATAAGGTATACCATCTTTGGGGGTCTGGGGTCCCAAGAGGTCCCCAGAAGCTCCGACCTGGTAGTCTGGGGAAACTCAATTTTTTATTTTTATTCTATTTTTGATTGCTGAAGGTTACGGTATTGCCTAATGCCCTTGTTTAGTTACCTGTATTATTTTTTCATATTCCCTAAGTGTATCTGCTGCCTTTATGAGTGAATTTTCACACTGTGAGATCAATAAAGTCTATTCTATTCTATTCTTACCCGTCCCAGAGCATCAGCATCTAGTTTGGTCTTCTAATTAGCTGCACCAGTCATCATCATCATCATTATTATACACTATTTTAATAAACCTTTACATCTCCAAAAATGTCACGATGTCTGCAAGAACATAAAATATATTCATTAACTCACAAAGTGCTAAACGTCATTAGCTTCTGCTGGTCAGATTTTAAATTTGGCCTAGCTCATCAGAAAACTATAATTAAAATAAATAAAGGAATTATTCCACATAATTCCTAGAATAATCTACATTTCTGATCATGGTGTTGTATTGGATCTGCATCTAGATTATCAGCATCACATGAGGAATCGACTTGGACTTGTCAATCAGTGCGTTTACATGGGCAGTATCAACATCTAAGTCGATCCTGGTCGAACTTATGATAATAAGCTGCGAGTCTTTATCCTCGTTTACATGCGCTTTAGAAAACCGACCTCGCAAATGAAGTTCGTTCCACTCCGGTACAGTAGGGGGCGACGTGCGCCCTTTCATGTCGGGCATTGTTCCGGTTAGCTTGTAGCAACACAACTTGTAAACCAACGCTGGCGGGAGTAAATGAGACGGAATTGAAACAGGAAATACACCGCGGATGAAAGAATGGACAACAACAACGCTGCAGCACAGCTTATTGGTACGTACTGCGCTGTTAGATGTTGTTACGCGTGGTACGTTGTGGCGGTGATGTTATCAGACGAGCGCTACTCTGGTCGCGTCACTTCCGGAACGCGAGCGTCTACTCGGTTCAGCTCGGCTGACCCGTTTACATGCAGAAGGAAGTCAGATAACTACCGCATTATCTGGGTGCTTCAGCCCGACTAGAAGAAGTTCACTTTCAGCCAGACTAACGCGTTTACATGCATTTAAAAAAACCGATGTTAGTCTTTTTAGGGCAAAAGTTCGGTTTTCTGATGTGCATGTAAACGCACTGACTGTTGTGCTTTATTATTATTATTATTATTCCCTAACTTATTTGTCCACAGGGAATAAAGCCCGTATGCAGATGAGGGGGGTCCTGGGTCTGTAGGTGAGAAAACGCTCGCTGCCTCCAGCGCAGAGTGCAAGTCTACGCGGGAACAAACGCACATTTATTAGCATAATAAGAGGAGGGAAAGTGCCGTGGCCTGCTCATTTAGTGCCATTATGGTAAATTCAAAAGACGGCTTCGTGGTGGGGGTGCTGGGGGCCTCCTACCCATATGCTCCTACCCCTCCTTCACGTGACCTCTCCGTCCCTCCTCGCGCACAGCTCTGTCGGGTTTTTACCATCCTGAAAAGTTTCCTTTGAAGTGCACCGCCCCGCGTTATAAACTCGCTAAAAACTTAGATTTAAAAAAAATGTGAGCGGTTTCAAGCTCCCCCTCCGCTGCCCCTCCCCCTGGAGTCTGTGGGTTTCAAGGCGTCCCTCCGCTTCAGAAACAGGAGGCGCTCCGGTGGAGACCAGAGCTTAGCTGGAGCTCCAGCAGGAGGGAGAGCGGCAGCTTCAGCGGGCTCGTAGGGATCAGACCTGAGTTTTCACCTCCAGATTTGTTCTATTTTATTTGTCCAATTGGACCTCGGCAGCTTTCACCCCTCTGACCTGTCGGGTCGTCGCCCCTGTCACCCGCGATGGGACCCGGGGAGGGGAATTACCAGGCGGAGATCAGAGAGATGTCCGGGACCGTCCGAAGGGACCAAACTCGGCTTTTGTTCTCCAAATCGCTCCGACTAGGAATTCAGACAAAGCCTTCAAATTAGGGCTCTATTGTTATTGTTGTTTCAGCCCTGAGGAGCAAAGGCAGGTCTGTCCTTTCTCTATGGAGGATTATCTAGTATCGCCACAGTAATTTGACAAATGCTTATAGGTTCAGATCGGATACAACTGAGCAGATGAGTTGATTTTAATGTGTCATAAATAGGAAGACACAAAATCATTTCATGCACAGATTAGCAATTAGAGATCATGGGCATCCTCATAACCTTGGAGCATCCTCAAGCTGCAATTCACATCCAAACAGCAGCTCTGGGAAGCGATTATCCTGCAAAGAAATTCAAGCTGAAAATCTAATAAAAAAAGTCACACGTTTAACGGATGCAAGAAGCTGCTGTCAAGGATGTTTTTGATTCAAATCGTTGTTGATTTTCAGTAAATAAGACCTCCTGATGCTGCAAATAAAACAAACATCTTCAGTTCTTTATACAAAAATGTTTTTAAACTGTTGTGTGTTAATCATTTGGAACAGAATATTTTAAGTTTTATATTTTACAAACACACTGTTATCATTGGGAAGTTTATCATTTGACTTGTTCGGGTTAGGGAAAAGGGAAAGCTGAGGAATTATCCATAATTCATTAGAAAGTTATCAGAATCAGAAGGGTTTTATTGCCATATGTGTGAGAAATCACAACATTAGGGAATTGCTGCGGTACTTGGTGCAAAAAGTATGAAGACATTTCTAAAAATGCAGCTGCTGCATGAAACATTTTTAACTATCTTAAATAGACATTAATGTTATGTGAATGACAAAACACGCATTGTGTTTATAAAATAAAAAAATGCAGCAATAACAAAGAACAAAAGAAATGTTAATCTTTCTGCCAGTGGCACATTAAGGTCGCCATGGTAACACCTTTGAAACACAAGAGCTTCATACAAACCGTTTCTGTGTAAAAAAAATTAGGCAAAACTAACAAAAAAATCACAAATTTAGAATTTTGATGTTTGTTTATAGTCTTCGCGTAAAGTTTTGATGGAATCAGATCTGAGTAAAAATAGAAAAATTGCTTATTTTTGAGAAAATGATCATTTTTATTTTCAAACATTGTCAACATCTTATGACGTATCATAACCATTAATCTCATCAATCCTGATTCTACAAAAGCTTCAGGGCAGGAAGAAGGACCAAATCTGCACCAGCCACAGACATCTCCTGTCTGTGCATCTCAGCATTCCCACGTGGATTCCCCACTCCAGGAAACAGGCTAAGACTTCTCTTACAAGCTTCTCCGAATGTTCTTTGAGGATAATCCAACTTGTGATCCAAGCTTGTCATCTGTGAGGGGTTGTGGTGGAAAAGTTAGAGGAAAAACCATGATTTACAGCCTAAAACGCTGCTGAGTCACCACATTCTGTTTCCATGCCACAAAAATGTTTTTATTCTGCTGAATACGAACATTTGTTATGGCCGAGTTAGAGTTTCAGCTCTCTCTCCTGTCTGCATCTAAGTTTATCTTCCCCCAAATCTCACATCAACCCAAACGTTCCAAATAGTCCATTGTGTCTTCTCAGCTGCAGAGTCGGGTGGCTGGTGTGATGTGGAGGATACACTTAACACACAGGGGACAGAGCATTTATTAATTAAGCAGGGGGCGGGGCACAACCTTCCCTGGGGAGGGACAAAGGCTCAGATTATTTGGTTTTTCCTTCTACCTGCACTCACTGCAGCAGGGCTGAATTATTCACAATGTTGGGTCCTAGGTGTCACGTTTTCAGAAAACAATCCCAAAAGCAGCCAATCGTCTTCAGCTATGAAGTCTGACATCACCACAAGCACCAACCCCCACTCCCAGCTCTCCAGAGGTACCTGCCAATCATCAGATGGACTACTTGTGAAGAAGGGGGGTGTAACTGCAGGAGGACAAGTCTCTGGGTATGTGCTTTCCACCCCAACAGGCGTGCAACTGTCTGCAAAGCATTCACATAACGTGTTGATCAATGCTGGAAAACCTCACTAAAAAAAGAAAAAAGAATAAATGCATTCTGTTTGTGTGTGAATGGGGGCCATTAACCCCTCATGTGATGTGTTTGAGAAGGCTTGCAGAACACAGGATATGCATTTATTTTTTTCCTTTGCGGCTGCTCCTTACTCATGTGGTTAGCACTCTGAGAAATTATGGTCTTGAAGAAAGAATGATGCAACAGACGCATCCTGCAGGGCAACTGTTCTGCTGGGATGTGTCAGAGGTATTAAATCTGCAAATGTAACCGGTGTAAATTGTCCTTGTCCTTCACTGACACACTGACTGGTTATGCCGGTCAGCTTATCGATCATCTGCGTTGTGTTCTGTTTGCAGAAAAGACTCGGACCACAGAGTCTGCTGGGTTTTTTTTTTATTACCAGATCCTGTGCAAATGAACAAAAATGTTCTTTAACATGCAGCTTTTCCACACGAGTCAGCAGTCCCCTGTCAGCAGAGAAGCACATGGGAAAGCCCCATGACTGTAGCGTAACAATTTCTGCTCCAAACTACTAGAATATATGTTCAAGTTTACAGCCAAATTACATCTAAGTGCGTTTTAATGCAGGTAAACCTTCACAATTGCATGTCTTCATATTTACACCGTGTATTTAAGACAAATATAAGTTTTACTGCGACAAGAGTAAATATCCTACCTCTTCTAAGGCAGCCTAGCACCAACTGAGAGCGGTACAGCACTGACATCATCATACAGCTCTCTCTTAAAAGGATATTCCACCTAAAAGTAAAAAATTGTCTGTTGTTATATTATTAGATAAGTAGGAAAAAACTATTTGTAATCATCCCAGTCATTCTCCTGATCAGGCAGTACTCTTTAGCTTTAGCTTAGCATAAAACAATGTAAGCGAATGGTACCAACTAGCCTTGAGTGTGAAAAAGTGATTAAAATTACTCAGTAGTGATTCTAATTCTGCTTGGTGACCTCAATAATGATTATGACTGCAAGTGAAAAGAATAAGTAACACACAGAAATGACAGGCGCAACTTTATACTTGGAACTACTTTATAACAAAGCACAGCTGTAAGCCTCTGCTGAAAGGTGCAACGATAGACACCCAAAGACACCTGCTTCCATAAACATAAATACACACATTGTTAGTGAACTGCCATAAAACACACACACAGCTGAAAGGTGTTTTTTTGTAACTCTACCTCTAACTATGTGCGTTCCTCAAGGGTCAATACTGGGCCCAACCTTATTCAAAATCTATATCAATAACATTGTTCATGCTGTTGACAGTTCTCATATACATTTTTATGCGGACGACACCATTTTATATGCATGCAGTTCTTCTTTGAATGCAGCTTTGTCCTCCTTGCAGCACAACTTTAATTGTCTTCAACATGCATTCTCCAACCTTCACCTTCATTTAAACACAAGTAAAAGAAAGTTCATGATCTTCAACCGTAACTTACTGCAATCAACTTGCCACACTAGTATTGTTTCCCTGGATGGTACAGAACTACAACTTGTCAGTTAAGTATCTGGGTATCTGGCTTGACAGCACACTTTCATTTGACTTTCACATTAATTCATTACTCTCTAAAGTCAAGTCAAGGATTGGGTTTCTATACCGCAACAGGTCATCCTTTACTCATTCTGCAAAGCAAACCTTGGTCAAAATGACAATCCTTCCCATCTTAGATTACGGTGACATCATAGGACTGCTTCCAAAAACCTTCTTCATAAACTTGATGTCATTTATCACTCAGCAATCCGTTTCGTCACTGGTTCCCCTTTCACTACTCATCATTGTGATCTGTACTCACTCGTTAACTGGCCATCACTCCATTCCCGCAGGTTGTTACATTGGTATCAATTTATATACAAAACAATCATCGGTAGAACACCGTCATATCTTCACTCATTACTCATCACTTCCATCAACCAGCGCATTTTACGTTCCAGTAACCTAATCTCTATGGTTATTCCCAAAGCTCGCACCTCCTTTGGCCGCTCCTCATTCCAGTTTGCTGCTCCCAATGACTGGAATGAACTGCAAAAATCACTAAAGCTCACTACCTACGTTCCATTAACTACCTTCAATAATTCATTGCAATCAATAGTTTCTGATCAATGTGCCTGCTTCTGAGTACTTAAAGATTGTTTTAAGTCTGTTTTGATTGATTGTACATATTATATATGAGAACAGTACTTTGTCTTTATGTCTAGCTGTTTTATCTTATTTTTATTTTGTATTTTTTTATCTTATCTGTTTTTTATCTTATCTGTTTGTGTAAAGCTAACTATGTGTCTGTTGCTGCTGCCTCTTGGCCAGATCATCGATGTAAATGAGAATGAGTTCTCTACTCATCTAGATAAATAAAGGTTAAATAAATAAATAAAAATAGTGCTTTCATTCAAACAGAATAAGGAGCTTGTGTGTTTAAGATGCATTTATTCAGTGATAAAGAATACAGAATTACCAGGTGTACATTTGAAGAGATGATCTAATGTTTTCTTGCTGGCGGGTAGACCTCTATTTGCCTTTCACCCACTTTTATCTGTAGAGCTGCTTAATGCTAAACAACAGCACCACCTGCTGGTCAAATGACAAAATTGTCACTTAAAATTGATGCGTTTTTGTAGCTAAACACCAGCACGGATTGTTCCCAAACTCATAAAAATAGAGAAGCACAGTACACATATTTTTTTTTACCGACTATTGGTCTGTGACAGCAGGAGAGCATCATCCAGGTGCACCTGCAGCAGAATGGTGCGCACACGCCTGCAAGGACAACACACACCGATAACATAGGTTTAAAAACAGGGGCACAAAACGCGCGTGCGCACATATTCCAGGCGCTGGAGGCGTTTTGCTGGCGCGGCAGTAAAAGAATACGAGAGAGAAGCAGCCTCAGCAGAAATAACAGGGTGTGTGTGTTAGAGATGGAATAAATCTCTGATATCAGACACCTAAGCTGTGTGAGTGTGTTCTGCAGGATATCATGCATATAAACATGACTTACTGCAAATACTCAGCCCTGCATGCTCTCTGTTAACCCCCCCTACACACACACACCCCTAATCCATCAGATCAGCTTTCATTCGTTTATCACTGACCCGTTTTTAGATATGTACAGGAAGTGGATCTATTTAAGCGCGAATCCTCTCAATTCCTGGAAAGCTGGGAGGGTTAGGGTTGACCCAACCGCGCATTAACGGAATCCACGCATGGGTACGGTCGGATCTCGTTACACCAGTCAGTCACATCACAGATGTGTGAATATACAACCATCAGAAATCCTGTTGGATGATTTGTTACACCTCAGGTTTGCTCCTTTAGACTGGCTTTGGATAAATCCTGGAAAAACATCCATCCTGAGATTTAATCAGCCTGTAGTGACATCTACTGTCTGGACAGTGGTACTGCAGTTAAGGTCCCACACTCAGGAAATTAGATCAGCTTTGTTGAGAAGGGAATTAGTTGAAATTTTTACTAGAAACATTTAATTGCATCTCATTTTGAGATGACTGAGCTTAATGTTTTCTTTAGAAAAAAAAATTTATAAGACATTTTACCGCAAAAAACTGCACAGCTGTAGTGCTTTAAAGACTGAAAATGGATTTTTAATGCATTAGTTTAAGTGCTTTTTCTAGTTTACCATCTCACAGGTCAGTGTAAGCATAATGGTCAATGTTTCTTTTAATTCAAAATAAAGTTCTGATACAAGTTAAAAAAAAAATAACCTCGCAATATGAAACGACACATTAAGTTGGAACACATGTGCACTTTATTGGGATTGTTTAGTCAGTGTACAGGTTGGCCCCACCGGTCTGGCACCCCTTGTTACCCGGTCATTTTGAGATGCCTTGCCCCACCACCCTGGGATGAAACCTTCAGTAGGGGAGGGGGGAAGGTCACAATTGGGTGTTGCATAAAAAGAAAAAAAATTAAACAGGACCAAGTTTTTAAGGCTGAAAGTACAAAAAATCCAGACAAATTTACATACAAGCGATACTACAACCATGTTTAAGTATGCGCCAACCACTGGGCAGCCTTCACAGAGGCAAATACGTGTCTGAACAATGCAGTAAAACATTTTTAACCATGTGTCTGAATAATGCAGTTAACAAACATTTGGAATGACAAAAAAAAAAATGTACATTTTTAATCCCCAGGTAACAGCAGGAACCTGGGGTGTTTCATTAAACCTAGCCGAAACATTACTGTATCCTTCATCGTTCCAGTTTTAAATCCTGAGTCAAGCGCCAAAAATAACTGAAGCCATGCCAATGAATTGTCATCTAGGCTCTGCGCCTGAGTGTGTATGAGAAATGTGTGGTTGTTCTGCACAGAGCTGATGTTGGGTGTTTGGGGAGGGGAAGGAGGAACAGTCTGTTTAGAAGCATTTGCGGTGGACGATGGAGGGGCCAGACTCATCGTACTCCTGCTTGCTGATCCACATCTGCTGGAAGGTGGACAGAGAGGCCAGGATGGAGCCTCCGATCCAGACAGAGTATTTACGCTCAGGTGGGGCAATAATCTGTCAAACACAGGAGAGAAGAAGTTAGAGTGAGCCTAGGCGCATGTGTAGAACCAGAGCGGTAAAGCCCTGCTCCAGACACACACCTTAATCTTCATGGTGGATGGGGCCAGGGCTGTGATCTCCTTCTGCATCCTGTCAGCGATGCCAGGGTACATGGTGGTACCACCAGACAGCACGGTGTTGGCGTACAGGTCCTTACGGATGTCAACATCGCACTTCATGATGCTGTTGTAGGTGGTCTCGTGGATTCCGCAGGACTCCATACCTGAGATAAGATTCAATAAGATGAGTCAGCAATTAGGTAGACCAGTCATGGTCATCTCAGGAATCAGTGTTTGGAACCAGGTTACATACCAAGGAAAGAAGGCTGGAAGAGGGCCTCAGGGCAACGGAACCTCTCATTGCCAATGGTGATGACCTGTCCGTCAGGCAGCTCGTAGCTCTTCTCCAGGGAGGACGAAGAGGCAGCAGTGCCCATCTCCTGCTCGAAGTCCAGGGCAACATAGCACAGCTTCTCCTTGATGTCACGCACGATTTCCCTCTCGGCTGTGGTGGTGAAGGAGTAGCCACGCTCTGTCAGGATCTTCATGAGGTAGTCTGTGAGGTCACGGCCAGCCAGGTCAAGACGCAGGATGGCGTGGGGCAGGGCATAACCCTCGTAGATGGGCACTGTGTGGGTCACACCATCACCGGAGTCCATCACGATACCAGTGGTACGACCAGAGGCATACAGGGACAGCACAGCCTGGATGGCAACGTACATGGCGGGGGTGTTGAAGGTCTCAAACATGATCTGTGAGGGAAAAAAAATAATAAGTTTAGTCTCCAAAAAAGGCTTTGTGGACTGGCCACTGCACTCACTACATGCATTAAGAGTGAGGCTCAGACTTAGTTAGTACAAAAGGTGCAGAAACATTCCTTCACACTTGTGCATGTCAGACTAAATTGCTGTTCTAAATCTTTGACACAAGTGCAGATAAAGGCACACAGCAAGAGACCTGTTGATGATAGATCATCTTATAGAAGATAGGTCCTGGAGAAGAGGGGGAGGAAGGAGGAAGTGAGAATGGAGAAGGAACTCAAGAGATGAGGCAACTCCTGAACAGTGACTAAAGATCAGTGCATTTAGGGGCGTGTACCTGAGTCATCTTCTCCCTGTTGGCTTTGGGGTTCAGAGGGGCCTCTGTGAGCAGGACGGGGTGCTCCTCAGGGGCAACTCTCAGCTCATTGTAGAAGGTGTGATGCCAGATCTTCTCCATGTCATCCCAGTTGGTCACAATACCGTGCTCAATGGGGTACTTCAGAGTCAGGATACCTCTCTTGCTCTGGGCTTCATCACCTACGTAGCTGTCTTTCTGGCCCATACCAACCATCACACCCTGAAAGACAAGGACATTAGTAAATACTTGACCATGCTACTCCACACATTTAATCTTTAAGGGATCCTGTTTTTTTAGACTCAAAACTTCTTTTAAAAAGTATTTAAATTAAAAATATCACTAACCTGATGCCTGGGGCGACCGACGATGGATGGGAAGACAGCACGAGGGGCGTCATCTCCGGCGAATCCGGCCTTGCACATACCGGATCCGTTGTCAACAACAAGTGCGGCAATTTCTTCTTCTCCTCCCATGGTTGAACTGTGAAGAGAAAGACGTCCGAGTTAAATCCCACATCCACCCATTCAGCAGCTGTTCTGCAGTCTCACTTCCTGTCAAATAAACTGCAGTGTACAGAGGTGGCCACCGGGTGGCGCTTGAGACCCGCATTCCGACCAAGCCAGACAAAAGGAAGTGTTGCTGCATTCTCTTGTTACCATATAAGGACATGGTTCGGTTTTGAGCCGCTTTGCGGCTACCGGCGCTGTGGCGGGCAGCCAGAATACGGCAAGAAAAAAGGAACATTCGACATATCACAGACCCGGAGAGACCACTCCCTCCGGTTCACTCCAGTCACCCCCCCCCACCCCCATTATGGCTCAATACCCATCAGAAATCTTTGCTTCAATATCACTGCGTCATAATATCGACCCGAGACCTTCACCGCATACAGGCCACCAGACACGACGGAGTGCAGCCATTTAGGACTAATTATACCACTAGTGTTAAAACTCAACATTTAAATGTTTATTTCATTAATAAGTATAATATAAAAGTTTTGACCCCACTAATAGTTAAAACTACATCACCAATGAGCCATTTCCGGAAAGCCACGCCTAAACGAGCAACTAAATGATCCTAATCATTAGCCTTTTCACTTTTATTCATCTTGAAAGGTCCAGACGTGAGTCCAAATTAAATTCCCGTTGTTAACTGATTTTTTACATTACAAAAAGTGTATGTCTAAAGTACAATGAAGCAGCCATTTCAAACGCAGCCGTTACGAGTCTAAAGGGCGTGTTAGCATGATGTGGCTAAGCTCCGGAGCTAAAGTAGGTCACACCCCGCTAGATCAGGCGGCACAAAGGGAGCAGCCCTGGTCCAGACATCTCCACTGGGAGGTACCGAAAAACCAAGCTGCCATTTACTTCTGCACAAGTTACACACATTCATCCAAGGCCTCCTAAAAGGCAGGACCGTCAACTTTAAAGGCAACATTAACCATAAGCCGGTCACGTTTAAAAATGCATCAGATAATCACTGCAGTACTGAGTTTTCCTGATTAAATTCACATTTTTAAATATTAAATCAAATACAACTTCAGTAAATGTGAGACTAAATGACTGGACAAAGAACCTCGTGGTCAATGCCATTTTGTGGCAAAGGAAAAGTGACATTTCAGCCCAAAAAACACGATAAAAACAAGCAGTTCTTGTTTACATCGTAATATTTCTAACATCAGAAACGTGTGAATTACATATTTTGTCTGCTTACCTTTGAGTGGGGGGGCTTAACGAGTTAAGGGAACCGGTTTCAGGCAAGTGATATCCCGCACAAGCTGCGTGTGTGACGGCGCTGAGAGTGGAGCCGCTAACTGTAGGCGCGAGCTATTTATTCTGCGTCAGCTGCGCGGCTCGAGCCATAAAAGGTAAACTTTGGGAATAGCGCTTCTGATTGGCTCAGCGTCATGCACTGGGGCACGTCGCGTGCACGCTATGCTGCACGGAGACGCTCGCGGTTTGAGAGCAAGGGGGGGCCACGCTCGAGAAGGGACTGGAGCAAATAAAAGGGAAGGGATGGATGTGGCTAATATCTGGTTATATAGACGCTTTTACATGCACATGTACACGACGGTGTGCAGAGTTTTCCAAGAAACCCATGCACCTGCTCCAAGCTGTTGAGCAAGAACTCAACTGAGTGAGCTCAGCACTCAGGACTCCTCCCTGTAGAAGCACTTATTATGTCCCAAATCTGCCCCCACCCCCTCCCTGTTCTCCTTGTTTTCTTACTGGGTTTACCAAACTTTATGGAGTATTTCTGACTATGTGCAAATGTGATGCTGATGTTGCTGGAAACCCTCTCAGTGGAGGTCACCGGGCCACACCGGTCCCCTAGCAGACATCACAGGATGGGGAATGACCACACGCTGTATGCAGGCTGCCCTCCTTCCCCATTCTGCTGGAATTTACCTCCAACTGTTCATTTATTCATCAAACATCAGAAGTGTGTGTCCTGCTGGAGTCTGAGGGCTGTCTGGCTGCTGCCACTCACCCCTCTCTCTGTGTTGCAAAGAGAGGCCCTGCATCTTTAATCTTTCCATTTTTACTTTACTATTTGGCCACATTATGGCTACAGTCCCATCAGATCTCAGTCTGATTAAACTTGAACCACATTATGATTATTTTCTTTGCCTTTTAGCATAAAAAACACCTAAAACCAGACACCAGTAACCTGACTGGATGTCCATTTAAAGCTGTTTTAGCAACCCCTTCTCTTCCTCCTTCACCATTTCCTCTTCCTCATTCAGCTCTGTTCTGTCATGCTGTCTCTTCCTGGCCTTCATTCATGTTGAATTGACTTTAAATGGAGATTGTGTTGCTGTTCCTCTAAAGTGAAACAAAAACTCGGTAAACTTCCGTCTGAACCTGTCAATTCAAGCATTTCTTAATCAGCACATTTTGCTTTTTAAAGAACATTTTATTGAAAAATGTTGCCTTAAAATGAACAATAAAAGATGTTAGAGTTTGGACTCCGCCCTACAGATGCTGTTAGATGTTTTACAGATGCAGGAAAAAGGTGTTCAAAGGTCAGTGGTTCCACTTACTGATTTACTTGTAGAAACGCTGCTTTTATTGCGATGATGGAATGACAGAAACAGGTGCGTACAGGAGTTATGGAAACAGGTGAGGGGATTGCCCCTCCCCTCTCCGATGTTCTGGTGACATAAACAGGGATTGGCTGGGAAATATTTAAACCTGCCTCAAGGGTGTGCCCATGGATAGTCAGAGTTATAGCAGGTGTCTATGGTTGCATGTACATGCATGAGTGTGTTAAACCGAATTTATGGCTGATGGGACTTTGACACGAGTGTTTGCTTCTGTTGTGTTGAGTCAGCTGTCAGAGTTTAGGGGATTGCTCTGATGTATGGTCTCTGGTTAAGTAGAGTGTTGTCAACACTCTTCAGTATCCGTACTCACCGAGTGCTTGGAATACTGTCCTGGAAAGAGTTCCTCTTCTCATGTGTCACAACTGTGTGTCTGTGCGTGTGTGTGTGTGTGTGCGTGTGTGTGTGTGTGTGTGTGTGTGTGTGTGTGTGTGTGTGTGTGTGTGTGTGCGTGTGTGTGTGTGCGTGTGTGTGTGCGCGTGTATGTGTGTGTGTGTGTGTTTGCTGACTGTCCTAACTCAAGGGCCTTCTGCAGAGCTCTTTCCAGCTTTAGAGCTCGCCAACAAATTTTCTCTGGATTTGTCACCAGACAGCAACACACACGCACGCACGCACACACACATGCACACACACACACACACACACACACACACACACACACACACATGCTTGAGATGTCGTGTATAATAAACAATACTTTCAGGTTGTCCACATAGACTCCTCGTCAAACTGAGTGATGCTTTAATGAAGGATCCAAGACACTAACTTGTTATTTAGTGTGTGATGGGAGCCACCGTAATTTACTCGTAAAGGTGGTAATAGAAACACCTGGTTATGTATTTTCATAAAACAGAGAGTAGTTTTTGTAAGGAATTGGTTTCAATTTGTGCAGGAAACCCCCCCCCCATGTCTGTTTTGGTCTGTGAGACCTGAAAGTGCTGCACAAATAGCTAATTCTGGTGAAACACTGCTTGTGCAGCAGCATGCACACCAGTTTTTACACCATGCACTGATTTATTATGAGTTACGACAGCATTTCATTTCCCTCTGGGATTAATGACGTATTTTTTAATTTGAATGACTTTAAATGACATGAGGGTGTGTTTGTACACTGGAAAACAAACCAAAAGCACAAAAATTATATACTTTATTTGTATTTTAAGATTACTTTGTAGCTTAATCTGTACATTTTTTAATCAAACAAACAGAACGTGTGTTTTTTTATTTGAGAAAGGCTTCAATCTGAGTTACGTGTTTATGTCCAGTATTTACATATGGTTGACTGGAGTCACTTCCAGCTTTTTCCATGTTTCTGCAAAGCTGAGCCGAACTAATCAGGAGGAGAAGCTGCAACAAAGTCACAGCTAATCATCTCTTTTTCATTTAAAACTTTGTTTAGTTAAAAGTCACAAAACCAGCAGGCCTGCTAGCTAGCTAGCTAACTAAGTAGCAGGCCTGCTAGCTAGCTAGCTAACTAAGTAGCAGGCCTGCTAGCTAGCTAACACTCTAAATGATACGTTACACACAAACATCCCGGTAGATACAAGTTGGACATTACTTCATGTGTGACAAATAAACTCTTTTGAATAAGGCAGCCATGTTGGATTTTACCCTCATGCCAGGTGACTCTCCCTAAATGAAAAACTGAACTTTGGTAAGCGTTGAAGTCGAGTTTGTCTTTGGAAAATCACGAAAACAACAGCTTTTGTGTACAAATGTGATTCATAACAGTCCGTTTAGTCACTATCGTGTCATGTTATGTCGTGACAGCAGCTTGTCTAAATGCTGTGTAAGGAAAACATCACGTGATCCTGGTTTTGCCTTTGGCCCGCTGGAGTCAGTCGTCTCCAAGGTCATGTGCCAGGAGACAATCAGTAAATGAAACGCCGTTGAGTGTGTTTATTCACCTGCAGGTCTGCGCTTCATTCATCTAAAGACTTTTATTCCTGTGTGTGTTTGTCTTTAAGCATATTTGTGAGTGTATGTAATCCAGATTTTATCAGTGACCTGAAGAATCCAAGTATGATGTTTTTCTTCTTGGTACGAGTTTACTAACCAGTTACCCTGGAGCAGCAACTTGGATGTCACTGCCTGTCCTGCAGCGCTGTCACTCCCTGAGACTTCCTGTTCCTCAAAGCAGCAAAGAAGCAACAAGTTTCTGTTCTTTAATCTGTCCTCATTCTCCACTAATCTGCTTCACCTGCCCACATCTACATTCAACATGTCTCTGCTTCTTCACATTTATCATCAGAGGGAACTGAATCGTTCTGGTGTGTGTGTGTGGGTCGGTGGGGGAGGGGCGCCATTCACAAATGTATGAAACTGACCACAAATAGGCACTCATTTCTGTTCACACACACATACACACACACATGCACGCACGCACGCACACACACACACACACACACACACACACACACAGCCTTCCTGGTATAAGCCTGCAGCTCAATACTAGAAACATTAGCTTCAATTAGCCCAGAGAGAGGCTGTGTGAGATGTGGATGCCAGAGGAGAGGTGGAAACCAATAACACTCGGATCAGATCAGCATCTGAAGCCATCAAATGGGATCTGGGTGCAGCACAGATGAAAACAAAGGAGAAGAGAAGAAGTGGATGATGGGAAATAGTCATTTTACTTGTTAATGACATTTGCTTCTTAGTGCTCTTTGGTTGAGTGGATTGCTTTCTCCAGGTCTGTTTCACACTGGTGGTGATGAATGCTGCTGTGTTTGTCATGTTTCTCCCAGAATGCACCAGGAGAGTCCAGCTGTGCCATGTCCTACACCTGGGACCACCTGAAGTTCTACCAAAGCCGAGAACATATTTTGACCTAACGTTGTAATAGTTCTGTGGTTGATACCAAACATTTTAATGAAATTCTTTGCACTTAATCCCTCTCACATTAAACAATCTCAGCAGTTTTATTCTTGACATTTTCAGAACCTTCCTGAATGAGTCGTTTCATGGCTCTGTTGGAGCTGGCCACGCCCACCCATTTCCTGCTCAGGCTGCTATAAGCTGAGAAGTTCCGATAATCAGGAGGGGCTTGGAGTAGAGTCGCTGCTCCTCCTCTCTCTTGCATGTGAGAGGTGGTTCTATTCTAATTTTCTAAGTTCTATTCTTTTTGAAATGGCTTGTTTTAGGCACATAACTCCTAAAGCAAACACTGACAGAATGGAGTTTTTTCACGTTTGGAGTGTTTATAGAGGCAGCAGAGACCCACATGGCAGCACAAAAGGATGCAAAAGTTGAGTTTCACATAGAATTACGACATCTGTTTGTGCAGCCGAGCAGCGCTGCAGCCCAGGATTCAGGACATGGCTGCAACAGAACCCCAACACACAACATGTAAATGTTTTGGTTCTGGCCTGTCCACCCTCTCTTTAATGTGAGTGGCGGCCATCACCCCATAGAGGGAATCCCTCCTCACCCTTCACCCCCTTCCTCCATTTCCACCCACCCTCCCTCCTCCCCTGGGACACAGGGGGCCAGTCTGCAGCGTCATTGATCCTTGGGTCGCCGTGGTGACGGTCTGACTCTAAGGCACGGGCCAGTCACCAGCTGTAGGTGTGTGTGTGTGTGTGTGTTGTGCCTGCCAGCTGGCCGGGCCATGCTCGGATTGGATTAGCTTCCCACTTACAGCCCCAGTGGACCCCCCCTCCTCGTCTCACATAGACACATTCACAAAAGCAAGGGTATTGGCCACACCCCCATCCCAATCACATCTATAAATGATTAGGAATAAGATAAGAATCCTGTTTTGTGTGTTTTATCCGAGCTGCATCAGGTCCATCAGAAGACATTTCAGTTGACTTACTGCTTTTCAACTTCCTCTTTTCACAACCCTCGTTTGCCTCTCATCGGTCAGCGGCATTAGAAAGCAAATGTGATCCCAGTGCTGCATGGCTGGTAGACTGGTGGAAAGTCTGCTCGTTTCAGAAATCATGTGATCATTGCGCCTAAATCAGATTAAAAGCTTGAGGTGTAGAACCCAGCTGAACAACCACATGCAGCGCTGGAGGCTTGGTTTTTTTTCTTAATCTGAACACACACTAGGCCCTCTGTCCTCTCTTCTTCTCTTCCTTTTCCTGTGCAGCCGACTCGCTTCCCCGTGCACTTCCTGCCTCTCATTGGCTCAAATCATAGATTGAGGTGCCTTTTAAGGGTGTGAGATTTTAGTCAGGTGTTGATGAAAAGTCTGGACTAATGACATCATCAGCTTCACTTCTAAAGGGCCGCAGCAGCGTAACTGTAATCTGCTTCAAATCACAAATGCATGCATAAATGCAGGATTTATAAGGAACTTTGAAGGAAGCATGCATGTGTGCACAGCTGGAACATTTTACAAAGCATCCACCATTTTTATTCAACTGTGTGTGTGTGTGTGCGTGCGTGTGCATGTGCGTGCGTGTGTGTAATGCACCTTCTGTTAATTCACCCCCTGCATGCTGGAGGATCTAAGGAGGCTCATCTATCCTCGACCATCTGCCTCTGTCTGAAGGGAGGCTCCCTCCTGTCTCATTGGGTGGCTTTGCAAGCTTCCAGCCCATTGATTGGCTCATAACGGGAACCAAAAGCCCTCTGACTGGCTGTGGTCACTCTCCCACATCCTGATCTTTCCTTATTGCATTTCTGCCCCTCAGCTGAAGCACACTGAGTGAGAGGTCAGCCACCTACACACACTCGGTGGCGTTTATCTGCTCCAACATTCCTTATGTAACGTTACAGCCAGTCGTGCCCCGGTATCTCGTGGCTTCGTATCGCAGCGTTTACACCGTGTCTCACCTCTGATGAATACTAGTCAGGAGGAGCTGCTGATTAAGGTGGAGGTTCAGCTTATTTTTCTCCATGGTAACCAGCCCCTCCCTCTGTGTTCACCAGCAGGAAACAACTCCAGAGCTTCTAAAACCAATTTTTTTTATTGTTTTATGGCGTCTCATTCAGGCCCGTGTTAAGCTTTGCACATTTCTGGTGAGTCTCTGCCTGCAGTTTCCACCCTCCTCTCCCTCTGACAGTTTGAATGAGCCGTCTGTCCTGATTGGCTGCCAGCGGCTGCCATATAAGGGCATAGGCCAGCAGCCGAGGCAGGAAGTGGGGGTAAAGAAGGAAGTGGAAAGCCGGCTGTCAGCACAAAACATGTGCAACCTGAAGAGGATCGATCAGAATGTGCCACACCTTTCCTTCACCCCCTTCAGTTTGTGACTCATCACCTCATCGTTGTCACACAAACATGTCCTCTACCGCTCTGCATTATTCTGATGAAACACCCACTCCTTCATTAAAGGTGTCGATGCATCCTTAACCCTGTTCTGCTTGATTGTTACACCCCAAAGCCACAATAAATGAAAAACCGATCCTAACTTTGCAGGAATTGTGTTTTATGGCTTCTACAATGTAGGATTTTGACAAAATTTGCTAAAAAATTGTGAGAATCTGTTTGTCAATGAGCTCACTCGAGGCGTGTGGTTACCTCGGTGACCTTACCGAGCCACTGGTGGTTGCAGCTTTAACGTTTCTTTCGATAATGGCTCTTTTTCCACTTTTTATTCTCTATAAAACAATCTTTTTAAAAAGGTTTAGATGAAAACCACACTGATGTGTGACTTTTGTTTAGTAGCTGCCTTGCTCAGAGGCCTGGTCACTCACCAAGCTTTAATCTGTGTGTCCGGACGCCTCCTAATCGATTCTGACAGAGATGTTTCAGCTTAGCGTTAGCTCGGCAAAGTCCACTAAGGGTCATAAAGAGGGACGAGGTGCATTTATCACAGATACCGTATGTTAATGAGGCTGAGAGCTGACAAAGTGTCAAAACCATAAAATATATTGTTTTATGTCCATTTAAAACATAAAAAAAATCTGATTTCAGTCTCTTTGGACTCAGTGTTCTTGTTTGATAAGGATGATGTCAGATTTTGTAATTCCTTCATTCCATTTGCCTTTTGTGTGTGTGTGTTGTAGTTTACAGTTAGGTTTTGCATTTTTGCTTTGTATGTGCGTGTTTGTTGACCTGGGTGTGCTACGGTCAGACTCCGCCCACTTGTCAACACCAACGTCCTTAAAAGGAGATCTTTAGATTTGTCACATGACGGCAATCTGAGGAATGCTAGTCTGGTCACATGGGAATGACATCTCAAGGAAAGCAGTTTCACCCCTAGGACAGGAGTGAGTGAGTGAGTGTGTGTGTGTGTGTGTGTGTGTGTGTGTGTGTGTGTGTGTGTGTGTGTGTGTGTGTGTGTGTGATAAGAGGGGAATTCTTGAGCATTTTCACTTCTCGTTCAGTTCTGTTTCAGTAACTGGAAACTGTAAAGGAGGAGGATGTTCCAGAATCCTTTTCTGTCAGAAGAACTGGTTTTCTGCATGTGTGTGTGTGTGTGTGTGTGTGTGTGTGTGTGTGTGTGTGTGTGTGTGTGTGTGTGTGTGTGACTACAGCACAGTTTACACACCTGCCAGTTTAAAGCTTATTGCAGGACATCACATATAAAACCACTTCCTGTTGGAGCCTTGTTCTGAGGAGGACCCACTGGTGTAAAAGTAGAAATAAAGATCAGCACTTCCTGCAGCCGGAGCTGCTCTCTATTGCCTCCTGCAGCCGAGGAGCTTCAACTGTAACCACAAAGTTGATTTCTGCACACAGAAAGGGACTTCCTCTTTTTTTTTAACCTCTGCAGGTCACCATATAAGGTTAAGGTTTGACAGGTAGACTCAGACGCCACTGTCACACACGTTCTGACGAACCGCCGCTCCTTATATGTTTTGTGAGGGAGCTTGTCAGTCATCACGAGGACAGGAAGCTTTGTGCAACAGCCTGTTGAGGCTGTTTTAGCTGTCATCAGCACACCATTTCTGTTTTTTTCTAAATACTTTAGTGTTTCAGTGTCATGGTAAATTTCCCTGAGTTGAGACACCAGGATGTCAGTGTTGTAAGCCAAAATTTGCAACATTTTTTTGCAGCTTTGTGAGGAAGAACATTAATAAACTTATTCTTATTTCATCTGTCATGTTTAATTTTTATTTCCTAACATGCACCTTCACTGACTCAGCTCCACGGCCCTCTCCTGCAGCCTCACAGCACGTTCCCGTCCCGTGAGTCATTCCTACCTCACACAACACATCTTCCAATATCACATGAGACTGTGTACTCTTTCAAAATTTGGCCAAAATGAGTATAATTCCATAATTACTCAACAAAAATATGATTTTAGCATGAAGATCAGCTAGCCCTCCGTTCATTTACTTTCTCCTCATCTCTAAGATGTTGGCATGTGGCGTGGAAACTGCACCATCTGTGTGTGTGTGCACATTAGCAAGGCTCTGGAGTCCAAGTCAAACACACCCCCTGCTTTTCACTCATCTCTCCAGCCTTCTCCTTCCCTGCTTCTTCCTGTAATGTTTACCTTTGCAGCTTGTGCACACACTTCCTGTGAAAAGGTCAAAAGTGGAAAACGCTCTCAGGCATTCGTCACTGGAACAGGTGACGGCTAGATCATAGCGCGGAAACCAAACAGGTGCAGGAGGAGTTTTCTGTCTGGGCATGCACCGTAGTAGTAGTATGACCTGCAGCTAAACATTCAGGATTCACTCCCTGTAATTAGTTTGAAATGTAGGTCAGGTGGTGCAGGTTTTTCTCATGTTGTTGCATAACCATCTGCAGACAGATGTGGAACTTAGTGCAGGTTTATTTAGCAGGAAACAGATCCTGTAGCCAGATGTTTAGTTCCAGAGTCAGATCTGCACGGTATTTACTATGAAAGTGTGTGTGTGTGTGTGCGCGCGCGCGTGTGTGTGTGTGTGTGTGCGTGTGCGTGTGTGCACGCTCAGATATGGATAACGAAATGGAAAGTTCAGGCTTTTCCAGGTAGATGACTCTCTGCCAACTCATTGGCCTGCAGGTAAGATCACCTGCTGGATCTCCTTTAAAGGAAACAGCTGTGAACCTCCCTCTCTTCTCTTTTCCCACACCTCCTTTTCCCCTCCCTGTCATCTTGTTTCCTCTTCAGCCTGATTAAAACCTCCGTTTGGGAGACTTGTGGGAAAAAGGAGGATTAGAAGAAAAGACAGAGCGAGGGGAGGAGATTGTGAACCTAGAGGCACTGAGCTGTTAACAGAGAGGCGACAGAACCCCCCACCCCCAATCTGACTCGATTTTTCCCTCCATCTTCACACCTTTAATGCAAAGTTTCCTTTAACAGAAAAACATCACACCCTGTATGTATTTATATATGGAGTGCCATTTGTAAAGTAGTGTTAAAAATGAACATATTTACCACTATACTATACCTCTCGGCTGGCCAGGGAACGCCTTGGGATTCCCCCGGAGGAGCTGGCCCAAGTGGCTGGGGAGAGGGAGGTCTGGGCCTCCCTCCTTAAGCTGCTGCCCCCGCGACCCGACTCCGGATAAGCGGATGAAAATGGATGGATGGATGGATGGATATTTACCATTTAAATAGGCACATTTTATAACAATAAAGATGTGATAAATTATTAAAGTCCCTTTTAAATGACATTCATTCAGTAAATGTTTAAAAACCAGTGTAGAAATCCAAATAATAATAATGTAATTAGAAATGTCAGGAGTCAGATCAAACATTAACCAACAAAATGAACATTTTGTGCTTTAAACAAAGACAAAAGACTCATCTGATCATGTCCAGACACCTCCTGCTCACTGGTGGTTGGGGGGATACAAAGAGCCGGTTAGCTCATGAAGACTCAAAATTGCTTTTGCCAATAAACAAACCAGAAAAGACGTGTTTCAGCAGACTTTAGTATCTGCAGAGGCCTGATTGGACCCATCTTTAACTGTGAATGAAAACAAAAAAACAAAAAAGCCCATTTTTCCAGAGTCTGATGCAGTCTTAGGTCAGGCATGTCCAACGGGCGGCCCGGGGGCCATTTGTGGTCCTCAGAGGGAGCTTGTGCGGCCCCCAGTTGCATTTCTAGAATGATGGAAAGACTCTCCAGTAGACTTTTTAAAATGTTTACTTTCATTATTTACTAATATGGGGCCTAATTTGAGCAGTAAATAAAAAGATAAAGATCAAGTTCCGGTGGCCTAGTGGTAGAGTGTCCGCCCCGGGACTGGGAGATCAGTGTTCGATTCTCGGTCGGGTCATACCAAAGACTTTGAAAAAATGGGACCCAATGCCTCCTTGCTTGACACTCAGCACTAAGGGGTTGGATTGGGGGGTTAAACCACCAAATAGTTCCTGAGCGCAGCTGCAGCTCACCGCTCCCCACCATGGGGATGGGTCAAATGCGGAGATGTAATTTCACCAGTGTGTGATGATGATTTGGGACTTTAACTTATTTTTTTCTACACATCTGCAGTGGTCTCTAGAATAAATAAACGCTTTGTGATTCGATCTCTGTGGGGGAAAAAGTTCTGGTGCTCCTTTTTGGGGAAGTAGAAGTGAGCCAGAGGAGAGGAGAGCAGAACACGTCAAGATTTGGAGTCTTATTTCCTGATATCTGGACATCTCTCCTCTGATTGGCTAACAGCAACACGACTCTACCAATGACTCTGTCTGCTCTGCTACGTTGATGTTTTATCTCCACAAATAACACAAGCCTGGAGGAGTTCTGCTGTGTGGTGGAGTTGCTAATGCTAACGGTTAGCTTCTACTAGCCGAGACGTTCTCTGCTGTTTCCTGGACGCTAAACCAACAACATCCTTCCCCGTCGTGAGTCAAGATGGGTGAGTCCATGAATGTTAAGTGACAGTGTGACGTAGATCTGTCAGGATTTTCTAGTTTCACCATCTATTTTCTATCAAGCTAATGCAGGAAATAGGGGTAGGAGACTATTTTCACGTTTAGCCTGCATGTTAAACGGATCAGATTTCATAAACAAGTAAAAAATGGTTTCTTAGTGAACTTGGTCTTTAATAAAAAAACAAAAATCCCATTTTTGCGTCCTCCAACGACGTTTGTCCCTCGGCTGTAGGAGTGTGGACTCCCCGGATTTAGGCCTTTGTCCAGTTGTCCTATCTGTGTGTTTTTAGTTTTTATCAGGAGCAGAAAGCTGCTTTAAAGCAGAAACGTTGATCAGAGTGTAACATTTTATTAAGGCTGCCTAAAGCAAATAAAAATATAAAACATGAAAAATAAACAGAATAAACAGAAGAATTAACTCATTCAAACAAATCCTTTACGTTTTTGGGGTCCAGATGTGACATTTTATTCTCTTTATTTCAGAGTTGATAGAACCTTTCTGGATTAAGCTTTTGCACAGACAAAAGTAATAAACTAACCACAGAGAATAAAAGTCTTTAGTCAGTTTTTATTGTTGTTTCCAGCTATTTACTGGGATTGAACCAGCACTCCCCATGGCTTTGGCTCACAAATGTGGCTCCTCTGTGACATTTTAAGATGTGGGCCAGATTTTAATGAGTGTGTGTGTGTGTGAGTGTGTGTGTGTCAGCAGATGGTTTGCATTGGTCACATCCCTCCCATTATCAGATCATTATTTATTCACACCAGGGGGCTGAAACCAAACAATAAAAATCATATATTTACTTTAAAATCTGCTGTGTCAGTCACACTTTGACTCTATACTCAGCCTAATGAAATGAAATCATCTGAGCTTACGTGGCAGAATCGGTGTTGAGCGCTGCCATGTTTATTTTTATTTATTTCACAAGTAGATTATGTGTTTTATGATATAACTGTAAATATTCGAGTGTAAAAGCAGACTTAAATCAGTGGAGTCCTACCAATAACACCTGGTAATTGGTGTGTGTGTGTGTGTGTGTCTGTGCGTGTGTGTGAGGGTCTTAAAAGGCTCTCTGAGGGGCCTCCAGCCTTTTGTCATAAGGAGGAATATCATTAGCATCTAAAACTCCTTATTAGCCATCAAGAGAAAAGATGAGACCAGATGACAGGGAAGAGGAGGGGAGGAGCGATGAAGAGGAGAGAGAGAGAGAGAGAGAGAGAGAGAGAGAGAGAGACAGAGAGAGAGAGAGAGAGAGAGAGAGAGAGCGTAGTGATGATACCCAGCAACACCTGCCAGTATGGATGTCCCTTCATTTGGGACTCACACCTCAGAACAGATCTGATGGGTGTAGTGTGCTGCTGAGGCCAGTGGGTGGAGCAGGAGAGCTCTCTTAGACCCCAGAGGAAGGTGTGTGTGTGTGTGTGTGTGTGTGTGTGTGTGTGTGTGTGTGTGTGTGTGTGTGTGTAATTCTCAGCTCATTTAATGCAACCAGTAACATTAAATATACTAAAAATAAATCTGTAATTGATGATTCCACAGAAATAAACAGCATCCACACGTCAGTGTTCCTGTTTTAGATGGTTTATTATGATCTGTAATCAGAACTGAAAATGGCTGAACTTGAAATAAAAAACCTCCTTGAACAGGACGTGAGCGCCCTCTGGTCCTAAGATGGTTCTTTCCTTTATGAACTCATTATTTCATTTTAAGGTCATAAATCAGTTAGATGTGACTGTTGAAGCCATTTTGTTATGGGCCAGCTTGCTGCACCCACAGTGACATAGATGGTTAAAGAGAAGTTCTGTGGAAAACGTATGAACAAATATGATCTTACCTGTTGTAGAAAGCTCTTTGAACAGCTTGAGTTTGGAGAAATGGGGATTAGTAGATCAACAAGCTGATGGTTAGTTTGAGTGAGGCTGATGGTGTCCTCTTAAATCAGCTCCAGTCTCAAAAATGTCATGAACGCTAATTTATAAACCTGTATGGAGGTATGAATGTATCAACATAAGGTTGTTTTATAGAATTGTAGGATTATTTTCAGTTTATCACCTGGTAGACATCCTAACAAATAATCAATATTATATTTCTGGCAGCAATAAGAAGGTTTATGAATGTTTATGTGCTGCAGCAGCCAATGGTCCTGCTTGTTGTTAGCTCATCCGTCTGCTCAGAACTAATCTCTATTTCTCCAAACTGAGGTCATTCAAAGAGGTATGCTCTTAAAGTTTTCACAGAAACCTCTTCTTCTTCTTTCTCTTTGGGCTTGTCCCTTCAGCCAATCATCTGTCTCTATGTAGTCCTGTCTTCTGCACCTTCTACCATCCCACCAACTGACTTCACCACATCCATAAATCTCCTGCTTGATCTTCCTCTCAGCCTCCTGCCTGGTGACTCCAACCTCAGCATCCTTCTACCTATGTCATCATTGTCTGTCCTCTGGACATGCCCAACCCATCTCAGTCTCTCTCTGACTTTATCTCCATAACATCTAACACGAGCTGTCCCTCTGATGGACTCATTCCTGGTCCTATCCATCCTCATCTCTCCCAAAGAGAACCTCAACATCTTGAGCTACCTCCAGTTCAGCCTCCTGTCTCTAAACCAGACATCACTACTTCTACTCCCTCTAACATCACCGTTCCTGGTATGTCTCGTTCACGCACATGTATTCTGTCTTGTGTGTAATCGTCATTCCTCTCTTTTTATTTTATCTTTTCACTTTTTTATTGTTTCCACAGAAATTTCAAAAGATCCAAACTGCTGCAATAAACTGATGTGCTGAAGAGATTTTAGAAGAAAGTGTTTTTGTATAAAATGTATGAATTATTTTTATCTTGCCTGCTGTAGCATCCTGAACATCCTCAGACTGGAGAACTAGAGTTGACTTCTTTAAAGACTGATGAGCTAACAGCTAGTCTGAGCAGCCAAGACTAAAGTTTATTGCAGTTGTCCTAAATCAGCTCTTAAAGGGATACTATGCAGTTGTAGCTTGCTTTTAGCTCCCCCTAGTGTCCGTTTAGTAGAACCAAAAGTGAAACCTATCTCCTCGCTGTGCGTTCGTCTTTTTAACACCTTAATCTAACTGCTGAAATGTCTCCTCAGCCTTCATTAGTGTCTACAGGAGCGGTTCATCACTAAATCAAACAAATCAGCTGTGTTCATGATCTAAAACATGCAGGAAACATGCTGGAAGCAGACTGCAGCACCAGGCATGTCAGCTCCACTTTACTAAGTCCAACAGAGACCAGACCGCCACTCTGAAGTTGCAAGTGCGGTATTCTGGCCACAGAGGGTGGTGGGGGTCTGAGTGACATTTCATTAACCCTGTAAAGGGTCATTTTAGCACATACTGGCTCAAGAACATGATTTAAAAACATGAAAAAGTTGCATAGTTTGGCTTTAATGGTTCACACTGATGTTTATTAAATGTGTCACCACCATACATCTCTGGAAGTGCTACATTTGATGGAGCATCAGGATTAGTGCCTTCATCAGAAACATGCCATGTCCAGTCCTATACATGTCTGCTGCCCTCTGGTGGAGGGTCTGCTGGTGGCATGGGCCAATTTTATTTATTTATCACTGTTAAATTGTTATTTAATTACAGAATAAAATAAAACTGATTAGTTTTTATATTAATATAAGACAAATAATATATTATTACTGTTTTTTATTTATTATTATTGTTATTATATGCTTATCTTGGCCAGGTCTCCCTCAAAAAAGAGGTTTATAGTCTTAATGGTTAAATAAAAAAACATTCCTGGTTAAATACAAAAAGTAAAAATAAAGTGTTTTGAGACAGCAGCAATTCCATGTGGTCCTGGCTGCATTTGACCTAGCCATTAGCCTATCAATCTGAAAGGATCTAAATGCCGTTTATAAACCAAGGGTTTTCTGTCAGATAGTAATCATTTATTATGAGAAGTCCAAGTGAGCATTGAGTCGTGTTTGTAACTGCACACTCCAGACCAGACACACACTGTAAATAAGAATCATAGTTATAATTTAATATCATAAGAATATAAAAACGTTTACTTTCCAATGCTGCATAATAAACACACAGAAGAATGATTCTAGTGTCATTTCAGCAGCTCTGGTTCAGACGGTAGAGCATTCATCTCACCTGTTGATGGTTTCAAACCAGCAGCTGCTTTGTGCTCCAGAGAGAAAATAAAGGTGTTTGGAAAAGGAAGGAAAAGCAGTCCGGAAAGAGAGATGCAGACCACTGTTCACTTGTGAGGACAGGATGTGATGTCACAGGCCCTCGCTGAGAGGCAGGAAGCGGTATTTATAGTGGCATCCTGATCAAGTTCCCCTGCAGTCGGTGCTGAGGGTGTAATCGACCCGAGCAACACAAACACACAGGAAGCACGAAGCTTTGGTCAGTCTGATTTGTGTTTGAGTGGAAATGAGCCGAACTAAAACCAACACGCCACCCTGCTCCAATGCCTCTTCATCGCCATGACGATGGGAGCCAGAGGCACCCCCAACACACACATGCTGACCTCTTGACCTGGCTGTTGTGTGGAGAAAGGAGGTGAAGGAAGAGGAGGAGGAGGGGAGTGTGTGGAGCTCCAACTGTGGCTCGAGCTTCCAGCTCTTTGTTGGTGGGGAGGGGGAGGCCCTTGGGGTGCTATGTACACACACACACACACACACACACACACACACACACACACACACACACACACACACACACACACACACACACACACACACACACACACACACACATTGTTTCAGCCATTCTGATCTTATCCTACCTGGATGTAACTTCCTGAACAGCCTCTGTTTGGAGAAATAGAGTTTACTCCTTATGGGACTTATGAGCTAACTGCTAGTCTGCCCAGTTTGAATCTCCATCTAACATCAAACGCACATTTAGGTCTGTGAGAGGAAACCAGCGCACCCAGAGAAAACCCACGAGGAGGACAAGCTACCTTCACTCAAAAAGGCCTCAGCTGGAACTCAAACCTGCAACCTTCGTATGGCAAGGCAACAGTGTTACCAACTGCCCCACCACGCGACTGTTGTTTACAATAGTATTTATAAAATAGACTTGTGATCGATAAAATTTGGTCTTTTTGCAGGAATAATGAGACAAATCCTGTGATGAGTGTGCAGATGAACTGTCTCCCTACACTGTGATCCTATAGAGAAAAGGATGAAGTCTGTCACGTCTCAGAAGGCAGTTTTCACTTCTCTGGTCCCCCACCATCAACATTTAACACAAGCTCAGAAGGTGAGTGTGACTCAGACCTCTGTGTTTTTATTAATAATCTCTTGAACAAGCCAAAGCCCTCACAGGCTGATCCCTACCTGTCTGATTAAATCTGACATAAACCAGCTGACCTGCTGGACACATTGAATTGATGCAATCATCACAATGGGGCGGTTTCTGCAGGCTGGGTCATTGGAGACAGACTGAATATAGGTCAGATGATGGAGACAGAACACCCCCCTCTCTCTGCGGGCACCAGTCATCCCTCTGCAGCTCACCATCACACCACTTCTCTCTCATTCTGTTAGTTTCCGTTGATTCTTCTGCAGCCTGGAACTGAAATCTGCAACAGCTGCAGAGAGAAACACTGACTAGATGTTTCAGGATGTTTCTCACAGACAGGCTGGAGGCAGCGTGGAGGGGTGTGTGTGTGTGTGTGTGTGTGTGTGTGTGTGTGTGTGTGTGTGTGTGTGTGTGTGTGTGTGTGTCTGTGTGTTAGAGCTTGTGTGTGATAGAAAGATGCTGATTGGTTGGCTTGGTGTCCTCTGATGCAGAGCTGCTGCAGTGCTGAACAAGTTGGAGGCCGCAATTGTGTCAGTGTGTCAGTGTGTGTGTGTGTGTGTGCATATGTGTGCATGTGCGTGTGTGTGTGTGCTCCAGTAGACGGGCTGCCCTTCATCACAGGACAGATTCAAGGCTGGTCTCCATAGCAACCATCCTCAAAGCTGAGCTGGTGAACAAAGATACCCGACCACACACTTACGCACACACACACACACACACACGTAGACACACGCGCGCGCACACACACACACACACACACACACACACACACCTTTTCTGACAGGTCTGTTTTCTTTGTCTACTGACAGCAGCAGGGGGGGGGGGGGGGCGGGGGGGGGCGCCTTCTGTGACCCTTGACCCAGACATTGACACTCTGTGTATTAAAAGGTGAACTGACTGTTTTAGTGACGATGATAAAACCATCAGACTCAAAGTCACAGTTCAGATATTTTCTGTAGATAACTCTGTACAACCTCAGAGAGCAGAAATAGAGATTAGCCGTTATGCCTCACAAGCTAATGGCTAGTCAATAATTCCTGGGGGATTATACAAACACTATTTTATCTACATTAGCACCACTTTATTACACAAACATCCCTGCTAAAATACATCATTCCAACCAGCTCTGTAATGTGAAATCAGTGAAATTAAATCAAACCTGTACAATCAGAGCTCACTGAGGGTCTAATTTGGTCTTAGCTTGGCTGTACTAGCCATTAGCTCATCGATCTAGTAAGAACCAACCTCTCCAACTGAGGTGGATCAAAGACAAGAAAGATATTGGCGTAACCTTTCCACAGAAACCTACGTCCTTCTAAACTGATAATCAACATCAGAATCACTGACCTCAATCCACAAAACATTTCTTTTAAGTCTGAGTTACAAAAAAAATAAATAAAAATAATAGAAGAAAGGTTTGGTTTCAGCCGTTCTTGGCTGTGAAATTTATGAATCTAAACCGCCATCAGCCATGCTAAGCTGCTGCTGTTTAAACAGCAACAAAAAAAGGTTTGGCTGAGAAGAGACCCGTCTCCTTTGCAGTACCAGTGATGCAAGCCTCCAGCAATGCCCAGCAGGTACATCACCGACCTGAATCTTCAAAAGTTCACAATCGGGCTCATTCAAAGACCCGATCCTGAATCCATGAGCGTGAATCCTTCAGGAGAGGTTTAGACCGGCAGGGATGAGCTTTAATATCACACAAGTGTAAATCTATAACTCCACTAGATCCTCTTAGTTCATTTAAGCTGCAGTCTAAGTAGGATAATGTGATGGATTAGCATTTTTATTTATTTGTTTTTTTAATGTGACAAAATTTAGCTGATGCAGCTGGACCAAACAACCAAAACAGCTGATTACTGCTTCTGCAAAGGCACGATGGATCGTTCTACTGGAGGCTTTAAAATGAATGACTGAAACGTCTGAAGATCTCCTTCTAGCCCGTAAATGGTTTCATCCTTTGAAGAAATGAAAGACATAAACATAATTTAGTGTCTGGATTTTTCTCTTTCCTAAAGTTCTAGTTCAACTCTTTGAAAGTGAGGTCCTGTAAAGGTTCTGTGATCCATCAACATCTCACCAGCAGCAGATAGCTCTATGAACAACCTCAGTTTAGAGAAATAATGATCTGATTAAGAAGCCCTCTAGACATGACTCAGACAGTTACAACATGTTTAAAAACAATTCTAATCTCAAACAATTTATAGCAGATAATGAATTCACAGTTTTATAATCTATGTTTTCTGCTCAAAACCCCAATTGGTCACGATAGATGGCTGCTCACACTGATGCAGGTTCAACTGGAGGTTTCTTCCTGTTAAAGGGGTCATCACCTGAAATTTTCACTTTTCCACTTGAAAAAATGTCTATAATGGCTTCCTAATGATTTTTCACTGGCTGAGAAGCCGATATTTAACATTGACACGTTTGTTTAATTTTGCCTTCTTCAACCAGCTCACATGCACCCCACGAGCATGCGCACTCCAAAACGAGAACTTGACCTCTGGCCTATATGCCGACGCAAAGGTCGAATATAAACAAATTTAAACCAGCAGCGAACAAACCAGCACAACAAAGCTCATTTCATAACGTGAAACGCATAAATTATGTCTTACTGTTGACGACTCATGTTATAATCCGTGTTATGGGAAAAAAAACTCTGATCAGTTTGTGTATTCCATCTTCACAACAGCATAAGAGCCGATGCCTGGCTGTTAGCTTGCTTTGTCCCAACTCAACAACAAACGAGGGCGCCATTACGCACGAGGCGAGGCTCGGGCTCGTACATACACGGTTGGATCCTGTAGGTCACTGCCAGGTCGGGCTCAGTTATAATTTTTGTTATTTTGGAGCAAGACGCCGAAGCTGCGTCCTGCGTCCTTCCACCAATCAACGCGCTCCTCAGTCCTGCGCGCGTTCGAGACAGCCGGAATATCGCGTGTGATCTCGCGAGAAAATATGCCCTTTACAAAAAAGGATTAAAAAAGCACATTTTTAATTTATTTTTCCAACACAATTTATTTTAATGGTCTAAAAGACTATAATAGGATGTAGATATCCACGTTATTATAGGTGATGACTCCTTTAAAGGGGAGTTTTCCTCTCCACTGTCGCTACATGCTTACTTACTATGGGGACTGCTGTAAAGTCACTGACACAAGTCAGTGACTCGATGCAGTCTACTGGATTTTCTTACATTAGAAATTTTTAACTAATTGGAATAATGAACTGATCTCGACGTGTTGTGATCTGGTGCTATATAAATAAATTGAATTTTGTTTAAAAAAATTGACATTTCATAGTTTTTCTGGATTTTTACAAAAATCAAACCAGAAAAAAACTGACCCATATTCCTAATCCTAACCCATTCCTGATGCTATTAACCACAGAATTCCATGTAAATGTAAGTCAAAATAGAATCTACGTGAACTGCTATGAAATTTTTGAGATTAGAACTGTTTTAAAACAGCAGAAATTTTTTTGCCTAGAATCTAGACTGATCATTTTGACGATCATTGGAACCAAAGCAGCCCTGGATCTTCGACAGTGTATGGCGGACTACCCCATGAATGACATCTTTAGCGGTCCAGTCACAGTGCTCTGTTTGTTTGGTGAGCCAATCACAGCGCTCTATCAGCCAGGTGGGCGGGATGTTACTGCGACTGAGCGAAACTAAGATGGTAGCAGTAGCTCAGGAGGTAGAGCGGGTTGTCCAGTAATCGGAAGGTTGCAGGTTCGATCCTGGCTCCGGCCAGAGAATGCTGTTGTGTGTCCTTGGGCAAGACACTTAACCCGCCTTGCGGAGGGACTGGTGGCGCCAGTGCTCGGCAGCCTCGCCTCTGTCAGTGCGCCCCAGGGCAGCTGTAGCTACGTTGTAGCTCATCCCCACCAGCGTATGAATGTGTGTGTGAATGGGTGGATGACTGATTGTGTTGTGAAGCGCCTTGGGGGGTTGTAGAACCCTAAGAAGGCGCTATACAAATACAGGCCATTCATGGTGACGGCTCCATAGAGGTACAATCACAGCACTCTGTTGGTGGGCGGGATGTTACTGAAAAAGCAAAGATGGCGACGGCTTGTTTGAAACAGCTTTGGCATCAACTTTGGACTATTTAGACTTGGGCTTTTCTTTCAGTCAAGAGCAGATAGAGGTACTTAGGTTTATTTAGAAAAAGGATGTATTTGTGTCTTCCTTGACAGAGTATGGTGGACTGCCTCGTTGACTGATATCTGTAGCAGTGAGTACGTCATGTTGTTTGTTATCCGATAGAATGCGAAGACAGTTTGAAAGACAACCGTAGATCCCGCCCCACGACTGAGAGCCGTCAATGGACCGTTGACAGATTATATATTCTCATATATAGGATGGCTTGCCAGGCTAGAAATTTTGTAACCAGCTTCAATCTGACTAGCTGTTAGCACATCTTTCTGGTCAGATGTAATCTCTGTTTCTCTGAACTGAGGTTGTTCAAGAGCTATCAAAAACAGGTAGGGTCATGTTTATTTCCAACTGTTTCTACAGAAACACACTTGGAGAGATTTAAAGGGATACTTTTCATGCTTTTAAATAATTTTCTTGAGCCAGTATGTGCTAAAATGACCATTTACAGGGTTAATGAAAGGCCACCCAGCCCCTATTAACCCCTGTGGCCAGAATATTCTACTTGCAACGTCATAGTTGCCGGCCTGGTCTGTTGGGACTTAGTAAAGTGGAGCTGACATGCCTGGTGCTGCAGTCTGCTTCCAGCATGTTTCCTGCATGTTTTAGATCATGAACACAGCTGATTTGTTTGATTTAGTGATGAACCGCTCCTGTAGACACTAATGAAGGCTGAGGAGACATTTCAGCAGTTAGATTAAGGTGTTAAAAAGACGAACGCACAGCGAGGAGATAAGTTTCATTTTTGCTTTCAATTAGCAAATTATTAATGGCCACTAGGGGGTGCTAAAAGCAAGCAAAACTGCCAAGTGTCCCTTTAAATTATTCCGTTTAATGTTTAACATTACAGTTACGAACTGATCAAAACAATATAGTAAAAAAAATAATTTAGGAACAAATTTAGTGTTTTAGTTTACTCGTAAAAGGACATATTTCCATATTGCACAAGATTTTATCCAATAAATGTCAGTTGTGTTTGGATTTTCCTGAGAACCTGAAGGCACCATTACTAAAGAGTTAATACGCGATTTCTGACTAAACCCAGATTCATTGATTTGAACTGGGAAACAAACTGAGGTCATTCAAACTATAAATGTTTCACCATCAGGACAAGAGTAGAACGAGATCGTTCCAAATTTCATTCTGATTTTCTGTTGTCAGACAAGCACCACAACACTATTGAGGAGAAATCAAGTTTGGCTGATTTTATTAGAACAGGACGTTTGGAGGTGAAATGGCTCTGAGATCTAATTTACAGTGAAGATGTTCTTTGTGAGGATCGGATTCGAGCTGGAAAATGCCGGGTTTAAGTCTCAGATGACTTCATGTTTGTCAGCAGGATGCGGGGGGGTGGGGGGGGGGTGAATCACTGCATCATTTTACTGTTAAGTTAAAAATAAAGCAAACAAACCTCTCTGTCAGAAGTTTGAAATAATAAAAATGTCAATTAGGTGTTAAGTAGCAGGTTTATAGAGGTTGTGATGTTGGAGGACAAACTGAACCTGGGTGCTGATAAGAATATCAGAATTTGCATAGAGATACGAGCAGGACCAATGCATCAGCGGTATGGAAAAGTTTTAAAAAACATGTACTTTTCTATCTGAGGCCACAACAACACAGCTGAGCAGAATCTGTGGAGAACTTCTCCTCTGACCTTTAGACATAAAGAGTGTGTGCTGCTGCATGGTTCTGCTATTGCCTCCACAGACTTTGTATGTGTGTGCGCTCATTTGTTCATGCAATGAGAAGATGCCAGTGTGCTCTGTTTGGCCTCTTTGTTTGTGGAGCCGGGCCTTTGCTGCCCTCTGATGTGCGTGCTCGCGGCATGAATGGAGCTTTATCTGTGGATGCACACACACCCAGGGCTCACGATTTGAATGCTGACTCCAGCTGATCGGTGTAAGAGAGAATAGCATTTTAATCGTCCGCTGGGGAAACATTTCCTTCTGTAATTAAAAGGACTAGAATTATGTGAATTTATTCATGCCTTGAGTTTTAGAGATAAAATTTTGATTATGGTCAAATCAGGTAAATAACTTTATGAGACTTTCTGTCACGAGTTGTGAAGGGCTCTTGTTTACCAACACTTAAAACTTTACCTCGGTCTTTTTAAAACTGACTCATGAATTGTTATTTTTGGCCAGCTGGCTATGGTGGCCATCTTTAAATTAACACCGAGCAGTTTCCTGCTCCTCCGCCCTACTGGTTGAAAGTGGAATTACAACTGTCATAACCAACCCTGCTGTAGCTAGCGCTAACAACAAGCTAACACTAACATGAGCCAACTAATACTAAAATAAACCACAAAGTAAAAAGATCCACACTGCTGGACAAAAATATTACAAGTTCAGTAGCAACAAAGTCAGGTCACCATCAGTTCGTGATTTTGTAGTCTCCTTTAGCTCCCTCAAACTAGTGTAGGCTGCGTCAGTGTTCACTCTGGTTTTAGCTCTTTTCTTCACCTCCAAAGACATTACTCTGTTACTTTTACTTTCAGGCTCTGACATGATGCAAACAGAAAAAGCAAACTCCTTTTTCTTCTTCTTGTGCTTTTCACTGACAACCTGCGAACTGAAAACGCTAACCGCTAGCATTACAGCTAATGGCATGAGTTATACTTCTCCATCAGCTCTGCGGGCTAGAGACGCATACGCGTTGACAGAGATGTTTTATGTTTATATTTCTCCATTGGCTGGGGAGCGTTGCAAAGCAACACCCCCGCCTGGACAGCAGAGGGCGTAGCACTTTACTGAGGTATGCTGCTGCCATACAGCCACATATCCGGTCCACGATAGTGTATTTATTACTTTGTTTACATTGTCCCTCATTATCCTCCATCTCTTCATGCGGTCGGCACCTCTAAACCCACATTTCTCGTCATTTCCGTCCATGAATAAAATGCTCGCTGCGTATCTTTCTGCTCCTTCAGAATAAGCTGAATAAACGTTCATATTTTCGAACTTTTTCTGCCAGGCGTTCTTCAACCTGCTCCGTGTCTTCCGCTAAATATCTTCAGCTCTCTTTATTTTTTGAGTCGGCAATGGCGGTGCTGTTGACGTATTTCAAGGAAGCGGCGACCTGACCAATCACAGGCTTGCGCTCTCCGTGGCTCTCCACGGACAGTTATTTTTGGGGGCATGTCTCCATCACCCTCCGCGAGCTCGTCCTAGAGCATTTGCGCCGACGTAAACTGGCGCTGCCTGTTTCCGTACCGACTCAGACGGAGAAGTACAAATTAGGCTTAACAGCCGTAAAGCAGGTATAAGAGCTCCCCTGGTCTAGAACACCTACCCGCTCCACAAAACTATCTAGTGTAGTTTTTTGTCATCAGAGGGCTGCAGAGTTGTGTCAAATATGAAACTGGTCAAGTTTCTAACCCAACAATCACTGAGATCAATGTTAAAGCGCTAGCTTACAGTTAAAAAACTATCTATACTTTAATTTGGATGAGTTTTAAACTAAATTGTAAAAGTTTCATCAAAACCCAGCTAGTAGTTAATAAGATGTTTAGCTAGCAAACATTGTTGACTCCCAACAGATGACGGCACAAACTTGAGTTAATTTCTTGTCTGTTGGAGTTTGTGTAACTCGTGACAGACTCTCAGCTACTGCCAGACCAAATTTCAGCTTAAAAATGAAGAAACTGTCTGAATTGGAGCTTTTTACTTTGGTTAGTTGAGATTGACTTTAGCTATGGCGACCATCTTTAATCAGGTTGACTCCAAACATTATGGTGATGGGACACACAGGTATGAACATCATGCCTGTCAAGATTAAGCAAAAAGTTGGTTTTAATGAAGCCTTTTTAACATTTAGAGCGTCACCTGACCAGAAGCAGGAATCAATTTGCTGCTCTTAGATTTTTGGATGTTGCTGGTGGGCGTAATTTGCGCTCTGACGTCACTGATGGTTATATAGGATGCAGCTGTGGCGCCGCGCTCGCGCTGCTGAGACGAGCAGAGCACAGTGGACCGGCGGCGCGCGCTCACACACACGCACTCACTCCCCAAACAAAGAGAAGCACGCGAGGCAGCAGAGCATCCCACCCTTTCAGCCGCGAGCCCACTTTGCAGAAGCGTCCCCCTCCCTCGCTCCAGCTCTGTCATCCCTCCGAGGCAGAACCGGTCTGAACCGAAGCTAGAGCGCACGGCACCGACCATGACGACCAACGGCGCAACTAACGGGACCAGCGACATGCTGCAGATCCAGTTCGGTCTCATCAACTGCGGGAACAAGTACCTGACGGCAGAGACGTTCGGATTCAAAATCAACGCGTCCGCCACCAGCATGAAGAAGAAGCAGATCTGGACCCTGGAGCAGAGCGGGGACGACACCAGTGCCAACGTGTTTCTGCTCAAGTCGCATCTGGGTCGGTACATCGCCGCCGACAAGGACGGGAACGTCACCGGGGACAGCGAGACCCCGGGTCCGGACTGCCGCTTCGTCATCACCGCTCACGATGACGGCCGCTGGTCCCTGCAGTCCGAACCTCACGGGCGCTACCTGGGCGGCACCGAGGACCGGATCATCTGCTTCGCCCAGACCGCCTCGGTGGCGGAGAAATGGAGCGTGCACATCGCGATGCACCCGCAGGTGAACATCTTCAGCATGACGCGCAAGCGCTACGCGCACCTGAGCGACAAGGTAGACGAGATCGCCATCGACCGGGACGTCCCGTGGGGGGTGGATTCCATGATCACGCTGGTGTTCCGAGAGCAGCGGTACCACCTGCAGACGTCCGACAACCGGTTCCTGAGGAACGACGGCGCGCTGGTCGCCACCACGGACAAGAACACGGGATACACGCTGGAGTTCCGCTCCGGGAAGGTGGCCTTCAGGGACTGCAGCGGCCGGTACCTGGCTCCCTCCGGACCGTCCGGTACCATGAAGTCCGGCAAGAGCGGCCGGGTGGGCAAGGATGAGCTGTTCGTGTTGGAGCAGAGCCACCCGCAGGTGGTCCTCACCGCGGGCAACGAGAGGAACGTCTCCACCCGGCAAGGTGGGTGTGGTGGTGGTCCATCCCAGGCCTTCTGACTGACATTGGTGTGTGTGTGTGTGTGCGTGTGTGTGTGTGTGTGATGGTGATGGAATGTGACACCCCCCCCCCCCCCCCCTTTGCAGTACTTCCCAGCTGATGATCCAGGACGTGGCCTGTGTGTATTTACTCATGTTAAACAATGGAAGGTCTGGCCTGAAGCCACCTTCTCACAGGAGACCTCAGGGCAACACGGGTCTGACCTTCCCAGCCTTAGAACCCGCTCCATGAGTGTCCTGAGGTGGGCTTTAGACAAATCTGACCCAAAGGAAACCAAAAAATGGCATCCTGGTTTATCACTAGACACCGATGCAGGTTTCCAGGGCCGATACCATCACCAACACTTGTGCGGCTCTAACCTGCTGACACTGATTTGTCTCAACTTAAGCTATGATTGGTGAACGACTTGCTATGGCTAATGTGAGTTGGCTCTTAGTGGTGAATGAGTAAAATCTGTAAAAGAGTCAGTAGTGCATCCAGAGACACGACTTTCATAACACATGAATAATAATTTAACCGTCATTGGCACATCTAAATGTAAACATGGTGGTTTCAAACTAAACGGACATTTTCAGAGGGAGGGAGGCCCTATCTAAGGTCTGAGTCCCTCTGATGATAAGATTGAGTTTGTTTAACCCTGGATCAGTTGGGGGTGGGGGGTTCTGATCTCACCAGCAAAGTGATCTGGAGACCTTGGGTAGGAGATCTCTTCCCTCCAGCAGCCTCAATTAGCATGTTAGCATTTAGGGTTGTCTCACATGTGACTGTATATAATTAGATTGGATATAAATGATTTAAATATTCAGTCAGATTTAGAACTTTTTGACAGAAAAACAGACAGAAAGGTTTTGTTTCTGGAACAGAGCGGTTCTGATTGGATCTTTTGGACCTTCATGGTCTCTGGTCTGGCGTTAGCGTCTGGCTTTCAGCTGTTCCTCTGGGCAGAGACACAAGCGTGTCTCTCCACCTTCTCCCTTCCTTCCTTCCTTCTAACATTTTCCATCTTCTGCTTTTACCACCACCTCTTTTTTTGACATCTGTTCCATTATGTCCCCGTGCAGCCTTCACTTCTCCTCCCCCACTCCTCCCAGCTCCTCCCGGCTCTCTGCTGCGTGTTTTGTTGTTGTTCCTGAACAGTTGTCACCGTCTGGGTTGACGTTTAATCCTTAAACCTAAAGAATCCTGAGGTAACCGGATGCCTGAAAGCAGATGTGGTGCTGACTGAGTGACGGGAGTCGTCTGACTCTATAAAAGGAGTCTGAGAGGAGGACACGCTGTGGTTTGGTGGCTTTTGCTCTGGGAATCATCCATCTATCATTTGATTTTCCTGTTCCAGAGTCTCACACCCTGGGAACGCCATCCTTTTGTCCACATGTCATAAGGAGATCCATCATATTTCTGTTTTCAGCTGTGGCTCCTTTTCTACAGTGGCCCGCCGTATCAGACACAAAATGGAGGCCTGATTTTAAACAATTTCATTAAATCAAAAGCTGAATTTGTCTCCGATTTGGAAGCTCGGTGTTCTGATCACCAGCAAGTCAGGAAAAATCCACTACATTAGCACCAGTTATCTCACATTAAAGCTTGTGTGATTTTTCAGAATCTCGTAGGAAATAAATACTCAGTTATCCTCTGATGAGCAAAAGAACATCAATCTGCTCACAGAAATGTTCAAATTCACCATTTTCTGATGCTGTTCAGTTGTGTCAAATAAAAAATTACAAATTTATTTTAAACTGAAAAGCACCGATTGTGGTTTTGAGAGCCGATACCGATTTCTGATTCTAAACCACTCTGACCGCTCCATTCCAAATCCAGTTTATCTCAGAGAACTCTTAACTCATTAAATACATAAAACATTCTGATCAACTCAAATTTTGATTTTGAAATTTAAAAATTTTCACACATGGAACACATGGTGGTGGAATGAAGCGATGGTGAGTTCATGGACAATGGGAAAAATATCCTGTTTTTTTAAATTGCTGCTTTATAATGGTGCATTCACAGGCAGAAAGAGAAAATTAGATTTTAGATTTTTACTTTGATCACACATTTATACAGCTGAATATTGTCTGATTCACATTAACGCCAATTTATTTTTGTTGCACTAAAAAAACAAATCGTAATCATTACTTTTATACTTGCAGGTAAAAATGTAGCAGACCCTCAGTTATTGAAGCTGATCGCCCGTGACTGAATTTGTGTTTTGTTCCATTTTAAATTTGTTTAATTTTATTTAAATTTGTTTATTTGGACCTTTTTTTTCTCTGCGGCTCACCCTGACCCTCTACAGCAGTTGTAAACAGCTAGCTGTAGCTCCTGTGCTCACGTTCGCTTCTGGTTGCGACTCGAGTTACTTTTTGCATATCAGGGTTTTTCCATGTTGTGAACAGTTCAGTTTAACAGGAACACAGTTAATGGTTTACTGGTCGGTGTCCATCAAACTGGAAAGCTTCTAGTTTCTGTGACTGGTTGTGGAGTCTCCATTTGTGAGGGAGAAAAGTCCTCTGACTTGCAATCGAAACACTTTAAACCTTTTGGAGGACCTCAGTTTGGAGGAAGATGTTTATTCTGACTAGATTGACAAGCTAATGGCTAGTTTAAGGGAAGTTGAGGCCAGATTTGGGGTTTTGCAGTCGTAAAACATTTGTTTAAAAAAATTTGATTTGAAGTGCTTTCAAATTTTTTAAAGTTGAGTTATGTGAAAGAAAAAAAACAATTAGTCTTTGAACAGCCTCAGTTTGGAGAAATAGTCTGACGTGACTGCTGAGCTTAACGTTGCTTTATTCTCAGAAATGACATGTCGTTAATGAAAAAACTATTCTATAGTATAAACCTTTACTTGCCACCTTTTACAATGTTAAATGATTCCTATAAAATGTTCCTGTGATTGGTCTGTGCTGTAGCAGCTAGCTAGCTAGCTTGTGGCCCTTCCAGTACAGCTCGAGGCTCTTCTGGTAAAATTATGTAAAGTTTTCGAGGATAACTGGTGATGTCTCACTCTGAATGTTTATAAAACTGTTTTGAGTTTAACTTCCTGGAGTTTTCTTTAGCCTGACTGACTAGCAGTTAGCTTGTCAATCTGATCATAATTGACCCGTTTCTCCAAACTGAGGTTGTTCAAAGAGTTATCTGTAACGGGTAAATATCAATGCCACCCCAGAAGACCCAAACAAGCCCCTGAACCCTGCTGGCCCGAATGGAAATATGAAGATGGGTTATCCCAGGAAACATGCATTCATTCTCCCAACAACTGCATGGTTCTGATGAGGATTAGATGTTGAGGGGAATTAAACCGTCTCCAGATGTTGTGCAAACAGTTTCCAACAGATTTTCTCTGCAGGGGCTGTTCAGCTGGCAGTCCAGAGCCGAGGTGCTGGTTCTGTTCTGGTGGGATCAATCTAAAAGCTGCTTCGGCCCAATCAGGAATCCTGATTTACTGACTTGTTCCGAAGGCTTTTTCATAATTAAAGCTTTAAATGGAACATCTTGGTTTGACATTTCATACTCTTTCATCAGCACTCATTTAGATTAGAACCTTATTTTAGACGCAGGTTCTCTTCATAAACATTCATTTTAGGCCCGAGTTACTCAAGTATTCAGAAAAATGCTAATGAAGCGTTGAAACGATCCTCAAAAGTGTTGTTGGTGATTTTTATCAAATATGAAAACACTTCAGAGGATGATCCCACCGGCACCTCTATAGATGGCACACGAAGATGGGATTTTTCACAGAGCACACTGATTCTGGTTAGCAACGGTGCGTTCACTGACCAAAACTAGACATTTAGATTTTTGAGTCATGGAGTGGCCGGGCTTGGCCTCAGAACTGACCCACGACGAGGTCCTCATCCAAAGGAGTCGGCTGAGATGACCTGGGAATGCCTGGAGGGTGTTACTGGGAAAGGGGATGTCTGGATCTCAGGGACCAGACCTTGGATTAGCATCGGGAAACTTTAGATCAGGATCGTTTTGTCCTCTAGTTTGAGCTCGCTGTGTTTCTCCTTCCTAATAAACCAGTTTGAAGCTGTTTCCAGTTCATAACATCCACTTTTCTCATCAGTGGTCACAAATTCCCACAGAGACAGTTTAACGGCCCTCATGTGGTCCGGGCTGCAATTATCAGTCAGTCATCCTGGAGCTCGGAGCCCCCCGACCCCCCCTGTTGAGCTGCAGCATGAGCGCTGGTTCATCAGCTAACCGGCTGAAGTCCCATCACATCCTGTTTGCTTCTGGTGCCACACAACTGCCTGCTCTTTGTAATTTGTGCCTCTCTCGGTTGCATGCCGGCTATTTCTGGTCTTCAGGGGCTGATTGTGAAATTCCCAGAGATTTCTGATCTTGTGGCTGCCTCATGTGACAACCCTCCAGTCGGTCTAACTGTGGAATTGATTTTGGAAGGAAAATGAGGCTCTTGTGCTGGAGGAGAAGGTCCAACCCCAGATGATGGAGGGTCTGAGCTCTGCAGACCAGGCTGCTTTGTTGCATCAGAATTTGAATGCTGCAGGTTTGTGGGTTAAAGGCTGAAGCAGAGGTGTTGCGTCTGGTGGTGAATCAACCCTGACACACTTTCTGTAGCCTTCACCCCCCCGCTGACAGGAAATGAGACACGAGGCGCTCATCTCTGACCTTGTCTAGTGGCTGATAATCCCTGCAGGGTGAAGGCTGATGCTGATGCGTTAATGTGTTGAAGGAGCGGTGTGTGTTTGCGTGTTGGGAGCATGCCAAGTGCTCCAGAAACCTCCTCCTCCTCCTCTGATGTCTGCTCTATTAGAGGTTAGCTTCCAGCTGCTCCAGCTGTGGGTGTGTCTAAATTAATACTCCACAGCATACTTCAGTTAGTGCAGCACAACAGGGTTTAAATGCTTTATAAACTCATTTAGGACATCCTCACACACTGAAGCTCATGTGTCTGATGTCATTTTTAATAAACGGAGAGCGACGGTGGTTAATTAGTGTAGTTTGAGTTGATATCAGAGTAGAAGCCGGGGTTTCGGCTCCGTGTTTGTCCTCCAGCTGGTCTCCTCCTCGGTCAGGACAATAGAAGAGACACAAATGCCTGTGATGCGATGGCGTGTGCTCACAGCAGGCCCTTTTGTGTCTGCTCACGTGAAGCAAGGACAGCTCTCAGCGCCGTGGAGCCGAAGGCTGTGGGCGGAGTGGACAGGGCGATGGACGGGTTGGGTTTGAGGTCTGGGAGTGTTCTGCCTGTGTGTGGTCACCACTTTAGCTTAAGAGGGACTTTAAAGGGAAACTTCAGCCATTTTGAAGTGTTTCTGCATAAATGTTTTAAAATGATTACTATCTTACAGCCTCAGTTTGAAGAAATGGCATTTACGCCCTTCAGGACTGATGAGCTAACGGCTAGTCTGAGCTCAGCCTAAACCAGAGAGGACGGCTGTCTTAAATCCTCACATTTAATACAGATGTGTTATAAACTTGAACATTTGTGTTTCACTGGAACTTTAACGGGAGCATAAATGACTTCCTCCATGACCCGATCCCTGAACGCAACATAGGTACCATGTAGCTAGCTCTAGTGGTGTTTACACGTTTGAGTAACCGGTAACTGTGTGAATGCTTTAAAAGACTTGAGTGGTTTCAGGATAGAAACACACTTTGATCATGGCTGCACTAGGACTAGCTGTTAGCCCATCAGTCCTGGAGGATATAAAATATTTTCCTGGCTCACTTCTAGTTCTTAAAAATGGTGCACCAGAGCATTTGCCCCAGAGAACAACTTTCAAGGCATTCATTCCTACTAGAGACCACTGCAGATGCATTAATGAAACAAGTGTTCCACACCTTTAAAGTTACAATTTATGGTCGGTACAAAACATGTTCATGAAGTTTTTACATAAATTCAGTCTCACGTAAGTTTTATTGACATTTTCAGTACCCTCCAGTATGAGCTGTTTCAGGGCTCGCTGTTGCTGGCCACGCCCACCACTCCACTGATGGGCTGGGCTTTTATCACACGTGACAATGGGAAACTACGGGTCACATTCCTGCTCTCTACCAATAGTGTAGAGGTTTTCTGTTTACGAGTTCTCATTCACTCATTTTGTTTCCAACACATCTGCAGCGGTCTCCAGTATAAATGAATGCCTTGTGAGTTATTTTCTGTTGTTAAAAACCAGCTCAGGCGCTTCTGTTTCAGGAAGTAGCAGATAGTGGGAGGAGGGGGAGCAGAAAACACAGGATTTGGAGTCTTGCTCATTAATATTCATGATACTCAGACATCTCTCCTCTGATTGGCTAACAGCAACACAAATCTACCACTGACTCTGTTTGCTCTGCAACGTTGATGTTTTTATCTCCACAAATAACACAAGCCTGGAGGAGTTCTGCTGTGTGGTGGAGTTGCTAATGCTAACGGTTAGTTTCTACTAGCTGAGACGTTCTCTGCTGTTTCCTGGACGCTAAACCAACAGCCTTCCTCGTTGTGAGCTGAGATGCTAATGCTAATTTTCAGTGTGACGTAGATCTGAGTGGCTTTTTCTAATCAGAGCGTTTCCAGTTCTATTTTCTATCTGCGGCTAATGCAGGAAATAGGGGTAGAAGACTATTTTCACGTTCAGCCTGCATGTGAAACTTGATCGATCATATTTAAAAAAATAATAGTTTCTCAGAACCTGGTCTTTACGTTTCTCAACATGAGGATCTTAGTTTGAAGCTACGGTGGTTGAGGAGAAGATCCAGAATTATTCTGCTCCAGATAAACAGGCTTAAGCAGGAATGAGACCAGAGGCTCTTGAGTTTGACCGACGGGATTATGTGAGTATATCAGGACCTCTAGCAGTTTTCTAAAGTTCTGTTGGATCTGCAAATACGTTTTTAATCATTTCAGATGGTTGGAGGCAGATTTTCCTTCCATTTGCTGCTAGTTGGATTACAGCAGAGGCCATGTGACTCCTCGTCGGTGAAGGATGAATTTGAGAGTTCATCTTCCCCTCTGGCCCCTCCTCTCTCCACCATGTGGTTTCCATTATGGCGCGTTACATTTTTCCCCCTCAGCCGTCTGTGTTTGTGTTGCACGTGCATCCACGCACAAGTGTGTTCCTGCATACTTCTGCAGAAACTGGATCCACGGCGTTCTGCAGCCAGAACACGGAGGCTCACGTTTGACCTTTTTAACAACTCTTCAGAGGATTTAATGTTTCATTTGGACCCTTACTGGGCTCAAACACACAACAGCCACAGCAGAGAGACGGCTCCACCCATTTTAGTGTTGGAGAAGAAACGTGAGAAGCGCCGGTCCGTTTGTGGGTTCTGAACACGTTTCAGCTCTGACCCGGTCCATGTCCCTCTGGACACCACCTCAGAGGGGACGACAATAACACGTCTGGCCTTTGTGGCTTCTTAGGATTTGATTATTGCAAATTTAGAGGTTCTTCAAAACCGAACTCTGTTCTGAACTTCGAGACATTTCTACACTTGTCCTCGCCTGTCCATGTAGACTGCTGGCTGGTTACCATGGCAACATCTGGACCAAATCTAAAGTGATGTTTATCTGTAGGAGCCAACATGGCCACCACAGCTAATCAGCCTTTGCAAACACAAACAATATGTCCAGGTATGAGCTGAACGTTTGTGTCATATAGGATCAGAGTCAGTCTCTCAGCTAGAGCGAGACTCGGCTGGCTGGAGATGAAAGTTAACAAGACAGTCTTCACATTTTCCCACAAAGAGAAGGGAAAACGTTCCTGGTTTACAACGCTGGTGAAGGAGGAAGGCTGGTGATGCGTTCACCTGGGAGGACTGTTTGGTGTTAAAACAAATAAACTTCCAGATAAACAAGAATAAACCCGATGATCCTGTTTCTGAAACTTCAGGAAGGTTCTCTGGAGTCTAAAGAATCCTTCCTGGTTGGGAACGGTTTGTGTGTTCCCTCGGATCGTTTACCGTCATTCTTTTGAAGTTTGCTGAGGTCCGTTTCCTCTGACAGATGTGGTGTGTGTGTGTGTGTGTGTGTGTGTGTGTGTGTGTGTGTTCTGTGTAGTTGTCCCTTTCCAACCAGAGAGCTGGTTGTTGACCTCTGACCTCTACTAATAACTACTTTGCTTCCTGATTGGCCTCAGTTTAGAAAAATAGTTCACATCTTTCAGGATCGATAAGCTAATGGTTAGGTGGCCTGGACTAAGGCTGCATGATAAAGGGGAAAAAACCCACATTGTGATTTTTTTTTCTAACCATCGGACATTAAAAACTACAGGAATATTCATCAGATGACTGAGTTGAACTTTAAGTTATGCAGCACTCCTGGCATATTGTTGACCTTTAACCCTTCAGTGTCATGCATAGGAGGTCGATTACATTCTTCTGTGTCAAATCAGCGTTTTTTCCCCCCACATGATAAAGTCATGACTGTAGACAAAAGAAACACTTAAAAATGCAAAACAATGTCCAACACATTGTTCTAAGCCTTACTGACATGATAGAACCAAGTCCAACAACAGCTGACTTTTAAGATCCACATGAGTTCAATTCATGTCCTCCAGTAGAATTAGTCCACAAGTCTTATGTTCACAATCTAACAAAATAAACCACTGAAAATCTTTGAAATTTCCTTCAGATGCATCTCTTTAATACAAAGTCTTTGTCATAACTTTCATTAGCGTCCTCAGATCAGCTTAAGAACTTTACATCAGCGACCCTGATGTTCTAGCCTAGAAATCTAGACGAACCTTAGAAATAGCAAATGATTGTGCTCTGCAGGTCGATCTAGCCACGCTCCATTAGCCTCAGCAGGTCTACCACTGGCCTAAACAATTTAAGGTTGGTCCAATCACTGCCCTCTGTTTGTAGAGACCTTGGGCGCCAGAACTGCAATTGAGAATAACTAGAAAGATGGCGTCTGGCCATCTGCTCAGGAACGCTGCTTGGTTGAAACCACTTTGACATCAACTTTGGACGTTTTAGACTGTCTTTGAGACATGAGCAGATAGAGGCACTCAAGTCCTTTATCGAAAAAGGATGTATTTGCTGCTCTTTCAGCATTGTATAGTGAACTGCCCCGTTGACTGATTCCCGTAGCGGTGAGTACGTCATGTTGTGCTCTGATTGGTCCTAGCGCTGTCGGATTGTGTGCCGACGGTATGGAAGACGATTGTAGAGCCCGCCCTATGACTGAGCTTTGTCTATGGGTCATGGCTAGACTATATCTACATATATGGGATAGCTTGCCAGTCTACTGATGTGTAGCTTTTGATCAACATCTTACCTGAGCCAATGGTTGAAGGGTGTCTCCTCCTCTGCTGAGGCAAAGACTTCAAAGTTTGGCCGATGGGTCAAAAGTCATGCCTCCTATTCTTACTTGTGCAGCTGGGACCAGCTGTGGTGCAGTATACTGTTGATTGATGCATCAAATGGCCAATAAAATTCTGAAAACGATATCCCACATGAAGACCCTTCATGGCCTGCTTCCTCAAACCGATTAAGAACGATTGTAATTAGTGGATCTCTGCACGTCAGGTACCTTAACTCTAGATGCACGATGTTCATCACACACACGTAGCCTACGTGGCGACATAGATGCTCAAGCGTTACATCATGCAGCTCTAGTATGGACTCTGCTGATGTGTAATGTTAGAAATGCGTTGATATATCATCTAAAACAGAAGAGCAGCTACACCTTTAGCTCTGAAGTTTAAAGAACATCTAAACGCCGACTCTGGTTTAGGAGAACAACTTCTCGGGAAGTTTGGTCAACGTACGACTGACTGGAACCGCGAGAAAATGCGTGGCGACCTGAACAAAGACAAAACAAAAGTCATTGTTGTCTGTAAGTCAAAAGGACACAATTATAATAAAAACAATGGTGTCATAAATGAGAGCGGGACAAAGGACCGGAACAGAACACTAAACGTTCTGGTATCCTTAAACTGGGTTTAGCTGAAATGTGTTGATATTCATGTTGAAATGGTATTCATTGTCCACATGATGAGATGTTTTGTAGGGGACAAATGTGGTTAAATACTAAAACATTAAATTCAAATACATAAAAACTGGGGGTAAAGGGAATTTGGAGGAAAAATAAAGCAGGTTACATCATAACTTTTCCTTCTGGAGTCCTCAGGGCTTCACTGTCATCTTAAAACGGCTCCAGTCTGCTGAAGCTCACAGCGGTTTGTGGGAACGTAATAAATCTTCACACCACTGAGTTTAAGCTGTTGGTCCTGCAGCGTCTCATCTCTAGAGGACACGATAGACCCCACCCAGGATCTATTCACCCTCTTTCCTTCAGGCAGAAGATCGAGCAGCCTTTGAAGGCTCATGAACCTGGACCCTTGAGATGTCCACTTCAGCTTGTTTACTTACAACACACACCGCGTATCTGACATGCTAACGAGACAGCTAACGAGTGAAAATCTGAGCTCTTCCCCTGAAATGGATAGCTATAGCTAGCCTGGCAAGCTAGCCTAGCCTAGCCTGTCATGACCCGTAGACAGAACTCAGTCATAGGGGCGGAGTCTACGGTTGTCTTTAAAACTGTCTCTGCACACAACTGGATATCGCTAGGACCAATCAGCAATGAACAACATGACGTATTCATAGCGATGGAAATTGGTTAACAGGGCAGTCCGTCGTACACCACAGAAGTAGAAGTACTTCTGTCTGCTCATGTCTGAAGTCTAAATCGTCTAAAGTTGATGCCAAAGCCGTTTCAAACGACGCCATTGGTGGTGTTGTTCTGCCGTCATCGTAAAGAAAAAAAGATGACTAGTAATGGTGCTAAGCCTGTCCAACATCTCTCTACAAACAGAGCACTGTGATTGGTCCGACCTAAATCTTTTGCTACTGTCTAGATTTCTAGACCAAGTTATCTCTGCTTTTTAAAAAATGTAAGAACAGATTTGATCCTCAGGAGGTCGCAGTGCAGAGTGATCTGCAGGACATTCACCACATTCATCCTTCACATTCCTCAGTTCTCCCAGAATGCACCACAGGAATCTGATCTCACACAACTAAGATATGGTCTGCATGACGAACAGATTTGTGTTGAGCCTCAAATGAAAGTTTAGAAATCTGCCAAGTGAAGGCTCTTACGAGCTTCTTAATTCAGCCTTAATCCCATCTATCCAATTACCCGACACTGACTTAGTGAGGATGAATCTGATCTGAAGGCGTTGACTCGTCTGAGCATCACCTCTCATCTCCCTGCAGGTCGGCTAATTGCTACTTTGACATCGAGTGGCGTGGGAAAAGGCTGACTCTCCGCGCCGCCAACGGGAAATACGTGGCCGCCAAGAAAAACGGGCAGCTAGCAGCCACCATGGACTCAGCAGGTGGGTTCCAGACGGGTCTGCTCCTCTGATGCTCAAGGCGGGGGTGAAGTCATGGCTGGCAGCTCCAACTGTGGTTCTGATTAGAAGCTGCTTTGTTTGCATAAACAGCTGAACGTTGCTGTTAGCTGCATGGAGCTTCCAGCTTTTGGAGGTTCTGCTTTTGATGTTTATGCTTAAGTTGATCATGTGACCTGGAAACAAGAACTTCTGAGGTTGCAGAAGAACTTTGGAGCAGAAAAGTGGAACTTCACTGTAAGCAGTTTTACACACAATGAATGGTTCAGACATGTTCTTACTGGAAAGCGTCTCCATGGAAACGAAAAACGTGACACTCGCATTTGATTGAATGCATGTGCCTGAGATGGTTTTTATGTTGAGGATGGAACCGTGGTTGTTTGGTTAAGATTTGAAAATGACACTAAGCTTAGCTGCTTGCCCTCAGCGTGTCGTATGGCCGACTCTGGTCTACGACCGTTTAAAATTTGACCTCCATATCTGTAATAGTGAGCGAGTCTGAGCTGTCGTGATTAACTGTGGCGGCCATCTTGAATTGGATTGATTTCTAATGTGATGGTAGGTGTTTGTCCAACGATTCGTTTCTAAAAGTTATATTAAAATTCATCCGGTAAGATATTTCGCTAATAGAAACAAGCAAAAACATCATCGCCTCCTTTTGGCAATGAGCTTGACAGATTAAACAGATGTAGTGTTTTGTTATGAATACAAGCTTATCTAATAAAATTATAATATCAAAATGAATATTTGTTGGCCTGTGTTAGGGTTAGCCTAGCTCTAACCCGTTAGCCTGTCTCAGGGTTAGCCTAGCTCTAACGCGTTAGCCTGTCTCAGGGTTAGCCTAGCTCTAACGCGTTAGCCTGTCTTAGGGTTAGCCTAGCTCACAGGTGTTGAACTCCAGTCCTCGAGGGCCGGCATCCTGCACCTCTTTGTTGTTACCCTGTTCCAACACAGTTGATTCACCTGTGCAGTAGCTCATCAAGCTCTCCAGAAGCCTGTTAATCACCTGCTGATTGAAATCAGGTGTGTTGAAACAGGGAAAACACTAAAATATGTGGGATAGCGGCCTTCGAGGACCGGAGTTCGACACCCCTGGCCTAGCTCTGACCCACCAGCCTGTGTTAGGGTTAGCCTAGCTCTGACCCACCAGCCTGTGTTAGGGTTAGCCTAGCTCTGACCCACAAGCCTGTGTTAGGGTTAGCCTAGCTCTGACCCGTTAGCCTGTGTTAGGGTTAGCCTAGCTCTGACCCACCAGCCTGTGTTAGGGTTAGCCTAGCTCTAACCCGTTAGCCTGTGTTAGGGTTAGCCTACCTCTAACCCGTTAGCCTGTGTTAGGGTTAGCCTAGCTCTAACCCGTTAGCCTGTGTTAGGGCTAGCCTAGCGCTAACCCGTTAGTCTGTGTTAGGGTTAGCCTAGCTCTAACCCGTTAGCCTGTGTTAGGGTTAGCCTAGCTCTGACCCGTTAGCCTGTGTTAGGGTTAGCCTAGCTCTTACCCATGAATTCTGGACCTTCTGTGGCTTTGCCTCCTTGTGGGCGGTGTTCATGACTCTCTTCTGGACAGCTGTCCAGTGATAAGTCTTCCCTAGAATTGTGTATCCTACCGACCCAGACTGAGAGGCTAAAGAAACATTTACAGGTGTTTGGAGTTAAACAGGTGACTCCATGAGTTTCTAATATTTAACTGTTTCTCAGGCTAATTGTCTGAGACACTGGGTTTAGGATTTTCTCGTCTGTAGTCATAATCATCACAGTTAAAGGAAATAATCAATCTGAGCTTCACTTTCTTACCGGAGTGACTGAACATGTAAGTGTTTTAGTTGAGTCACGGTCAAGTGATATTTTCCAGGTGAGTCCGAGGAGTTCATCATGAAGCTGATCAACCGCCCAATCATCGTGCTGCGAGGTGAGCACGGCTTCATCGGCTGCAGGAAGGTGACCGGAACGCTGGACTCCAACCGCTCCTCCTACGACTTCTTCACTCTGGAGTTCAGAGACGGAGCGTACAGCCTGCAAGGTGAGCTGAAGAGGAGGAGAAGGAAACAGTGAGGATTTGATTAGCATGCATTAACTGACTTAACTTTACACCCCTCCTCCATCTGCAGATTCCACTGGTAAATACTGGATGATTGGGAATGAGCAGTCTGTGGTGAGCAGCAGCGACGCTCCCGTCGACTTCCTCTTCGAGTTCTGTGACTACAACAAGCTGGCTATCCGCCACGCCGGTGATGGGAAGTACCTCCGTGGGGACCACGCCGGCGTGCTGAAGGCCAATGCTGATGACCTGGATACCGCCACACTCTGGGAGTACTGAGGGAAGCTGGGAAACCACGGCAACGAGGATGCATTCCGCCCACTTCCCTTCTTCTCGACACCCCCCATTATATTCCATCCTTTTTGACTTTATATGTTGAACTACACAGAGAGACCAGTGAGGATGGGAGGAAGGAAACTCGTCTCTCCTTTCCGTTCCTTCCCTTCCTTTTTATCCTTCCTTCGTCCGTTTCCAAGCTCTGCCCTGCAGTGCAGACCTCTATCTGTTGCCATAGTTACGCAGGGCTGTGCACTTTTTCCTGCTTTGAGCTGGTTTGCTGTGCAACGTGTCACTAACCCCCACCCCCCATCTATATTCATGGATCTGAACCAGCCTGTAGACCTTTTCCTGCCTGATCAGAGCTCCACAAACATGTCGCTGCCTCCTCAGCTTCTTTGTTGGTATCGTTAGAGTTGGGTCTGTTTTTCTGGGGCTGGATCTCTGAGTGTGTCTGTGTGAGCAGGCCTTCCTGCCCGTGATGACTGTAATATAAGTTAGAGTGGATCTGATGGAGATGCAGGTGGCCAACCCCGTTCATCTCAAGTGTAAGTCCAATTCCTGTGCTGCTTTCTAGCTGCGTTCTCATTGGTTGGCGACAGCGCCAAGGTTTTAAACCAGGATGTAGAACTCGTAACCACTCGTCCTGTAAGTGAGTTTTAGCTAGTGTCCGAGATGTGAAGAGCTGCACTCGCACGCGTCGCTGGGAGTAAATAAACCAGGTGTGATTAGTTTCCTGTTCCATGTTTGAGGCACAGCCATTATCATGGTGACGTGTGCAGCAGGTTTAGAGATGCTTAGAAAGCTGCTTGTTTAGTTTCCCTCCACCAAATGTGCACCTCAGCCTTTAACGACCAAACTTTTGATACTGGATAAACAAACTTCAATCAAATCAAACAGAAATCTGGTGCTGCTGACGGTCTCGTGCCGCCCCTCCGCAACAAAAGCTGCTGCTTCGATCTTAGCCTTTCTTTGCTTTTGTTGGTGTTTTATGTAAAATTGACTCATCAAAGCAACAATTGGACATTGCATCAGTCATGTGTTCTTTGGATCTGCCATGTTTGCCCTTCTGTCCTCAGCACAAGCTGAAAAGCGTCCATTATAAGACGTGGCAATCAGCTCCATCAGTCACCGTATCCCTGTATCCCGCCACCTTGGTTCCTTGTTTTGAGTGTTTCCACGAAGGGTTAAGAAGGTGAAATAAGGCGGAGCCTTTCTCCTCCGAGAGCAAACAGATGTGGAAGGATAAACATGTGGTAATGACTGTGCCTTACCGGTAGGAAAATAACTAAATAATGAAGTCCACATCTTTTTTTTTTGCTTGGTAAAACTGGAATTTTTCTTTTGTATTATTTTGTACTATTTTTTGGATATTGTGGAATAATCTCTCTTGTGCCATTGGTTCACCTAAAATCCAGCGACCAATAAAACTGGAATTTGAAATGCAGTTCGGCTTGTTTTTGTCGTTTTCATTATATAAAAGAACTGTTCATAAATAAAAATGGCTTTTTTGTCTCATCTAAAGCTGAATACCACATCAAGCCCTCATAATAATTCAGTAGCATCACTGTTTAACTTATTCATGGTGACATTTGGACAGGATGTGATCCTGTGAATAAAAGATGGCTGCCAGTCTTATAAATCCATGGTCTGGGGTGTTTCTCAATCTCAAGGAACCTCGCCTTGATGCCTTGGTCCCGCCCCGGTTGCCTAGGAGATACGTCATCAGGAACCGCCAAGCTGTGTTCCAATTGGTTCCAATGTTCATGTGCTTCCAAGACATCTGTCCTCCGTTTGTTAGCCGTTTAGCTAATTGAGCAAGGATACATGAGAGGTGCCTTGGTGCCTTTTCTTGGTCAAAAATTTCCCGGTATTTTCAAACGGATGTGATCAGGAGTTGGCAGCAGCTACTTTGAGGGCAATTTTCCACTTTAAATGCAAGTCAACCAACTGTAGCTATTGGGCTTATATGTAAAATGTTTATTTACATCCAAACCAGTTATCTATGGTTGGTTAGTAGTTGCAGCTTCGGTGGCTAGCAGGTACTAACTTGCATATTTGATTTAACCAATATATACACAAAAAAGTAAAAGGCTTGATATTAAAACTTAACATTACTATGATGGGAGGGACATCAACAGGGTGCCTAAGCAGGGGGCGGGCTCTGGCCGGCCGCGGTCATGTGGGACAAGTCTGTTCCATTTAACTGTTTTCTTTGACCAAGGAAGGACGGTGTCCTTGTAAGCAAGGCGTCTGGCCTGGTAAGGCACTGCCTTGGCAGGCAAGGCAAGGCGAGGTTCCTTGAGATTGAGAAACACCCCTGGTCTCTGCTACAGCATCACGCTGCCTGGTTACTGTTGCTAAGCAGAGTTTTGGTGAAGCGTTAAATCTAAAAGGCCATTGTTGACGTTTATCTTTAAATAGAATAATTTTTACTCCAGCACGACTTTCTGTTCTCAGAACAGCCTGGTGATCGTTTCATCTGCATACTTTCATAAATGACAGCTTATTCTGGTAATCATAGCTTCATGTCTGGGCCTCATCCCATTTCGGACCACAGCAGCTCTGTGTGTTGTCCCACTTACGCACACACACACACTCCTGAATAGAGCCTTTGTGTTGAAACATTTATCCCACAGCCAAGAGGTACGCCCCCTCTACAGATCCACGCTCCGCTCTGAGTGGTAATGTAATGATGGCGCCTCTGAACACCTCTGATCTAGTTACCCCCGTCAGAGGAACACCCAACATGACACAACAAACACACACCTCCTCCCCCGTTCTGGTTGCCAGCCCTGCAACAACCCTCTCCTTCATCCATCCGTCCATCATTCACTTTTCGGCTCAAAAGGATGAGTCACTGAAAATATGACCCAGATCTCAGGAATGGCTGCAGTGGTTTGTGGGTAAAGTGCTGGCTCTGTCAGGAGAGGGAGGCGTGGATGTGGAATGGCTGCCGCTGCCTCCTCCTCCTCCCACACTTGTTACCATGGAAACAGCAGCTGCTAGAGTGGGTGTGTGGCATCGTCGGGGTGAGAGGAGTCAAAACCCTTCACTTCATTCTCTGGTGGAGCACAGGTGGGGGTGGGGCAAGGCAGAGCTTAAATGATTAGGATGTGGAACCGGGGGGTGGGGGGGGGGTCTGCCTTTCATCAATGAGAACCAGCACAATGCTCTGAGAGCTGCTGCCCCCAAACCTCATTTGTCTCTATCATCGCTGGTCTCTAATCAGATCTACCTCCCTCATGTTCCAGCGTCCCTCACGTGTCCGGGCGGTCCGGTTCTGGGTCAGTGGGTCAGTCGGGTAATCTCTTTAGGGGATGAGAAAGATGAATAGCAGGGCCACTATCTAATCAAAAAGGAAGAGGGGGCTTTCTGCATGCTTTCACGTTAGCGGGGATCACAACGTCCTACTCACGTTTCAGCTGATCCGCCAGAGTTAGGAACAGCTGACTTCTGATAAGACTGATGAGCTAATGAGCGATTTTAGAACACGTGAGTTTTTGCCCCCTTTGGCGTCAAAACGCGCGTTCAAGACGCGCGTTTTGGCGGACATAACCAAAGACTGTATATACTGTATAAGACATAACGCGCGATTAGAACACATGCTTTTTCATCCCTTTGGCTTGCCATATTCTGCCGTAAAACGACACCCAGTCAGTACTTCCATCGCTACCCGATGCACAAAAACTGTATAGCGCAGTAAACAGACGTGGGACCCCCCAACACTATCACAGGTATGAAAATGAACATAATAGATAATACTATGACGCAGAAACTTTACAAAAAAGCATCATTTTAAGGTGTAAAACTTGCGGAATGTTGCTTTAATTTAATTACCATGTCCTTGTGAAGCGCATCGTGATTTTGCTTGAGATGCGCTATATAAAAGATCGTTTCTTATTCTTATTATTATTGGAGGATTTAGCAGAGCAGAGTGCACTCCGGAGGGAACGGCTCTTCCGTGAGCGCAGCGCACTGATCCGATTCCAGTCCAGATTCTATTTTACAAATAAAAGAACCCTCCAGAACCTCCTCTGCTCCCCAATCATACACGCGTTAAGTGTCCAGTGTTTCGATCTCGATGTCAATAAAGTTTTTCTTTTTTTTCCGGGAAGAACCCAGGGAATCCCCTCCCGATCTGAGAACGTATTGTGACCAAATATGGTTAATTGAGGGCGTTTCTGTATGTAAATGACGGTAACCGGGCACGAGCACCTTGGTACACACGGGTGGGATTTATCATCTGACAATTGCGGAGGAACGTGCGTACGAGAGGCCACCGCATGTTTCATAAATCAGACTTTTGACTGTTCGTACACACATTCTAAATTTCATCCGTAGGAGGGAATATAGGAACGTTTCTACGAACGTTTGATAAATGAGGCCCCTGGGGTCTGCAACCTGTAGCTTAGGAGCCGCAAGTGGTTTTATTTTGAAATATACCAAATGTGCCTCGCTGAAACATGTCTCACTTCCTGTCTGGCTTGTGTCATTTCTTTAACTTCATCTGTGTGCAGAAACTTTCCAGAGCTCCAAATCCAGATCCATGTTGCACCGTAGCCGGTGTGAACGCTCTGACTGGTCTCAATGATTTTTTAGAACAAGGCTTAATTCTCTTCCACAGAAATTTCTCTAAAATGTCTTTTTCCAAATGTCATGTAACAGCTGAAACTCTAAACATGTTTTACTCCAGGAAACTGAGGGGGGAAGCCACCGGGCTAGTGGTTAGCTTGTCAGTCCTGTTAGCAGTACTCTGTTTCTCCAAACTGAGGCTGCTCTAAGGTCTACAAACAGCTCTGGTTTGTTTGTTTTTGTAAAAATTGGACTGAAAAAATGATCTGTACAATCCCTTAAACCACCACTGATGGTCTGATGTGTAAAATCTGTACTTTGGTCTAAATCCAGATGATTTTTGCTGCTTTGCTAATTAAAGAAAATGAAACAAATGTACTTACAGCTGATCAAAAGGTTCATATAACTAAAAAAGGTTTGATCTCATCGATAACCTCCACCTCACACGATGCTTTTCTTTTTTATTGTTTAACTTCGGAGCCACGTGGAACCTTTAATGCATAATAGTTTTTGCAAAAATAGGAAAGAGCATACCAAATGGCATCCAGCGTCTTCCCGCTAACCAAATTTAAACAAAAATATATAATCTGAAGCTTTTGAGCCACTTCTCTCACAAACCGGTTTGCATAAAACCTGATGGGTGCTTATTTTTACTGCACCTGAAAAACTAAAAGCTGCTTTACTCTGCATGTTTCATCACCAACGAACCAATCAGACAAAACACAGCTAGACATATTTACACGTCTAATAAAGCAGGAGTAAAGCGCTTCAAAACACGTTTGAAACCCTGAACAAGCCAAAGGATAATTAGCGCTACTGACTTTTTTATAAGGATGTTTTTTATTCATAAATGAATAATTATGCATGAATTTGTTTAATTTCCTCCAACAGCTGGGTGGAAAGCAGCAGCTGCTCCCAGGTCACAGCTGTAAAAGCACACACTCATTAAAATAAACACACACTCTTTAAAGATGCACACAGACCATAATACACAAAAACAGAGGAGCAGCCCAAAGCATCAGGGGAGCGAACGCTGGCAGACACCAGCAGTCCCCAAGGAGAGTAACACACACACACACACACACACACACACACACACACACACACACACACACACACACACACACACACACGTCCCTCTGTATTTATGAGGACTTTAATAGATTAGATGCATGAAAACGCCGCCTGGCTTGTGGGGTTTTAAGGTCGCCTCTTAATATTACATTAAGTGTGTACGTATGAATGGGCACTCACGCTCTCACCTGCACATCACTTCCAGGAGACCAGGACGCTGAGCTGCTATTGGTCCATCTTATATGTCAGGTGGGAGCAGCGGCTCTAATCTCTGTTAGGTCCAGTAGAAAAGGCTGATTCATGGATTTGGAGAGGAAATTACACATTTATATTAGTATTCATGTGAAGAAGTACGGGAGGCCGATAGGGCCAAAAATATTAGACTTTTTGATGCAATATTTACTACGAAAAGGTCTATGAACATTTTACATGTTGTTAATGTGTTGTTTACATTCTAAACATTCCTGCATTGACAAAAAAATAAAAAATAAATGATCAGGCAGCCACTTCTTTAGGTTTAAACCACAGATGGGAAAACGGACTGAGGGTCTTTGTCTAATTCTGTTGTTAAAGTGACTGTGTGTATTTCCAGAGACTGACAGTAAAACTATACATTGTCTCTTTAAAAGGTGAAGCCAAGATATACGGCCAACAGGTGCGGCCATGTTCGATGTGTGGAACCAGAGCCTGATCAGCAGGGACCACTCACCTGCACAAAAATGTGTTCATTAATAATAAAAACGATCAAATATTATTATACTAAATTATTATCTTGGCAGCTCTAGAGTGAACAAGGCATAAAACGATGAGTGGTTTTTGTGCAAACAGCCTGTAAACAACACAGACTCATTTTTTGACCCCATTGGCTTTCCATAGTTTTAACTCAGGTTGTTTTGATCCTCATGTTAAAATATTTAGATATGAACATTGATATGTTTAAGGGATGATGTAAAACTGTCAGATTGGCTTTTGATATTTTTGGGTGCAATATGTAGGAATCTCGGAATAAAGTAATAATGACATCTTGTGGTTTAATTTGGGTACTGCAGCCCATTTTTATAAACATGAGGTGACAATGGCACAATCCCAAAACTCGCACTTCCACCCTTGCGCCCTTCAATTGCGTGTTCCTGGCCAGGGGTGTGAGTGTAGGGTGTCCCGATTCTCAAGTGCGGAAGGTGACCACGCCCCTTTTGCACCCTTAATCCGCACTTCGTCCAAGTCCGCATCGATGCGGACTTTGGGCAAGGGTATTACCCACAATCCATTGCTGCCTGGGAAGTTTGAGAAGAAGGCAGAGCAATGGCTCAAGTGCCTTTTCTGAAAACATGTATTTTCAAAAGACAGAAGTTCATTTTAAGACGATTAATGATATTTATTCATGCTCTGAATGTTTTGGACTAAGATTTAATGTGGACAGCAATGCATTTAAATTGTGTTTGTTTGAAAGTTGTTAATAAAGTTTTTTTTTAAAGTAGCAAACAGCGACTGGCATCCCAGCATGCAATGCTCCCTGTGCCAATTCAGCACACTTGTGTACTACGCACTCAAAGCCTTCTGCGCACCTCATCTAAGCACACTTCACAGAAGGGTGCAGGGCGTAGTGCAAGTATTGGGATTGGGCCTTTCTCTCTCCCATTCAGTGAGTTTCATGACTGTTGCCAGTTACGGATCAGCACCAGAAGATTCTAGATGCCAAGCAGCGTCTAGGTGACAAGAGTCATACACAGTAAGTTGATAAGTAGATATACATGGTCATATCTGGTGTTAGCACTCCTTGGTGTTTTACGGTATTGAACACTTACTACATTTATTACGGTAGTATGCCTCTAGCAGCTTGCTGTTACAGTTCTGAACGACTCAATAAAGGAAGTAAAACGCCACGATTGACTCATTATTCACTTCACACACATTTCACTGTAATATCCAGTTGTTGGTCATTGAAAAAGTAGCTTGAGATATTTTTAGAGCAGACCATTTGCTTTTAATTCACGGCTAGCATTGGTAGCATAATGTTAGACTCTAGCCTGCTTTACGCAATATTAGAGTAAAACAAATAGATGCTGTGGCTTCTTAGGGGTACAAGAAATAACTTCTGGATCACTACTGTTTACTGTAGAATTCTTACATATTGTTCCTTTAAAGTGATGCCAGTACCAAATAGTGCATATTATCACAGAACGTATATTATAATGAACATTTTTGGATAATCACTTGAACTTCTCATAAATCCAGTTTTAAGGTGGGCGATGATGGTAGAGGAGTTAAGTGCCCGCCTCGCAATTGGAAGGTTGCAGGTTTGTGCCCTGCACAGTCTGTCGCTGTGTCCATGGGCAAGACACTTAACCCACATTGCCTGCTATCTATGGTCGGAGGGACCAGTGGCGCCAGTGTACAGCTGCCTCCCATCCGTCAGTGCGCCACAGGGCAGCTGTAGCTACGATGTAGCTCATTATCACCAGGGTGTGAATGTGTGCGTGAATGGGTGAATGACTGTGTAAGGCACTTTGTTCTGCTCTTATGCTGTGTTTAAATGCACCGAACAAATAAACTGGTATGGTATGATAAAGCACCTTGGGGGGTTGTAGGACTCTGGAAGGCCATTTACCAAACAACTTATATATCTTTAAGAATTCTTAAACCAAACAGTAAAAACCAGTGAGCTGAATCTCTACGGAACGCTCACTTACTTAATTTAGAAGAATTTCCTCAGCAGCTTGTAACTGTTAGTCTTCCTTCAAGCTCCTAAAAAGCTTTGACTCCATCATATTTTCATTCTCCTCTGCTGTAGGTGTGTCCACGCAGCGGATCACATCTTTAAACATCTCCTTTGTTTGGTCAAATCACGCCGGCTAATCCAGGTTTTTGTCGTCTGGATTAAATCAATCATTAGCTGATAATTCTCTTTAATTCCAGCCAACTGTAATCCAGGATCTTTTGTCTGGTGAGCACCGCTGTTTATTCTGGGGTTGGAGAGGAAAAACGTCACAGAGATCATTTCCACCTGGGTCAGAAGGTGAGAGGTCAGATTACAGGTGTGCAGTGGGGTAATTTCAGAGATTAATGTTGGAGGACTCATCTGACTCAAGCATACACCAGTAAACCCAGCAGGAGCCCCAGGCTGGAGCAGAGCTCCGTACAGTTTGAAGCAGAAACAGGAGACTGTGTGTATCAAAGTAATTTGTCACACTCGAAGCACTCTGCTGAAGGCACCCCCCCCCCACAAAACATCACAAAACCTGGCTGACTCCGCCCCCATCCCTCATTTGATTGGTGCACGGCTCTTGGGCTCAGTCTGCATGAGTCAGCCCGTTCTCCTGCATGAGACGAGGGAGGAGGTAAACAGAGGAAGCACGGCCCCACAAACATACATATGTACAAATACACACATACGTACAAATACACACATATGTACAAATACACACATATGTACAAATACATGCACTTATAAGTTTGAAAATGCTGTTGGACAAAAGATCCAGAATGAAAACTTTTAAATTTGCACTTTTATTCAAAAATATCTGTAGAAACCAGACAGAACTGGGTGGAGGTTCCAGACTTATCGTCTCCGGGTTAAAAAAGGAGATGGCTGAGGAACGGGAGGGAGACTCCTCAGAACCTAACGTAGTCTGAAGGTGGCGCCGTTTCAGTGTTGGATGCTGAAGCAGCGCGTCAGAAGCGTCTGTAATAGTGTGGGGGGGGTCCATAGTGCATGGGCAAGTCCATGTTCTGGCGGTGAGGGTTGAACGGGGGGTGCTGGTTGTTGTTGTTATTGTTCATGGGGGGGAGCTGTGGGGGGAGAACGTACGGCGCCGGGGGCAGGCGGGGAATGATGATCTGGTGGTAAATCTGGCCCTGGGGGGGCGCCTGAGGGTAGCGGGGGCGGGGAGGGACAAACAGTGGGGCTTGTACTGCTACCGCTTGGGGGGGCGGAAAAGGGGGATGGATTAGGGGGTTTGGATTGGGGGGGTTTTCAGGAGGTGGACCCACACGCGGCCGCTTGGTGTCAGTGTTTCCCTCCGCGGGAGGACCGACCCTCTTCCCTGAATTATCTGAGAGGAGAAGGACAGGTTTCTTTAGCGTGATGCGATAGAAATAACTAAACCCCCCCCCCCCCCCCCCCCCCCCCCCCCCCCAGAATGAGACGTTCACTCACTGACCGGCACACTTTTTGCTCAGCTCCGCCTCTCCTTCCCTCTGGATCTCCTGAATGATTCGCTCATCATCTTGCTGCAGAAACACAAAGGAGCTGGTTTAGAGAAAGTCGGGACGAGAGACGCTTCATCTCCGTTGGTTATTAATGAAACAGACTAAAACGTGACAGATCCATGATGAGGGCGCATTAATGGCAGCGAGGATGAATAAAAACATGAAAACTTCTCATCAAAGGAACAGCATGAACAATCATCTCATCTGCTCGTGTTGGAGACTTTAGCTGGCCCTAAACTCGTGTTCCTGTACTGAGAATAAAAATGTCAACCTGCAAACACAAGCTAACAGCTAGCTGGGTGCTAACATGTTGCTGGTGAAGCCAACACTCAGAGCGATTTCATGAGAATGACTCAGAGGAAATCCATCCCGTTTCAGTGTTTTGTGTGTGTTTGCGCGCACCGTGGGGTCGGTCCAGAGCGAACACTTGCGGCAGTGGCGGCACGGAGCGCCCGGGGAGCGGGCGTGCTGGCAGAAGTGGTTGTAGCCGGTGATGGCCTCTCGGCACAGATAGCACATGAAGCTCCCGCAGCGACACGACATGCGGTTGCAGCCCTCCGACTTCACCAGGCCCGTGGAGCACTTCACACACTTCCTGACCCGAGCCGCCGTCATGCGCTCCTCGCTGCAGCGCACACACAAAAACACACAGAGGTCACATTTCTGACCGGGCTGCAGGGGGAGAGAGGCTTCAGATCAAAGCAGAAGAGCCACATTAAACAGCAAATATCTGAAGAACATTTAGATGCATCAAACAAAACAGTCAAATGATCCTGGGATTCAGTAGAAAACAGTAAATAAAGAGAAATCTGGATCTCTAGTTCCGTTTCTGTGTCTCAGTATCCGTGACGACCCAGCAGCTCTGGTGAAAGCATCAGACCTCTGATTCTTCTACCAGACCACTTCCTGTCTCTTTTAGCACCAGGAAGTCCAATGATCTGACAACAGGAAGTACCGCCTCTGAGCCTGCTGGGCGACAGGAAGCAGCTGGACCACCGGACCAGGGATGTTTACCCAGCATTCTCCTCTGTAGGGTCTGAACGTGGACACTTACAAAAGCACTCTCATTCGGATCTCGTCCCTCTCCAGAACCTGCTCACAGGTCTTCCCCGCATGCAGCTTCCACTGGACGTGACACTTCCTGCAGCTCTCCTACAAGGAAAGATGAAAAACCAGAGTCACAAACATGCAGACACCACACCAATCACAATCGTTCTTCCTCAGTCTGCAGAAGCAGGGCATGATGATTCCACGTGCGACTTCATTGGCTATTTGATGCATCAACTATAAGCTGTTGGTCAGCGCTACACGTGAGGACTTTTATTGGATGTGAAAAGACCATTCATGTCGGAGGTGGCTCTATTCTGTCAAACGGTGAGTTAGACATTATTTAGAGTTTCCCAGTAGTTTGACAAAAGCGTTTCCCCCACTGGGGGAGGGGGGTGTTATGCACTCACGACGGAGCTGGGTTGTATCACCAGGAAGAAGCATGTCCATGGTTTCTGATTGGATAAAAGAGGCCGACAGTCCCAGAAACCTAAAGGTTCTGGCCCACGTTCAAACACCGTCTGCCTATAAGAGTGGTCAACTACCAAAGAACACATGAAACCACATCAGTGTGGAATCTCACAGCCTGTTTGGATCATTCTGATGAAGAGACAGCAGCTGTAGGAGGAAAACGCCGTTCATCGGTCCATCCACATCACATCTGACCATCTCTGACACGTTTCTCAGAGTAGAACCAGCCCCCAGCATCTGTATGCTGCTGCCGTCGCTGCTGCAGGGACTCAGACATAACCAGACACAGCTAGGTGTGGCTTTGGGCTGCAGCGAGAGCGCCAGCTACCGACTGCTTGGTTGCCTAGAAACAACATCTCTGTCCTCCTCCGTCTTCGTAAGGCGCCCAGGTGAAGGACATCCGGTGCACCAGGCTAAGCTGTAGCTAAGTGATGTCAACATCAATATTTGAGTGTCTCATTTAATATTAACGAGCTGATTCAGCACAGATCTGCCCCCGTGTGTGTGTGTGTGTGTGTGTGTGTCAGCAGCAGCTCAGAGGGGTGACTTTAACCACTCAGGAGGAACTTTAAAAGCAGAATGAAGTGAGAGGCTGATCTGTAGGTGAAGGTTTCTAACAGAAGTCTGAACAGTGCTGAAAAACCCAGATCACACAAAGACTGAGGAGCAGCGAGGGGGAGGGAGACGGAACAGAGTGGAGAGGTATCGCCCCCTGGTGGTTTCACTTGAGAGAGATAAGAGGGAAAGTGTGTGTGTGTGTGTGTAGGTCTGTGACCTGCTTCACAAGTCACAGAATGAGGAAAACACCTGAGTTCTTATAGCGCCACTAAAAATACAGCAGGTGACGTAAGAGAGGGGGCGTGGCCTGACCCGCCTCTGGACCTTTAGTTTCAATAAACCTGATCAGCTGCAGGCAAACACACACACGCTGTCTACATGATTAAACCACCCAACCCCCCCACCCCCCACCCCCACACGTGTGTATTAGATCTGTTGTTGGACACAGAATCTGGGTCAAATCTGAGCCGAACCACATTTGAAATGAGAGTTCAAATTGTTTCCAACCAGTCAGAATGCAGCGTGGAGGGAGCGGGCGGTGCCTCCGTCCAATGAGGAGGCTACAATCAGGAAAGGGGGGCGGGCTCAGCAGAAGTGTGTTAGTTACATAACCAAACCCCCCCCCCCGAAGGACAGCGAGACACAAACTACAGAGAAGTCTCCTCAGCATCTGGAAGTCGTTACGGATGAATAAGTTCCAGGGAGACCGGGACAAAACCAGGAGAGAGACTGACTCTCCAGTCGGCAACACACACCCTGAGTCACACACACACACGCACCCTGAGTCACTCACTCACTCACTCACTCACACACACACACACACACACACACACACACACACACACACACACACACACACACACACTAAAGAGGCGTCATGAGCAATAAAAGATTTTATCCAGTCTCCATTTAAACAAACTGAAACACCAGATCAGACCTAAAGCAGCTCAAAGCATGTTGAACTTTTGTGTACTGTGTGTGTGTGTGTGTGTGTGTGTGTGTGTTAGGCTGCAGCAGGACAGTCTGTGTGATCCTCTGGCTCCACCCACAGCCTGACAGAGACATTACACACCAGTAGTCAGAATGAACTTATGTTCAGTCACAAGAAGAACCGTTAGACTCCACACAGCAGCAGAAACTCCACTTAAATTATTATTATTATTATTATTATTATTATGTGTTAAAGTGAGCGTGGGGGGGTCTCTGTTCTACATCTTTCCCTGTTGTCTACAGCTCTGGTAAAAACTATTTGTACCCATTTGTTTGGTGTTTTCTCCCTAATTCTAAATAAAAACAGTCATAAATCTGCAGAAATCACATGATGACAAAAGCAAAGCAGATGAAATCTTTTCAGACAAACCCAGAGAAAACCTTTTTCAACAGAAGTTCATATTTGGAGGAATAAGCCTGATTTTAGTCATGGTTTTTATTGCTGTCAGGTGACTTCCTGTCTCTCCTGATGTGGTTCAGCTTTAAGGTTTGAAATGAATCATCAGCCAACACCGAAGGCAGCTGATCGTGTTTTTACGTTTATTCAAACTCTCACGGACGACCGGGGAGAGATGACGCCAGTTCTGGTATGAAATCAAATAAAACAAGATCGCTAACATTTAACTTCCTCAAACTAAACCTAGATTTAGTTTTTGATTTATTACCGCCCGTCACAAAGATGGAGTCTCCTACCTCGACGCCACAAATAAAAACAACATGATGGGGGCTAAAACACGTTAGTCATGTGTGTCAGAGCAGACAGATACTTCCATGGGAGAGAGCGTTTAGGCCTGTTTAAGATGTAAAGGTGATTACAGCCTGTAGATTAGTAATAATAATAATAATAATGAATGTTTTAGACGGGAGCTGCGTTGGCAGACACAGAGCAGGGACTCCTCTGCATTCCTCAGACAGGAGGAGGAGATAAAAACAGAGGAGGACAGAGGTGGAGACCTCACCAGATGGAACGACTTATCAGCTCATCCGTCCTCCATCTCTCATGTCCAAGAAGCCCTGAGGAGATTTATGCTCCAGAGCAGGAAGCACAAAGGCTCTCCTGTCAGCTGAATCTTTTTTATCTACACTCAGATGAAGCTGTGGATGTTTGTTACAGACAGAAGCAGGACTGACCTTGCGGCACCGCGGGTTGGGACAGCTGAACAAAGACATTCCTTTGTCCAGCAAGGCTGGGAAGTTACAGAACGGACACCTGCCAAAGGAAGAAAGGAGGACGGGTTAAGAGCTGTGTGTTTGTGGGAAAACAGGAAACTGGGAGGAACACAAAGTCCTGGGATCCAAACAAGCACTCCCCACCTGACCAGCTCATCAGCGCAGGTGGCCGCCACCGCCTCCTCTGCCTGCCTCTCGTTGTATTTACACAGAATGTTCTCAGGCAGGACTTTCTCCAGCTCACACATGGGGTAGGAGCAGGGGCAGCCCGCTTCCATGCAGCTCAGCTCCGACTGAAACACACACACACACACACACACACACACACACACACACACACACACACACACACACACACACACACACACACACACACACACAGACAGACACACACACACGCACACACACACACACGCAGACACACATACAGACACACACACTGTGAGCAGAAGTTTCCAGAAGGACACAAACACTGACTGTTCTGAAGAGTGAACAGATGAATTATAAATAACTAGGAAGCCCCATGAAAACAAACTTAACCCCACTGCTGCTGCCCTGATGGAGAGGTCTTTGGGGTATGAAAGCTTCAGGACCACCTCCCCTGATCTGGTGCAGGAGGTGGGAGACAGAAGGACTCTAGCGAAGACGATGCGGGGATCGTAGGGGTGTCAGAGAAAAATGACTGAACTGGTATCAACTTCATATAATTATAAAACAAAACAATAACTCTGAGAGCCCTGACCATGTACCTCTGGTAACCATAGGAACAGAAGGGTCACTAGAGCAGCAGTTCTCTAAACGTTTACCCACAGATTTTCATAGAAAACTAACGCTGTAACAGGACCGTGTCAAAGTTCTGTACCTTCCCAGAGCCGAACACGGCCTCCTGAGCGTATTTCACCAGGCACTCTTTACAGAACAGGTGTCCGTCTGAACACTGCGTCATCTTCTCAAACGCAAACTCCCCGTAGCAGCAGCCACACTCGATCAGCTGACCGTCCTAGAAAAACAAACACAGGAGAGAGAAATCATGTCTTCAATCTGAGAGGGTTAAGATATTCCAACTCTGTGATTTTAACCCTAACCCTCGTTATGACCTTTATGACAATCCATCAGGGATAATCTACATGGAAAAACCGCGCTGGGCGTGGAAAATTCCCTCAAAAATTCCAGAAACTCCGACTTTTACGTCACACATTTACTCTGATGTTTTACGGCCTTAAATTTATCGGTTTGCAAAGCAGCAGCCAGAGCGTTTTAAATCTGAACAGAAACATGTCTCGATGACACACACCAGTGTGTGTGTGTGTGTGTGTCTAAAACATCTGTGGCTCCTACCTTCTTATATTCATCTTCATTGACCTGCAGAGCCAGGAGGAAATCCTCGTGCTGCAGAGACATTTAGAATAGAATCAAACATCTCTGCTGCCGTGGAAACATTTAATCTCAAAAGGAGACAAAGGTCAGAGGTCAAAACAATAGCTGAGAGTGTGTGGGAGTCTACCTCTGCCCATTCCTTGGCCTTCTGCTGATAAAAGGACAGCTCCTTCTGCACAGACGCTTCTAGATTGCTGTACATCCTGCAGTGACGACGGTCGTTTTCTAAGAAGTACATCCTCCGGTCCAGCTTCAACGAGCCTGATGGATCAGAGGATTGGGTTAGAGGGAGACGAGTCCGTGTATGAAAGTCATCACAGGAGTCTATTCACCGTGCTCAAATTGAAAATCGATGTAGCAGCGCTCTGAGGAGATTCTGCTCCGCCGCCGTTTTCCTGACTGGTCGCCTGATTTCTGCCACTTCTTCAGAGCTTCACATAAGGCCTTGGAGGAAGAAAAAGCAATGACAGCGTGGGTGAGAGGCGGGGGGGGAGGGAGGGAGCTGCAGATGCAGCGGTACCTTCCGTGTGATTGCATAGTGTCCCTTCAGGGCGTTTAGAGTCCATTTGATGTCCTGACTGCTGAGCATCCTGAAGTCGGCCATAAGCAAGTCGGCCGCCTGCATCGTGACTTCAGGGCCCACCGTGGCCAGCTTGGTGTAGTCAAACAAGTCCTCGGTCACCTGAGAGCAGGAACACACCTGAGTCTGACTATTTTTGCATGTTTTCTCTCCTCACACACAGAAAAGAAAAAGAAAGCCACTAATGAGGTCTCCTCTTGTCACAGGAAGAGGCGGAGTTAATTAAGGAGGTGTTTGACCTCTGCAGGGCTACAAAATCACAAGAATAGCAGAAAATCAGAGCAGCTTTGATTATCGAGCTTCTCGTGAAAACCAGAGTCAGAGCAGCAACGTCATCATTAAATCAGCTAAAACCAGAGACAAACGTTCATCTCCAGTCTTCTCTGGACTCGGCTCATGTCCAGATTTAAGGAGCCAAAGCAGACTTTTATTATTGATTTAATTCCAATCAGCAGCAGCTCTTCTCTGGACCACACAACCCAGTAAGAAGAGAACAACGTACAAACGAAGTCATAAAACCTCAGCAGACACAAACATATCAACCAACAGGCTGTGATAAATTATCACTAAGGTGAGCTCGACTCTGCTGAGAGGTTTGTGAAAAGTTCAAAGAACCAAATCTGGGTTCTGGTTCTGATGTGAGAATCTTCCCCACACCAGCAGCTGAACTCTAACATCCAGTGAGAACCCCCACCTCTGTCTGGGTTTCTCCGGACTCCAGCAGGATACTGGAGGCTGCTGCTGAGGTCATCCCCCTCCTCACAAAGTCTGGGTTCTCTAGCAGCAGGTTACAGATCCTGGCAGCAGAACACGGAGAACTTCATTAGGAACGAGGTCAGAGGGGCTGCAGGACGTGATGTCACACACACACGCACACACGCACACACACACACACACACACACACACACACACACACACACACGGATTTCTTACACATTCAAGTCTTTGACGTTATTCTTTCGGATCAGTTCTGCTACGTCGGCTTCCTGAACATCTGGGAACAGATCCAGCTGTAGAGGAGAGACAGTAACAAGAGGTGAGACGCTTCTCTGGGATCCTGACCCCAAAACTCAGAAACGAGACTCACCACACCGGTGATGAGGGCTCGGACTACAGACGGCTGATCCCGTCTCTCCTGAGGAGCCGACGGTCCAGGTCTTGCATCCTCTATTTGTGGAATGTCCTCGGGAGCGGGAGGCACCGCCACCAGGCCAGGAGCGGGGTTAACCTGTTCAGGGTTTGGAGCCAGACTGTTGAGTCTTGGAGGGCTTCCTCGAAGCTGTCTGATGTAGGGGTTGCCGGTGAGCGGAGCCACGTTGAAGGCCTGCGGTGGAGGATTAGGAACTGGCCCCGCAGATGCCCGACTCCCCAGGATGATCCTGTGACCAGCTTCAGGAGGACCTAATCTCTCTGGAGCGTCTGCTACCAGAACAGCAGCGGGAGCCACAGTTAAGACCAGAGGGTGCTGGGTGGGCTGGGCTGCGGTTTGGGCCGGGGCCGGCGCCTGGGCCAGGGGTTGGGGCTCCACCTGAACAAGGTTGCCTTGCATACGACTGCGTGGCATGACCTGTGGAGGGTTCGGGAACCTTTTCTGCAACTGATTCTGGGTGACTAAAGCAAAAGCTCGGATGCTTGGCTGCTGAGGATGAGCGAGCACATTCTTCACCTGGTTGGCACGGGGCTGCACAGGTACGGTGCTGTTGGACGGAGGCTGTGTGGAAGTTCCAGGCTGAGACTGAGCGTGTGCAGATGAAGTGCTGGCCTGAGCACCGTCTGGCGTTACTCTACTCGTACTCGCCGGTTTTTGAGTCTTTGCAGATGAACAGGAAGATGTGGCTGCAGCGGTGATGCACGCGCGGCTGGAAGAGGCACTCGTCTGATGTGATGAAGAGCCCGTGTGTGTCTGGGACAGAGCAGATGTACTGGGCTGTGACTGGAAAAGTGTCTTGGATGAAGTGGCACTAGCCTTGGCGTTTATGGAGGTAGACGGAACGGCGTGGAGCTCCACGCTTGTGCGTGCCGACACGCTTTCCTGGAGCTGATTGTGTGTCTGATGCTTTGGCTGAGACTGTTTTTGTGGTAACAGCGATGAGGATGAGGATGCAGCAGGCTTCGGCAGCGAGTGTCCGGGTGTGCCGTGCTGCTCTGTGGTCCGAGTGTGTGTGGCAGGTTGGGCTGTCTTAACATCCCTGGAGGTGGAGGGAGCAGAGCCAGGATCCCCTGTGGAAACGACAGAGGCAGCGCTACTTTGACCCACAACCTGACTGGCGTTCTGCAGGATCCCACTCCATAGGGCTGCTTGGCGAATTACAGATCTACGTGCAATAGTTGGAGGCTGCAGGGAAACACAGCAAGGAAAGGCGTGATGGGACAACAAACAACACGATTCAAAAAAACTATTTAAACACATCTGACTGATCGGCACCTCCAGAATGCTGACGTCATCATCATCTGCATCATCCGGGACTAGAACTGGACTTCCAGGAACCAAAGTTACAGGTTCCTCATCCGAGTCATCTGAAATGGTGATGAGCTCCCTCTGAGAACGACGAGGGCCTGAGTGGGCACAATCACACTTGGGTCGTTAGGCAGAACGTGCACACAGAGCACTGCTGTTACAGTGAATCACAGGAGGTCAAAGGTTTTCATTTTAGAGTAAAATGTACACGATGCCGTGTGGATTCATGCAAACGGGACTTCTCTGTGAAGGATGCCTTGAAAAGTTCTTTATATTAATGAATGAATTTCATAAAATCCCTGTCAGGTAAAGTTTTATAACATAGCAGAAACTGATGTGAAGAGGTTTTTCTGCTCTGACAGTCAAACCTGTCCTAAACAAGAGAAGGGAAACAGCCACAATGTTCAGCAGCTCATCAGGCTCTGCAGAAGCCTGTTAATCACCTGCTGATTAAAATCAGGTGTGTTGAAGCAGGGAAACCTCTAAAATGTGCTGGATAGCAGCTCTCCAGGTCCAGGGTTCCCTACCCCTGGGTTAGAAAAAAAAAGGTAAACATAGCAGCGATCTGGGTCATTTAAGAGTTTTTGCCTCTGAGGAGAAGTGGAAGCTATCGAACAGACCTGGAACTAGAGATCAACTGATATGGGGGTTTCTGTTGCCAATTCCGATGAAGATCTACAGAGGTCACAAAGAGCTGATACGTGCTGCTGATTTCATGGCCGATAGCTGACGTTTTCTGCCTCATCTTTATGCTAAAATGTCACTAATAACAGCTGATGTATGATATTTCTGAACCTGAATCAGATTTAAAACACTGAATTTAACCAACTGATTAATCTTAATTTTGTGCACTGCTCTGTATCAAAATCAAACATTTAACCAAAGTTAATCAAACATCGATAAACTGACCAAGTATTAAATATAAAACACGTGAACAAAGAACAAATGTCAGTTAGCAATAATATTTTAGATTGTGCAGCAGCGCCGGGCTGCCCACGGTTGTGCCCGACTTTAAATCAGCTCTACTAAAGGTAAATATCAGCCCAATATATCGGTCTGTATAGGGCTGGGCAGTATGGCCCCAAATCAATATCAATATATTGAGCAGTTCACATCAATAACGATGAATGGATGATAACTACTCGTGCAGCAGCAGTTAGAGGAAGCAAGAGGTAGATTTGGTCGAGGAGAAGCCTGTTCACACAAAAATCCTTCAACAACATTTTGGATTCGGTGGCTGCCGCAGACTTCCGCCAGCCGCTACCCGCTGACTACACAAAGTCATGTGACTCCACCCCATCCAGGTGGCAGCACAGCATCTCAAAGGAACATGAACATCGGCAACCTACAGTACAGGCCAAAGGTTTGGACACACCTCATTCAATGTGTGTTCTTTATTTTCATGACAATTTACATTGGTAGATTCTCACTGAAGGCATAAGGGCGATTTGACCAAGAAGGAGAGTGATGGAGTGCTGCAGCAGATGACCAGGGGCCTCATTTATCTAACGTTCATAGAAACGTTCCTATATTCCCTCCTACGGATTAAATTTAGAATGTGTGTACGAACAGTCAATGTCCTGATTTATGAAACATGCGGTGGCCTCTCGTACGCACGTTCCTCCGCAATCGTCTGATGATAAATCCCACCTGTGCGCATATAGGAGCTCGTGCACGTGTATCGTCATTTACATACAGAAACGCCCTCAATTAACCATATTTGGTCACACTACATCCTCAGATCGGGAGGGGATTCCCTGGGTTCTTCCCGGAAAAAAAGACAAACTTTATTGACAGCGAGATCGAAGCACTGGACATTTGACAGCGTGTGTATGATCGGGGAGCAGAGGAGGTTCTGGAGGTTGTTTTATTTGTAAAATAGAATCTGGACTGGAATCGGATCAGTGCGCTGCGCTCACGGAAGAGCCGTTCCCTCCGGAGTGCACTCTGCTCTGCTAAATCCTCCAATAATAAGAATAAGAAACGATCTTTTATAGAGCGCATCTCAAGCAACATCACGATGCGCTTCACAAGGACAAAATAATTTCATTAAATTACAACATAAAATAAATAAATGCAAAATGATTTAAAACATCATAAAAATGGGAAGAGTAAAAATTGTGAAACACGAAATGAGCCGTTCTACAGTCAGATTCCCGTCGGTCACGGGTGTTTTAGCACCAATAATGTGACTCAGCTGTTTATCCACTGAAATAATTATTTATTGGGTAGAATAATTAGTGCATGAGGAACACGCGTGGATCACTGAGACCTTCAGAATTGCTGTTCCCTCGTTCTGCCACTAGATGCTGTTCCTACGCATGGTCACAGCTGTACTTATATTTAGGAATGTTTTCACGCACAAGTACAAATTGGTAAATACCACACAATGCGTAAAATCGTTCCCACGCACGAAATACACACAGATCTGTTCAAAAGTACGGTTGATAAATGAGGCCCCTGGCCTCCACAGTCACCGGACCTGAACCCAATCGAGATGGTTTGGGGTGAGCTGGCCCGCAGAGTGAAGACAAAGGTGCTAAACACTTCTAGGAACTCCTTCAAGACTGTTGGAAAACCATTTCAGGTGACTACCTCTTGAAGCTCATGGAGAGAGTGCCAAGAGTGTGCAAAGCAGTAATCAGAGCAAAGGGTGGCTATTTAGAAGAAAAAGAATATAAAAGATGTTTTCAGTTATTTCACCTTTTTTGTTAAGTACAATACTCCACATGTGTTCATTCAGTTATGATGCCTTCAGTGAGAATCCACCAATGTAAATGGTCATGAAAATAAAGAACACACATTGAACGAGAAGGTGTGTCCAAACTTTTGGCCTGTACTGTACATCTTTTCACTTTTTTCCCAAATACCTAATATAGTGACACGGGCAAAACGACGTCAGTAATAGACATACATTTCAGTATCAGTGACCTTTTGGTAAATCGCCCACCTCTAGATCGACCCCTACCTGGAACACCCGTGTGACTCCAAACTACAGCCTGAGACACAGAGGACAACGAATCAACCTGGAAAAGGCCACTGGTAAAATAGTGTTTTCTTTTATCCACGAGGACTTTACAAGTCTGAACATGAATGTCTAAGTTTGATTTTGATTGTTTATTCAAACTAGGTGTATTTCAAAAGAGGACAGGACCCAAAGGCATGTTGAATAAAAGCTCAAAGACTCAGCGTTGTCCCGTTCGTTCTTCCAGGTTGTGCCTTTTAAAGTTTGGGCAGAAACCGTGAAACTTGACATTGAGGAAATGAAAACGTCTCTAAATTCCTACGTCTTTCACATGTATTTCAAACCCATATGAAACACTAACAGGTGACTTTAATCTTTTCTTAATCAAAGTCAGAAATAAAGAGCATTAGTCTCTCTACAGCTTTCTAAGACCTTTTTAATCACATTTACACAAATCCCAAATACAGATTATAGTAGAACCACATGCAGATTCAGAGGGGAGCTGAAACTTTCTGATCACTCTTTAATAAAGTCAAGACAACTGGAAACTTATTTTAATCAAAAGGGACAACTTACGTTGTCATCAGAGAACTGTTCTAAGAGCGTTTTAACATATTTTAATATCTCCGATCATGAGGTACAGTTATAAAGCAGATGAGTTGAGGATATGTAGCCGATCGTGTGTGTGTGTGTGTGTGTGTGTGTGTGTGTGTGTAGGACACGGTGTGCTGCATGGGGTGCAGATGTGTTGATGTTTCTCACCTTGACTACGGTGAACGTTGAAGCTCGCCAGCAGAATGACATCGTCTTCGCTGCTTCCATTTGACATGGTGAAACTATGCTCACCAACTCCCTGAGTATGAGATTCACTTAATCAGGAGCAGCATCTATACACACACACACACACACACACACACACACACACACACACACACACACACACACACAATTACCTTTGTACGTGATTTTTATTACCCTAACCCATTAACACTCCTTTTGACAAACAGGTTTGATTTTCTCTTTAGAGATTTCGACTCCTGCTCTAAAACTGATGGGAAACATTTTTAACATGAGTCACGAAATAAGAATGAATATTGATTACGGAATTTCCCGAAAATCCCAGTTTCCTTTTTAAACTAGTAAATTGTTGCCAGAACAACAGAAAATAGTTGGATCAGAAAAAACAGTCAGGTTTAGCTAAAATAACAACTTAACAGTCAGAGTAATAAAACAAAAAGGAAGCTTGGAGAAACAGAAATATCAAAGTAGGAGAAAGGTTTTTAAAGAAAACAGACTAGAGGCTCCACTGGAAGTTGGTTCGATGCGTTTGGGCAGCTAATTTTAAATGGTTATTTGACTAAAGCTATGCTAGCTTTGCCTGCTAGTGTCGTTGGCTCAAAGATGATAAAGTGATGTTTACTCTCGTCAAACAAAACTCGCGAAAGGAGAGTTTCTATATCTACCCCAAAGACTTCCGCTGCTTTAACGACATTATGTTTAACGTGACTGGATAAGAATAAAGTTTAAGATGGTGGAGTTTGAACGCAAAAACGTTAATCATTTCCGTTAATACACACATACTCTCAGGGAGGGAAGCCTGCATTCAGCTGAGCTAACGCTCATTAGCTTCACTGCTAGCTGTTAGTTAGCTAACTTGTCAGAATTTCTATCACAGCACAGCTTCAAATCGAACGCAGACGGTGTACATTTAAGAATAAAAACCTAGTTAGAAATGAATAATACCACGGCTCCGTCGTGGACCCTGAAGTCCGCCTTCTGTGCACACCGACTAAACGAAGCTATATCGAAACAAACTGCCAAAACAAGAACTGGTATCTCACGTAAGATGCATTTCATTACGTAGCACTGGAGGATTCTGGGAAATGTAGTCTCGAGATTGGTACCCGGCTACGGTCCTTTAGGGATGTGTTTTATGCGTTCCATTCATTTTATCCCTCTACATTGAGTTAAATAGTATGGAAGCGTATTGCATTCACCTAAAAATATAAATGTTTGAATTTTTTTCTGTAAAAATTATCTCATTAATTCGGAAAAACAGAGCTTTTTAGGTGAATGCTTCCGTAAATAATGATGAAATTACAACAGTAAATATTATTTTGACTCATGAAAAAATAAATGTATTTAATTAGATAAGACATAATCTGTTAGATGTTAAACGAGATCACTTAAAAGAAACCTTTCAACAGCTAAAACAATTTATTTCTAACCTAAAACTTTTGAATAACCTTTTATTTTAACTACAATATTTTTAAAATTTTGAGTGAAATGAATACACTGCTCAAAATATATAATGAAATATTATTATTAAATACTTTGTTCTTTACATAGATGAATGTGCTGAAAACAAAATCACACAAAAATTACCAATGGAAATCAGATTTATCTACCCATGGAGGTCTGGATTTGGAGTCACACTCAAACTAAAGTGGACAAACACACTACAGGCTGATCCAGCTTTGATGTAATGTCCTTAAAACAAGTCAGAATGAGGCTCAGTAGTGTGTATGACCTCCCTACAACGCCTGGGCATGCTCCTGATGAGGTGGTGGATGGTCTCCTGAGGGATCTCCTCCCAGACCTGAACTAAAGCATCCACCAACTCCTGGACAGTCTGTGGTGCAACGTGGCGTTGGTGGATGGAGCGAGACATGATGTCCCAGATGGGCTCAGTTGGATTCAGGTCTAGGGAACGGGCGGGCCAGTCCATAGCATCAATGCCTTCATCTTGCAGGAACTGCTGACACACTCCAGCCACATGAGGTCTAGCATCGTCTTGCATTAGGAGGAACCCAGGGCCAACCGCACCAGCATATGGTCTCACAAGGGGTCTGAGGATCTCATCTCGGTACCTAATGGCAGTCAGGCTACCTCTGGTGAGCACATGGAGGGCTGTGTGGCCCCCCAAAGAAATGCCACCCCACATCATTACTGACCCACTGCCAAATTGGTCATGCTGGAGGATGTTGCAGGCAACAGAACATTCTCCATGGTGTCTCCAGACTCCGTCACGTCTGTCATGTGCTCAGTGTGAACCTGCTTTCATCTGTGAAGAGCACAGGGCACCAGTGGTGAATTTGCCAATCTTGGTGTTCTCTGGCAAATGCCAAACGTCCTGCATGGTGTTGGGCTGTAAGTACAACCCCCACCTGTGGATGTCGGGCCCTCATACCACCCTCATGGAGTCTGGTTCTGACCGTTTGAGCAGACATGCACATTTGTGGCCCGGTGGAGGTCATGTTGCAGGGCTCTGGCAGTGCTCCTCCTGTTCCTCCTAGCACAAAGGCAGAGGTAGTGGTCCTGCTGCTGGGTTGTTGCCCTCCTATGGCCTCCTCCATGTCTCCTGATGTACTGGCCTGTCTCCTGGTAGCGCCTCCATGCTCTGGACACTACACTGACAGACACAGCAAACCTTCTTGCCACAGCTCGCATTGATGTGCCATCCTGGATGAGCTGCACTACCTGAGCCACTTGTGTGGGTTGTAGACTCCGTCTCATGCTACCACTAGTTGAAATATATGTAAATGCATGATGGAATGGGTCAAATGAAGCAAAGGCCCTTTTTTTTCCAAATGAAAAAAAAAATATTGATGGAGTGCTGTTGCCATGACAACATGTACTAAGGATTAAAATAACCCTAACCCTTTTAATAAACAGATCTAATATAAAGGTTCAAGTTAGTAAAAGAAAAGCAAAAACACAGAGAACCTTATTTTCAATTTAATTTCTTTTAATATAATCTTATTTACATTGTATTCGTTCATAAATGTTTAGTACATTGTAAGTTACAATACTTTTGCATCCATTACACAGTGAAATCAGACCATAGACAATGCAGACTGAAATAACGCTGCTTAACAGTCTTCAATCTACAACATCTTTGTGTTTTTATTCATCAAAGTTTTATTTCATTCTTTTGTGGAGCGGAAATAGATTCATTCATGGTGTCTAGCATTTCTAACACTCAGGGCATGGGGTGGGGTTGTGAATAAAAAGATGGCATTAATGCAACATGTAAAAAAGACTGGACAGATTTTAATAGACATGATTCCTAAATCTGGCTGTTTCTCCATCCTGATTTTGACTAAATCTGTAAAAAAAAAAAGTCTCCAAACGACCTCAAATAGGATTGATTTCAACATCAGGGCCGAGAAAAGTCATTTCCTCTACACTTAGAAAAATGTAACCCGGTATTCTGAAACACATTTTCCTTCCCTCCACAGGAAAACGGATGTTCAAAGTAACAAAAGTCAATAAAAACCCACTTTTTGGATTACTTGCATTGCATGATAATTGACCCTTCAACTCTAATCGAGGGCTGATTAAGAGATTAGTGATGGCTCGTCATAGAGCACGTAGCAGCTTGGTCAGTAATCACTTAGTAATAAATAATAATAATAATAAAACATCAGAGGGGGTGCAGACAGAGACAAAACCAACAGAGAGGCTCGTTTTCTCATCACTCTCTCTCTCACACACACACACACACACACACACACACACACACACACACACACACACACACACACACACACACACACACACACACACACACACACACAACAGTGGTTAAACATGAAGCCGATGAATCGGCTCGTCAGAGACGAGAACAACTGTCCGTGTTTGCAGGCTCTCGTGTGATTGGCTGAGACTGGAGTCAAACTTGCCGTGGTTGGACATTCGTAAGAATGACATCATAGCTTGTTAAAAATGAAGGATAAAAATGCTTCTTCAAAACGTTTGAAAAAATTTAAAATACTTGTTTTTTTCTCTCCTCCTCTTCCTGCTGCTGCTGCTGTGCTTCCTCCTTTAACCTCCAACAGTTCAGAGGTGGCGAGAGAGAAGGAGAGAGAGAGTGTGTGTGTCTGATGCTTGGCTGCACTGTATACTGGGAGTACACATGAAATCCTGTCTGTCTGTTGAACAGTTGTGTGCACGTGGACCGGTCACTCCACCGCGAAGCCGCAGGTCTCCTCCACGGCCGTCAGCAGTTTCTCATGAAGTTTCTCGTAAGACTCGTAGGGAGGGACGTCTATCCGGTTAAAACTGGACACAGGAAACAAGAGTTAGTCACCCAACTGCAGAGGACGCCACATGCTCCGTCATACGTGTCCTTACCATGTGTGAGCCTTGGGTAGGTTGTCCGTGTTGGCGTCTATCAAATGGATGGTAAAGAGCCTTGGTCCTGCAGAACCTGTAGAGCCTTACACACATTCATTCTAGTTACCACTGCTCTACTGAGGGAGACAGGTCACACTTCAGTCTCTAAACTGAAAACACATCCAGTTAAAGCTCAAACTTTATCAAACAGACATGTTTCCTTCATTCAGAGTGACGAGTCAGCCATTATTAAGTGTGTAAAACTTATGATTTCTATTTTAAGCTTCCTAAATGGAGAAATAGTGTTTACATCCTACAGGACTGACACGCTAACGGCTAGACTGAGCACAGCTAAAACTAGAGTGTTTTTGCTGCAGGTTGGAAACTGATAAAAAATATTTTATTATTGTTTCAGGGCTCGTTTCCCTCTAAATTCAGTTTATTTCTGTTTTAACTTTGACAATCATTTATAGCTCCTACACAAAAAAGAAGTTCAAAAAGGCTGAAATACCCATTTAAAGCACGTCGTAATAATGACAAAAACAATAATAAAGAATAGGATGAGGAAAAAGGATCCATTTAATTGGTTTAGTTTTATTTTAATTCACTAACTTGAGTTTTTCAGGAATCAAACAGTTTTAATCAACTGCCTTTACCCAGTTCTTTGATTTTGTTTATTTTTTCTTTTTCTCAATTCATTTTTGTTTCAGTTTCATTAATCTTTTCATGATTTTATAATATAAAGTTTCCTCCAGATTAAAAAAGTTTTTCATCAGTCCATTGATGACAACAACCATTATTTTAATCTTTTACATGACTGCTCTGACTTATTTGTGTGGACTTTAGTTAGTAGTTTTGAGTTTGTTTGTCTCACTTTATTCTGCTGTTAAAGTCTTACTATGCAACTTTTCATATTTTTAAATCAGTTTCTTGAGTCAGTTTGTGCTAAAATGACCCTTTACAGAGTTAATGAAATGTCACTCAGACCCCCACCACTCTCTGTGGCCAGAATACCACACTTGCAACTTCAGAGTGCCTGTCCAGTCTTTGTTGGACTTAGTAAAGTGGAGCTGACATGCCTGGTGCTGCAGTCTGTTTCCAGCATGTTTCCTGCATGTTTTAGATCATGAACACAGCTGATTTGTTTGATTTAGTGATGAACCGCTCCTGTAGACACTAATGAAGGCTGAGGAGACATTTCAGCCGTTAGATTAAGGCGTTAAAAAGATGAACGCACAGTGAGGAGATAAGTTTCACTTTTACTTTCACTAATGGATACTAGGGGGTGCTAAAAGCAAGCCAAAACTGCATAGTATCCCTTTAAAAAATAACACTTTACCATTTAAACTGATGTTTCTGAAGGTCGAATTATAGAATTGAGTTTTTCGTTCGTAAAAATAAACTAGTGTTGGCAGATAGAAGGTGTCCAGCAGAGCAGACATGATAAATGAGGCTGTAGTGCTCACACTACACTTCTCAAATCAGTAGGAAAACCTATAAAAGTTTAAATCAGAAGTCAAATTATAACCTGACACACCTACAACATCCTAAAGCCAGGTACTGGCTGTAGGAACGATCAAGTATTCATTAGCTGACCTCCTATCTTTATCCAGTTTTTTATTATTTGAGTAAACTTTCTCCAGAGTTACGATATAAACATGCAAGGCCTGGACTCAGATCTTAGCAGGACAGGAAATGTGTTTTAGTATTTATCCAGCCATGATTCTGGTTTCTTTACATGTTAAATAAATGTTTGACAGCTGTGTGTCTCTTCGGACTCTTTATGCTATTTTTCTTTTGCTGTTTAATAACTCAAAAGGCTCATAAAGTGAACAACGCTGTTATTAAAGCAACACAGTGACGGATTTTAGTCGTGTGTGTGTGTGTCTCTGTGTCAGGCCATGACCCACCCTGCAGAGCTTTAAACCCCTGTAGCGGTACCCGGGTGGAGCCTGTGACAAACTGCAGGAGGCGCCCTCTCCTCTCCTCGCTGAAGTCCTCCACAGCCTGCCAGAACCACCGAACCACGTTGCTCTCACTTGTGCAGTGTTTCAGGCGGGTATTGGCCTTCCAGTCTGTGAGGTCGATCTTTCCGAGCCCGCCGATTATCAACTGGAGGGATGAGAGGAAAACAGGATGGAGGGACGGTCAAACTCAAACTCAACAAATGAAAACATTTAAAAAGGGATGTGTGTGGAGTCGAGACATTCACCTCGAGTTCTTTATGGTCAAAAGGTTTTAGGAGGTGCTGTGGGATCAGCTCACTGAATCCCTTTTGTAGAGCCAGAAACTGGGCTTCAATTCCCCGCATGAACCTCCAGTTCACATAGAGTCTGCAACCCGACGTAAACAGACAGGATGAGGAAACAAGACCCATGAAACGTACCGACCAATCGTGTGCTCCTACCTGACGTATTCCTTCTTGTTGTCCTCTGTAACGGGGACGTTCCTGCCGTTAGGCTTCAGTTCATGTTGGGAGAACTTCCCAAAAGCGTTGTGCTCCACACAGAACGTGTGATCGAGGACTGAAGTGATGTCGTTCTCTCTGCACAAAGAACATCAAACACACTGAAATGAGGATGGTGTGCACAAAGTGAAAATGTATGACTGGACTAAAGCAGCGGGTTAGCTGGGCTGATTTGAGAACAGCAGGAAGTTCCTCACAGTATCCAGACAAGGCTCTTGTGCAGCTCTGGGTCCGTGGTCTCCAGGTCACTGAGCTGGATGGGTTTGCCTAGCAGCTGCTTGTAGAAGGGCAGCGTGAAGCTCCCGTTGATGTAGTGACTGTGGAAAACCGCCAGGCCCATGACCCGACCCACAAAATGGAAGTAGGAAAGGTGGTCCTTAAAGAGACAGGAACCGAGTCAGAGACAGAGTCTGGATTCACACACAAAGTGAGACTTGGAGGTGGGACTCACGGGGTTGATGGAGGAGTCTGGGTTGATCTGTAGTGTGTAGATGTTGTCTGTGGAGTACTGGAACAGGCCGTAGTAAGGGTTCAACATCTCATGGCACAGCAGGTACAGCCACTCCCTACAGACAGACACGGGCCGTTTCAGACACTTCACACTGATGATTCACACCAATAACAGGCAGAAAACATCCTGTTAGAGGATACTCTAACCACTCTTACAAAGCAGGAGCAGTAACTCTTAGTCTAGTTACACCTGGACAGGTCACTTGTCCTTCAGACAGGGGGCTCATTTAGAACCACACATTAAAGATCTCCTTCACTTGTTTTTCACCTGTGTTGTGGCGTTGCTAATGCTAACGGTTAGCTTCTACTAGCTGAGATGCGCTCTGCTCTCTCCTGGATGCTAAATCAACAACAGCCTTCCGCGGTCACAAGCCACGATGGGCGGGGCCATCAATGCTAATTTTTCCTGTGACGTAGAAGAGACTAGCTTGTTCTGAACCTGAGCGTTTCCCCGCCTGTGGCTAATGCTGGAAATAAGGGTAGAAGACATATTTCACGTTCAGCCGGCATATGAAACTCAGAGAGACGGATCGGCTTTAAGAAGAACACGTGTTACACGTTTGTCGATGGACGAGACCTTCAAATAACCCTACTACTAGTACTACTGCACCAGTCTCTAAGGATGTTACAGCAGCTTTAACTAAAGCAGAACCACCAAACTCCTGCTGCCAGGATAAAGGAATAAAAAAAACATCACCTGGCCACTCCACCGTAATCCAGACCCTCCTCCCCTCTGAACTTCACCATCAGACGTTTCTTCAGGTCTTTGGGCCTCATCTTCATTATCTGACGATATGACTCCTATAAACACACACACATATTTTTACACACATCGTATCTCTGACCTAGTGAAGTCTGATGGAGAAGACATGTCAGTTACATGCACAAACCTCTTCTGTGAAACTTCATTTGTTCCTTTTTATGACGGACGCTTGACCAGAACCACAACAAAACATGTGATGACCAAACAGATAGCGGAAGTTAGCTAGCGTTAGCCTCACGGATCATGAGGTGGCAGTTGTTGGGGGGGATGCGCGCGTGCTGCAGTGTTGACGAGTAAAGGACGAGGTGACAAACATCACAAACGTTCATTCATAACCTGGATATTCCCAGGACATGTTGGAAGGTGAGCATTCTGTTATTTACCTCTGAGTGTTAGCAGCTCAGGCTAGCGGTAACAGTAGCTCGGCCTAACGTTGTTATGCTCAGCTCCTTACCGGCTCTGTAAACTGCAGCATTTATGTTGTTGAACAGTCGAATAATAAAGGTTTAGATTCTAAAACCGAAGTTCGTTGGAGAAAAATCTCCCAAAACAAAGCTGGAGTTTCAGATTAAAACAAAACTGGAAAGGGTTCAAATGTCATTAATCATCAGGTTATAAACCGTCTGCTTCTCCTTCTCTTACCTCAAAGATCTCCTCTCTGGACACCTCGATGCGACAGTGTCCCGCCTGAGGCTGCTGCAGCGACAGCTCATGGCGGAGCAGCTTCAGCTTATGCACCAAGTCTCTCTCGTAGCGCACTGCTACGTCTCCATCTCCTCCTACTCCTCCGCCTCCCCCGCTGACTCCCCCCTCCTCGACTCCCACATCAATCTGAGGGGCCTGGGGGGTCTCCTTCACTTGGGAGTGCTGACTGGAAGGTGGAGATGAAGCAAAGAGAAAATATGATGAGATATAAGAATGCCAGGATTACACCCACCTGCCTTCACCCCGTGCTGCTAAACCTCCCATAAGACCACGTTTCTGTAAACCACATGATTCAGCAGCGCTAGCAGAGCTGGTGAGTGTTAGTAGGTCATGTTCAGATCCAGACAGGTTTCTTACTTACAGCAGCAGGTTAGATTAACAAGAAAATAATCTGAAAACTACTCGTGTAGCACATAAGCTAAACGTCCAGCCCTTAGGAGAGAGCCGACGCTTCTGTTAAAGACAGGTAAGGATCTGAAGAAAGCTCACCTGATGATGGTGTGGAGACGTGGGTCTGTGAACTGTGTGGTTCTGTTGTTGTGGTCCACAAAGTAGATGCGGCCAGACACGGTGCTCCGGACCTCCCAGCCAACCGGTAATGGTCCAAGTTCTTCACAGCTCACACTGGCCAGGTCCCTGCACCATAAACATCATTATGGTGTTTACTGTTGTTTCTGTGAAGTCGGCTTTTAAACGATCGCCCTTTAACGCAACACTAGAGAGCTTTTAACACTTTAAGCTATTGTTTTCAAAATGGTTTCAGTGGTTCTTGAGGTAGAAACTTGACCAACGTCACATCAAACAGCACTCTGCTGCTGCATCATCATCCTTCCTCGTTTGTTCTGCTCTTTTCTTCATTTTTATTGTCCTTGGTTTATTTCTATGACGTGCACCAGGACCTTTGTGTTCTTGTTTATTCTCGCCTATTTTCGGGTAATCTTTGGAGAATGAGTGAAGCAGCAGTGTGTGATCTCTCACCGTGGTATCCGAGGGTCGTGCCAGGTGCTGACCCCTGTCTGTGTGTGGAGGAAGTACACCTGCCCCTGAACTGTTGTTCTCTGCTCTATTTTTCAACCAAAAACAGAAAAAATGGCATTAGACGCTATCTGAGCGAGGTCTGGGTTGGATAAAACCTTCACTACTAAACTAACCGTATCCCTCTGGCAGGTCAGGCGGTTGATGTCCGTGCGCTCTGTTCTGGGGGGTGTGGCCGTGACCTCTGGAGTCCTGCCCTCTGATTCGCTGCGACGGAAGACGGCCCTCCTGACTTGGGGAGTCCAGCCGGCAGTTTCCGCCTCCTGCGGCACCGGTGGGGTCAGAGTAGGGGAGTGGTTCTTCGCTGAAGCATCCCTCAAAAACAGGCCTACACGAAAAAGAAAACAATAACTCACAGCTTTAACTAATGATGGTCAAACCGATAATAAAACATATTTTGCTCCAAAATTTATATGACAACACTAGTGGTGACTGTGTCCACAGGATGTAGTTTGATATAATCAGCAAAAAAACGTGGCGACACACTTACGCCTCATTTTCCAGCAGTCCTCTACAGTCCACCACGGGTCCGCCACTGCCGATGCGGTCTCGTGTTTGTAGACTAACTGTAAACAACAACAATGACCAGGTTCAAGTGCCGACAGGGTCAGGGACAGGGAGGGAGGACGTGAGAAAAACAATAGTTTGGACAGATAGTCTTACCTACAATCTGACCCCGGACGGCATCGCTGTCAGAAGGGTTCAGCTTACATAGATCTAAACGCTGGTCTGGAGGAGGAAGCAAATTCAGGTTTTTCATCTCAGTCATGAGAAATGAAGAGTCAGAGGAAAGTATCAAAACATGAGAAGCCAAATGAATCAGAATTACATCCTGTGTCTTTTAGCCTGCTGATGGCGTTGGAAAGCAGCCGTATGCAGCCCAGAAACCCCGCCCCCTGTCGTTTGTGGATCTTCTTATGGTTCCATATACTGATGGTGATGGAGTCCGTCTTCCCGATGTAGCTGGAGGACAAATTACAAGTCAAAAAATGCAACGTTTATAATTCAGGTCATTTTTAATATACTGTGATATTTTCATCAAAGTCAAACATCTTTACAGAAAATAAACTCACAGGTCATAGTGCTGGTTCCACTTGGGATCCAGTGTGCTCTTGACGGTGTCGGTGGAGTGGCACTGACCTGATCCGTCTACCACCACCTTGGCAAATGGATCTGGTAGACCTGCACACACACAAACGCACGCACGCACACACACACACAGTTACAGACCAACAGTACCGCCTCCCTGTTTCCATTGTTGCAACAAAATACTAATATTTATAAAAACACTGACGTGAAAGTACTTACGAAAGAAGTCTTTCTTTGCAAGGTTCTTGGCACACAATACTACAATAAACAAAAAGAGAAAGTATGAAGAAAATGTCACATCTTGCATAAACATGTAGTTAATAGCAGCGTGTGGGCTGCTGCCATGAAATCTGGTGCAGAAAACGATTCTGAGGAGGAAGAATGCAGGTTTGAATTATATATGAATGCCAGAGAATTTCAATGAGCAGAAAAACAAATAAACACAAGAAAAACAGGAAAAACGAAAACGGCCTCCACCACCACAGGGAAGCAACAATTAGTCACCGTAATTAACAAAAAAAATCATCAACATGTTTTATTTTAATGTCAACTCATCACAAACAGAGTCTTCAACAGACAGCTCCAGTTACAAAGAACCATGTTGTTTAACTGCAATGCAGCAGACAAACCCCTGGGGGCAGTGTTGCTGCCAGGATGGCACACATCCCTACCAACAAAGAAGAACTTCTCAGGAGGAACATCAAGGCCCTATTTCAATACTTGCACTGCGCCCTGCACCCTTCTGTGAAGTGCGCTTAGAGGAAGTGCGCAGTAAGGCTTCGAGTGCGTAGTACACAAGTGTGCACATAATTGCCGAATTGGGACAGTGAGCATTACGTCATCGATCGTGACGCATGCTGGGATGCCGATCGCTGTTTGTGCTTTTTTAAAATTCTTTATTAACAGCTGTCAAACACACAAACAAACAATTACTTGATTAAATTTAAATGAATTGCTGTCCACATTTATTTCTTAGTCTAAAACATTCAGAGCATGAATAGATAACATTAATCATTTTAAATTAACTTCTTTCACTTGAAAACACGTTTTCAGAAAAGGCACTTGACCTTGAACTTCTGAATGACCAAAATGTCCGTTTGCAAGTACCAGACTTATTTCATAAGCCAAGCCAAGAATCTGAGCCATCAACTATACAGAATCAGAAAGACTTTATTTATCCCCTAGGGGCAATTGAAACAGATACAGATAAACTATACTGCAGATAAACTAAGGAAATGACATAAATACAGAAAGGAATAAATAACTTTAAAAAATGTGCTCTCCTTTTTTCTTCTTATTTTAATGCGTTGCTGAAGTATCACATCAGGACTCGGTATCGGCAGATACTCAAAATCAAATGACTCGGACTCGGATCGAGAGCAAAAAACTGATCGGAACATCCCTAATTTAGACTCTTGCTAAAACAATTCAGAAAATCATTAGTATAATAATATTGATGGTGATACTAAGAAACCACTGCCTTAAAAACCTTTAGCAGCAACACGGATAGAGGTGATGATCCATGGGTAAATCTGCTGGTATCTTCTTGGTTTTTGCTCACCTGATCCAATCAAAAGCTTGCCATTTTGTTTTTATGGTTTGCCTCTTTCCTCCAAGGATCTAAGACTTCTTAAGAAGTCGGTGGTGTGGGATGTGGTGAATGAGGTGGCGTACATGTGTCTGGCATAGCCGGGCCCATTTCCTGTGATTAACCCACGGAGAATGGCTGCAGGATATCCTTCCCTTTTCCTCGTCAACCTCTTTCATTGCTCCTTCGTCTGACTCACACATTCCTCTCTCAGACCTCATCTTTTTATCAGACACAGAGAGGAAAAGAGTCGAGTGTCTGAACTCTGACTCTTCTTTCATTGAATCCATATAGGAAGTCTCTCCTGTCTCCCGTCTCTGTCCTGCTGAGCCATCCAAACCTCTAATCTTCCAAACTCTTCCCAGAGACAGAGACACCTCTAAATGCATCTATTCATGGTTTTCTTTCCGCCTCTTGACCAGCTCTCTTATGGTGCTCTGTGTGTGTGTGACAGGCTCTTTCAGAGTGTCTCTGAAAAATCTCCCAGCAGCCAAGGTCATGGCTCAGCTGGTTACCCATTTCCAGTTATTCTCCATCACCTTTCTAGATCTTTTAAGGGCTGCATGATAAGAAACATTAATCATCAAAAGTCCACCCTGAAAACCGTTTATTTCATATTTTTGAAAAAGAAAGGCCAGCTCAGCTAGTAGTTTTGCATATTACTCAGCATTAGCATGCTAGTTTAGTCACAGGTCAGTCTCAGAGCTATGCAGTATTTTTCCTGACACAGAGTGAAAATAAGCAACTAATCGTGGTAAAAACAAGTTTTCCTGAGGTCTTAATCCTGATAAATCAGCAGTTTTATTTTCTCCACAGAAACAAGCTGTTCCTTTTTTAAGCTGGTGAAGGTTCTCAGTCATCCAGGTCATGGTAATCCAAAAAGGTTTAAATGAAGGCAACTGAACTTTTTGATTTCTTGAAGACGTTTCGCTTCTCATCCAAGGAGCTTTGTCAATTCTGACTGGAATATGGGAGGGTCAAGCTTATAAACTGTAGCTGTCTATTGTTGCCCAACGAGCAGATACTGCCGGAATACCCCTCCTCCCTACCTCCTGATGAGTCGTCAGGGTAGTTAGCCTCTATTTTTTTAATTTAACCATCCAGGGCTGTACAGTGCGACATATATGTTGCACGTGCAATGAAAAAAAAAACGCTCTCTGTGATAAACTATTTTTAAAAGTAGCACTCGTGCTACATCTTTTCAAGTTACTTTCCCCCCCAGAACTTTATTGAACAAATGTAAGTTATATGTTTTTGTGTAAGGAAGATGCTTTTTACTGGCACACTGCGTGGAAATCTAGGTGCTGTTGAGGAACCAGCAAAGACACAAAGGCAGAAACGGTCCAAAGTTTGGGATCAAACGCGCACCTACGTGCAGATTGGCTAAAGCTAGCAGGTTAGCACGCTCACGATCAAGAGGGTTTCCAAAAAAACATGAGGATAGTAAAACTAAGAATGACTAAACTCTACAAGCAGAAGAAAAGCCCCCACCATCCTGTTTATTCTTAGCTGTTTGCAGCGCTATGGAGCAGAGCCGCAGCAGCTACCGAGAGTCACGTGTTGCTACAAGTTTGTGCAACACACCGCTCCAGGGCTATGGCAAGCCGTTGTAGTATGTAATTCACAAACGCTTCTATCTGTGAACATAATCTAAACTGGATTATTGTCAACCAGTACATAATAGACATGCCGCCATTACATTGTTACCGGTAGAAATGAAATGTTATTAGCATTTCCAGTAGCTTACTACTGAACATGTTAATAAAATACATTAAATTCTACTGATCATAGTTTAACTGTGGATATTTAGATATGTTATTTTGACTAAGATGAGTGATATTAATACAAACCTTAAATGTTACTGAAATGTAGGTCAATTTTTCCATAAAATATGAATTAACTATAAATCAGATGGGAATGAGGGAACTAGACAACACCAAATTAATACATATTATTGAGCCTTTTATAATAAGAGCCTGATGTTTGAGCCTCATAATTTAGTTGTTTTATTTCATACTTTAGCAGCAGACCACAATCTCGTTTCACTTAAAACGTTGTCAGATAGAATATTTGATTGACAAATGATTCAATAAAATATTTGAATACTAAAATATTCCAAAACTGCAGCCCTATTTCAAACCTTTAACAGAACAGGAAAACAAACCGTGCCAACAAGAAGAAACAAAAACACAATCTGCAGCAAACCAAAGTACGTCTGAGAGGGGAAACGTTTACAAGTACAACCCTGCAGTGTTGTGCCTAAACGAGTTAATTGAACGCTCATTCGTTTTTTTGTGACCGTAAGTCGAACTCGCTCATATTTTGCCTGAACGTTAAAGTTAACGGGTTTATGAACGGTGCTCTCTCACAGTTCGAGAGGTCCAGATCTCCACGGAGCTAAAGCCTTAGCTAAAACATCCTGTTAACAATAGACTTCATAAAAAGTAGACCCTGCAAATGCGGCCGTCATAGGCAGTAGCGGTTGGTGCAGCGTCTCCTCTTCAATGTCTATGCTGTGGAGAACATAACTCTGTAATGAACAAATCTACACTAATTTTAATAAATGAAAATGTTTTTATGTACACTGACAAATAAACATGTCCAAAGATATTTCAAAATCAGAATCATCTTTATTACCAAGTACTCTCAGTACAATCAGCAATCAGTGGTTGCTTGTTATTGCGTTTCCATTATGCACTACTAGTGTTTGTCAGTGTGTTTAAGTAATTGTAAGAACTACTTTTGTTTTTTAGAGATTATAACAGAATTTTTATGCCGGTGCTACAAGATTTTGGTCTGTGCTACAAAACCTACAACCTTTGTAGCACCAGTGCTATAAGCTAAAAATGTTAACGTACTGCCCTGCCATCTCTGAACACTCGGTCATTTCTGTTGAGCTGTTAACTTCCTCCTCCGCCAGCGCCTCCTTCTCTGGACAAACACTGAGCGTGATGGAGATTTCATAGGTGGGGGGGGCTGCAATGCATTAGAAGCACATGGGAAAAGCTAAAAATTTTAGTTATTAAATGTAGACAGCTAAAGGTTTTCCAATGAAGATTCTAGTCAATAGTTGTGATGTCATCGATGAAGAGCTACAGTTGATGAATCTAGTACAGGTGATTCTCAAAAAATTAGCATATTGTGATACAGTTCAATATTTTCTGTAATGTACTGATAAACATTAGACTTTCATATATTTTAGATTCATTACACACAACTGAAGTAGTTCAAGCCGTTTATTGGTTTTAATATTGATGATTTTGGCATACAGCTCATGAAAACCCAAAATTCCTATCTCAAAAAATTAGCATATCATGAAAAGGTTCTCTAAACGAGCTATTAACCTAATCATCTGAATCAACTAATTAACTCTAAACACCTGCAAACGATTCCTGAGGCTTTTAAAAACTCCCAGCCTGGTTCATTACTCAAAACCGCAATCATGGGTAAGACTGCCGACCTGACTGCTGTCCAGAAGGCCATCATTGACACCCTCAAGCAAGAGGGTAAGACACAGAAAGAAATTTCTGAACAAATAGGCTGTTCCCAGAGTGCTGTATCAAGGCACCTCAGTGGGAAGTCTGTGGGAAGGAAAAAGTGTGGCAGAAAACGCTGCACAACGAGAAGAGGTGACCGGACCCTGAGGAAGATTGTGGAGAAGGACCGATTCCAGACCTTGGGGGACCTGCGGAAGCAGTGGACTGAGTCCGGAGTGAAAACATCCAGAGCCACCGTGTACAGGCGTGTGCAGGAAATGGGCTACAGGTGCCGCATTCCCCAGGTCAAGCCACTTTTGAACCAGAAACAGCGGCAGAAGCGCCTGACCTGGGCTACAGTGAAGCAGCACTGGCCTGTTGCTCAGTGGTCCAAAGTACTTTTTTCGGATGAAAGCAAATTTTGCATGTCATTCGGAAATCAAGGTGCCAGAGTCTGGAGGAAGACTGGGCAGAGGGAAATGCCAAAATGCCTGAAGTCCAGTGTCAAGTACCCACAGTCAGTGATGGTCTGGGGTGCCATGTCAGCTGCTGGTGTTGGTCCACTGTGTTTTATCAAGGGCAGGGTCAATGCAGCTAGCTATCAGGAGATTTTGGAGCACTTCATGCTTCCATCTGCTGAAAAGCTTTATGGAGATGAAGATTTCATTTTTCAGCACGACTTGGCACCTGCTCACAGTGCCAAAACCACTGGTAAATGGTTTACTGACCATGGTATTACTGTGCTCAATTGGCCTGCCAACTCTCCTGACCTGAACCCCATAGAGAATCTGTGGGATATTGTGAAGAGAAAGTTGAGAGACGCAAGACCCAACACTCTGGATGAGCTTAAGGCCGCTATCGAAGCATCCTGGGCCTCCATAACACCTCAGCAGTGCCACAGGCTGATTGCCTCCATGCCACGCCGCATTGAAGCAGTCATTTCTGCAAAAGGATTCCCGACCAAGTATTGAGTGCATAACTGAACATAATTATTTGAAGGTTGACCTTTTTTGTATTAAAAACACTTTTCTTTTATTGGTCGGTTGGAATATGCTAATTTTTTGAGATAGGAATTTTGGGTTTTCATGAGCTGTATGCCACAATCATCAATATTAAAACCAATAAACGGCTTGAACTACTTCAGTTGTGTGTAATGAATCTAAAATATACGAAAGTCTAATGTTTATCAGTACATTACAGAAAATAATGAACTTGATCACAATATGCCAATTTTTTGAGAAGGACCTGTATGTCCAAATTACTCTCCACCCTCCATGCAGCTGCTATTGACCATTTGCATGTGACATCACGCCGCTCATGGGACCTCCCCCTTTGCCATGATGGTTGGCAAAAAGACCGTTTACACACATTGAAACTCCTGTGAAGCTAATCAAAACAAGCCAGTTTGTAGCCTTTTATTTCTTTTATTTAGTTGATTTTACAGTATAATAGTAACAGTTTGCTGCACGGTTGGCTGCTCTAACAGACAAGGATGTAAACTCAACTAATTTTTTTAATAACTTTGATGGAGACGGGGGACGGCAATGAACCGCAGCGATCAATCAAACAGACTAGCAGCCCTCAAAGTATTTTTGGATTTGCGGTGAACATGTTTTACCGGGTAAGATTAGCGTTTATATATTTCATGAGGAAGACGGGGACTGGGATAAATGTGACGTGTTTATACTTATTGATCCTCCTAATGGATGGATGGATATTTCACCATGTAGAACGTGCGATACCATCCACTGTAGTGAAATGCAAGATAATTATTTACAATAATATTGTTTCGGTGTAGAATTACGTGTTAAAATTGCGTTATTTAGTTAGTATGATGAGCATCACCGTTATGAGATGTCTTGTGTCATCCCGTGTGTGAGTAGCATCTGAACCCGGTGACCCCACCAGCAATAAAAACCGGTAGGGATCCAGACTTTCAGTTTTTTTTCTTAATCAGCTCGAGTGTAAAGTGAAACGCTGTTTATCACATAATGTTATAAATCCAGCGGGGTGAATTCTGGCAAACTCTGCAACTTGTTAACATCGGTGAACAGCAGCAGGGAGACGTAAGCTAACATTCATAAGCTAGCTAACATGTAACTTTTGTAAATACTGCTCTCTATGAGCCCCATTTAGGTGCATTAAATCTTCCCACAAGTGAACTGGGCTTGAACTAGTTGAAGCCAGGCTAAACATCGCAAAAAACAACGACAACAACAAAAAACAATTTCAGGCACTACTTTCCCCCTTTATTTAGTACTCGTGCCGCTCACTGTTTACATACTTTTGCCAACCAATGTGATTAAGTGATGTCGGTGCAAATAGTCAATATTAAAGGCACACTTGGCAGTTTTGGCCTGTGTTTAGCACCTAGTGTCAAGTTAATGAAACCAAAAGTTAAACTTATCTCCTCGCTGTGCTGTTGTCTTTTTAACACCTTAATCCAACGGCTGAAATGTCTCCTCAGCCTTCATTAGTGCTACAGGAGCGATTCATCACTAAATCAAACAAATCAGCTGTGTTCATGATCTAAAACATGCAGGAAACATGCTGGAAGCAGACTGCAGCACCAAGTCCAACAGGGACCGGACCGGATACTCTGAAGTTGCAAGTGCGGTATTCTGGCCACAGAGGGTGGTGGGGGTCTGAGTGACATTTCATTAACCCTGTAAAGGGTCATTTTAGCACAAACTGGCTCAAGAACATGATATGAAATATGAAAAAGTTGCACAGTATGGCTTTAATGAAATTATTAGTTGGTTGATAATTTCCTGCTTCTGTCTCCTACTGACTGCCAGGGAATAATAGTTACTCAAGCAGAGGGATCTATGTGGGATTACACTTACTTCCTCTGTGACCTTTGAACTCCAAAAACAAACCAGACGTCTGCCGTCGTGTGCAAATATCTCACCTACTTAATAACATCCCTTCCTCTAACATCCAAACACACGACTGAGTGAGTTGCTGTCAAAAGTTTCTGTGAGAACACAAATAAATCATTCATGGTGCCAAAGCCGTTATTACTAAAGCAATAATTAACTCGTATTCACTTATAAACATTTGGGTGTTTCTGAAGAATATGCACAATTCACGTCTATGTTGGAGCTTTTCTGCTGAATGTGTGCTGTAAATATCAATTATCTCATAAAACATAAAACAATGATAACGCCAAACTTCACCAGACAGAAAAGACGATCCTTTCTGGTTCAGAATAGGCAAAAATGGACATGAGCAGACAAGAGACATTAGTCAGAATTAGTAAATCTCTATTTCCAAAGAATTTTTATTTAGCCAAAGACTTGTTTGTTTTATGAGATTTTGAAGGCTATCGCGTTATTAGACATGCCGGTAGTCCACGGAGAGATTGACAGTTGGCACATGTATTGATGCGACTGAGCCAACAGTAACGAGTCAGCTATAGCCCAATGGCAGCTTTCTATGTCAGTGTTATTATCAGAGAAGCAGCAGAGAGAGAGAAGTGCTATGAGTTTTAGTTATGGAGTTATTTAAATGTGCAAAAACAAACAGAAAACTGAGTATTCAAACAGAAATGGATGGAGAAACTTATCCTTTACCGGACCTACATGAGTCACATGCCAAAAACACACACAGTGACATTTCCTCCAGGTGAGGCAGGCACATGATGGATTGGGAAATTCCAACAAGCAATGAAGCGGTGCTAGTAAATCCAATACAGCACCTGTACAATACACCTGGACCTGGAAGAAGGTTTCTAGTCAACAGCAAACCACGTTACCTTACTGGTGCATTCACTGACTGACATGCCATGGTCCATAGTAAACCAAACTATAAACTAACGAACTTCTATCAGCCACGACTCGGCTAATTTATATGCAGACTATTCATAAAGTAGCTTGTGTTGACCATTTGTAGCCAAAAGTGGGTGTGTAGGAGGCGGGATGTGATCCAAAAACCACAGAACCCATTTCTAGGACGGGTGAGATTTATAAAGTAGGAATTGTGTGTGGCTGTGCGTTAGAAGTGTTTTATAGGTCAGAACATTAGTTTTAGTAAGGATTCTATGCAGATTTATAAATCATGGCCCCAGATCTGTTTGACTGTTCACCAGGAAACTGGCAAGACTAAATGTTGCAAAATAACAGATATTGTTTGGAGGAGCTGAAAGCACGGACAACTAGTAGTGGGCCATATCGTACCTTTCACAATAATACCCGTAATATTTTCTTGCCAGGGCAAAATATATCATGAAATGCTTATTAGATGACGTCAACACATCATTACGCTCACGTGGGTCAAGCGGCACCGTGTAAAATACAGTTTTGAAGAACATGGCAGGAGTCTTAGAGCTCATATGAGCGAGTAGGTAAAGATTTATGGTAGTTCTGAGGTATTTTGGCAGCTGCAGGCCCCTGTACCTGTCACCTGGTTACACGGGTGGGTTCAGCCCATCGCTCCACACAAACAGAACAGAGAGTCATGTGAAGTAGCAACCTTGCATTAGCCGGGGGCGCCGGCTCTAGAAATTCATCTTCATTAATACAGAAGAAATAATGATAATTTTTACTCATAACATCACATTTATCGTTATCGTCAGTGTGCTCTGAAATACCGTGTTAATTTTTTGGGGCCATATTGCCCACCCCTACAGACATCCCTTGGATGGGTTGGTTTGGTTCCGGTGATCAGAGAGAACCATGAGGAAGTAGTGGTCATGTCTCGACATCACCCACGTGCATCTGAGCTAGAGCTGACTCTAACAGTCTCTTTTAATCCAATAACCAATAAAGCTGTTCTAGCAAATTTACAGAACAAACTAGGCTTTGAACGTAAACACGATCACAGAACACTCATCCCTCCCCTCGGGTATCTTCCCTGAGATGCTTCTGCCAGAACCGGAGACCCACACTGCTACAGGAAACGAGATGACGCTAAACACAACTTGCTGTTTTCTAGGTCCAAATGTCTTTTGCTGTCCGTGACTTCAAATGGTGTTTTTCTTTTTGGGACTCTGGTAGTTTGTCCTAAAGTTGAAGTGGTAGCAGCCGGCTGTTTCTCCTTCTCTGATATTATTGAGTGGAGAACCTCTCACACCAGTGGTGTTCTGTTGCTAAATACGTGAGTGTGGAATGAGTGGAGGGCCCAGGTAAGTGCAGCGGTTCAGCAAGACGGACAACCGGATGGTCCAATGGTTGCTTTTGGTCCAAAACGTGTTATTGGTGGAGGTTTTTAGTAGGGGTGGGTGCATTTCATCGATGTGGCGATGCATCGCAAAGCTTCACGTGAGGATTCAGAATCGATTGATGAACGTCGATGCTTAAAAAAAAAATAACGTGAAGCTTTGCTGCAAAGCCGGTACTAAAAAAAAAAAATACACGTAACCGGAGCCTTAACAAATGTAAGTTATTTGTTTTTGTGTAAGGAACATGCTTTTTACTGGCGCACAATGATGCTGTGGAGGAAAATAGAGGAACCAGCAGAAACGGTCCAAAGTTTGGGATCAAACGCGCATCTACGGGCAGATTGGCTAATGCTAACTAAGCTAGCGGATAGCAGACTCACGCCGTGGGTTCCAAAAGAACACGATGATCTTGGAACTAAGAATGACTAAACTCTACAAGCGGAAGAAAAGTCCCACCATCCTGTTTATTCGTAGCTGTCTGCAGCGTTATGGAGCAGAGCCACAGCAGCTACCGGGACTCACGTTGTTGTTGTTGCTACGAGATTGTGCAACACACCGCTCCAGGCCTATGGCAAGCCATTGTAGTATGTAATTCACAAACACTTCTATCTGTGAACGTAATTTAAACTGGATTATTGCCAACCCGTACATTGTAGACATGCCACCATTACATTGTTACCAGTAGAAATGAAATGTTATTCAATATCTCAAAAGCTGTAAGACAGTTGAGGTGATAGCATGTTGTTTTGCATGTTATTGAACTGTTTTCTAATAATGTTCTGTTGTTAAATAAAGTAAAGGAAGGAGAGAAAAAATGTTTCCCTAGCAGGTTTTAAATGTTTAAAGCTTTCCCTGATTGAAGTTAAGTTGGTCAAAGTGCAAATATTTACACAAGTCATACAGTCATAAAATAAGATTTTGTCTTTGAAAAATAGTTAAATGTAAAAAAAAAAGTATTTACTTACTGAGAGTAGTTTTAGAGGAACTGAGTTAATTGATAGGTTATTTATTTACAAATGTAGACAAAGAAGAAGACAATCAATCTCGTATGAAAAAAAGCATTAAAAATGTCAATAATCAAAGAATCGTGGCACCAGTAATCGAATCGAACCAACAACCATTATAATCGAAGAATCGAAGCATCGAAGCTCCCATAATCGAAAATCGAATCGTGAAGTACCTTTTTTGGAACACCCCTAGTTTTTAGACAAATGTGAAAGAACCACTTTATGAATTTATTTCGTTATTTTTAAGTCTCCACAACATATTTATAGCTATTCTACATTAGAAGGTCGTTAAGAGTTTAAGCTAATTTGTTTTCCAAATTTGCTATAGCAGCAATTAATCAATTAATATAAACTACAAATATTCTTATATATGTATAAACTACTGTTGGTGATGGAAACTTTTATATTGTTAAAACAGTATAAAATCAAAAGTCTTTTCTGACAGTGTCCACTTCCAGCTAATTTCAGCTTAAAAGCAACAAAAACACAATAATAGTTGGACTACATCATGATTGACGTTTAGTCTGGCTAAACAAAAAACCACCCCAGAGTTTGTGAAATGTGACCAACCAGACACACGGGCCTTTCTGATGTCGGCCAAACAACTGCTCTGTGTGTTAGACTAAACACAGCTTAGCAGCCAGGCCGCATAACATTACCATTGGCTCAATGCGCATTCCTTATCCAATTAGAATTCCTGTCATACCTGAGGGGGCGGAGCACATTCAGGGGCAATGACCTCTGCATCTAATGACTGACTGCTTTACACAAACTCTTTATATCATCGGGACACATCTGAAAAAATACTTTCTAATAAAAAACAACAACAATAAGGATATTTCAGTAGTTTTCAAATAAGAGAAGAAATAAATTATTCAACAAATTAAAATGCTTGATTTATTTAAAAAATCTCAATAGAAATGCTTAATTTAATCCACTCATTGGTTATTGTGTTTTACAGAGACAACTGTTACCATCATGCACCACATTAAGTACCACCAGGCATAGTTTGATGATGAGGAAGCAGCATAAAGGGGAAATCAGATAAAAGAATAAAGACTGAAACTAGTTTTTGACCTTTTCTAACAAGCCGCTGGCTAAAACAGTCCATGCCGACTGTAAAATCTGGATTAACACGAGCACAAAGTCACTAAATCTGCATCTGAACAGAAAGAACCCAGTGTATGGAGCCAACACAACAACAGTTAGGTGGGTAAACCTCAACTCGTTTGAACAACAGCACAAATCTTGTCAGGTTATTTTTATTTCTTGTAAATAAAATCAGCATTTTATTCATCTATTCATGTATACAGAGAAAAACACATGTAGAAAGTGTTAATATTTCTATGTCCGCTGGATTTTCCTTATGTTACTCTTACACAGCAAAATGACGCGTTTCAAAGCAAAGATATGAGTTACAGGTGTAGCCTGCCTCTATGCTGTTATTTTCTATGGAGCTGTTAGCTTTGTCATTTATAAATAGTTAAAAATAGTTCCAGAAGCATTAACCACGATTTGCGCTACATCATCAGTGAAAGAAGGATGCAGTGATCAGCGAGGCGATGAAACTTTGTAAATTTGTTTAATTTTTAACAACACGGTCCAGTTTGATTCACATCCACAGCAACAACAAAACTCCGAAGCTTTGGCTAAAAGCTTTACACCTAAACAATCCCCTCAAACTGAGGATTGCTTTGGTTATTTTACTTTTAATGAAAGGTTTCTAAGCATCGGACACTAGAACCCAAATTGAAACAAATTCGTTTTAATGGGGTCTTGTACTGTTAGCTTAAATGGAACACTTTATTTAATTCTCTGTCTAAAATAAAACACTTTTTATTACAGCTGCATGTTACAATTACGAATCTGCTGCATGCTATAAAAATATGATTTTGAATTTTCACAATAAAAAACTTCACCATTGTGTTCAGACTAATGTGCTTCTACTTTTCTGTGGTTTTATTGCACAAAAACATGCGGTCTAAAGCCTCTGTTTAGGAAGTGTTTCCTGCTGATGCTGGGATTAAAATGTCTGATCAGGTGTGCGGTGAAGTGTCGGCTTACAGAGCAGAACTGATTACTGATACTGAATGAAGACTTCACCTACAGATATTCATGTTTAGGTCTTCTGCATGAGACTGTAATGTAATAAAAATATATGAGTAGGTGGTCTCAGGTGGTCTTCTATTTTTATCAGTAATCCTTTTACTAACAGACAAGTGATGGATCTGGGTTATTAATACAGACGATTCTGTGCCAAAATTTGTTTCATCGCAGTTTTGTGTCAATGATGTATGCGCTAGAACTCAAATGTTCTTACAAAATTTAAAGACGTAACGTGGGTAAAGCTGAATAAAACTAACAGATAAGGATTATTATTAATCTGTAATTTTGCACCTTTTTGAGTGTGATTGGGACTTTCTTTGGCGTGTTTGCTTCTTGTGACTTGTCTTAATCCTATTCATTTTGTTTCCTGGAGCTTAACTAATAACAGATTGTCATAGATTTAATTAGAAACCAAAAACTGCAGAAATGCTGCAAATACGTTTTGGTTTTAAACCAACACAAAAAGAATGAACTAACACGTTTGGAGGAGGACACTAAATCTGAAACAAAAAGGAGAAGTGGAATGTGCTAAAACCACTAAAACACCTACAAATCCAACATCCTATCCGGTTGGTTAAACTGGAAAACATGTCAGCAGCTCCAGTTCAGAGGCCTGATGAAAGGTAAAAGTGTGTGTGTTTTACATATAAACACAGGTACTTCATTGATCTCTGTTCCTTTGATGACAATTTAAAAACCGTGATAGTGTCAGTCCTAATCTGCTGACTAAAAACACAGAGCTGGGGTGTCTTGGATAGATTACATAAAGACAAAGTGAAATTAGCTGAAACTTGAACTGTCAACAAAAAGTCTTACTTCAAATCCAGCTTAAAAGAAAGACTAGAAGGAAACTTAAAACCATAAATAATCTCTATAAAGTTCATCTTAAAGCTTTAAAAACATCCACCACTAGCATATTTCCGCTAGTTTTTCAGTTCTGGTCGCCCAGAAGGGAAATGGAGCTGTCTTTTTGTTTACTTTTAAGTCAGCAGAAGGCCAGAGTGTCTGCCCAGAGGCAGAGAGGTCATTTCCATTTGAATAGAGGCCCCTCGGTGGCTAGTGGCGTTACATTAGCTACAGTAAAAACCATTGTTCCAGCTGGATCCCTCCCTGTGAGACAGGGGGAGAATAGGGTCTCCGACGAGCCTTGCGAGGACACCCGGACACCAAAACGGAATAAACATCTCAGACGAGTCGATCCCTAAAGAGGAAACATGTTTAAACTTCCCAGGGTCGGGATAAGTTCAGTGAGTCTAACCGCAGCTGACACAGCAGCCACACAGCGATCGATAGCCCGTGGTAATCTAGGCTAGCGTGTCATATATCTACTAATGAATCGATTTTAAAGAGGCTGCGGAGCAACATTCGCCTTTATTACTGTAACCTAGTCGGTCGGGCTGGGTTGGTGGTCACTCAACAGGAAAATGGGTGTAGCTAACAAGCTGTAACGGTCAGCGGTAACTAAAATGTTCCCGCAAGCTAACAGGCTAGCAGGCAAGTGCAGCAGATAAAAGTTAGGCTTGATAATACCGACGTTGTACAATAAAGGGCTGTAAATAAAAGATTTAAGCTCCAGTTACAACCTGCAGTGTAAGCGGAATTGTTGCTGGCTCGCTGTTTTTTTTTTTTACCTGTCAGTCGGATTTTGATGCTGGACCCGTTCCTCCGACTCCCAGGATTCGACATCACTCCCGGTAACGAGGCTCACACAAACTTCCCCCTGAAGTCGGCCGAAAACACTCCTTCACCAACATAAAATGGCACCGCGGAGGGTTTCAGAGGCGAACCATTCGCTCTGTTTTTGTTTCCCTTACGGAGAAGAACGTTTTATTTGGCCGCAAAGTCCTGCGCTGCTTCGAAATTCAACAACACTGGAGAACATTTTCGGGCAGGCTCGAGCACGTAGCTGGTTGGCTGACGTACGGTTACGTGCTCGATCCCAGAAAAGGGTGCGCGTGCCCGTGAAGACGCAACCCATAGTGGTTGAATTTTTTTTTCTTTCTTTCTTTCTTTCTTTCTTTCTTTCTTTCTTTCTTTCTTTCTTTCTTTCTTTCTTTCTTTCTTTCTTTCTTTCTTCTTTCTTTCTGAAAATCTTAATTTTCAATAAGGGTCCCTTATTAACGTGACTTAGTGCATTATTAAACATTAATAAGATAAGATAATCCTTATTTAGCCCCACAGGTGGGAGATTTGCATTGTCACGGCAGAAAGCATACAAAAGTTTAAAAACAATAGAATAAGAATAACAGAATAAAAAATTATTCCAACAAGCAGTACACTATACATATATATATATATATATATATATATATATATATATATATATATATATATATATATATATATATATATATATATATATATATATATATATATATATATATATATATATATATATATATGGTAAATGGCCTGTATTTGTATAGTGCCTTCTTAGGGTTCTACAACCCCTCAAGGCGCTTCACAACACAATCAGTCATCCACCCATTCACAGACACGCTGGTGGGGATGAGCTACAATGCAGCCACAGCTGCCCTGGGGCGCACTGAGATATATATATATATATATATATATATATATATATATATATATATATATAAAACGTTCAATATTGTTAATTAATAAGTGTTCCTATAATTAGGACAAAGGGCCAGGGTGGGTGGGGGGTTGCTTAGTAATGCATTACTTAATGTTAACATTAATATTAAGCAGTTGTTAATACTTTATTTAATAGATTATTAATGCTTAATAATGCACTAAGTGACATTAATAAAGGGACCCTAATTGTAAAATGTTACCATAAATGCTACATGATCGCTAACAAAATGTTTGATATTGTCTCACTAAATAATTTCACCTGGCTGTCTTTTGCATCACTAGCCCTGTTCATGTTCTTTTAGGTTTATTACAAGTAATTCATCATTTCTAAGAGCAAAACGTGTAAGATTTAATTACTACTGCTGCAGCTAATAATTTGTAATTCACATCAGGACTAAAATCAAAGACAATCGCCCATCCAGGTAGGTATAAAGTATGATTACATGTTATTTCATAACAAATGTCATCTTAGAGCACCATGCAAAATAAACAGGCCCGATTCAAATCCAGATATAAACAATCTACTTTAATCCATTTATAATAACAATACAATATGATTCAGTATCATAGACGATTAATAAAGTCTCCATTTAAGAAAAACCCACAGTTGATTGCATCAAACGTTCCCTTCAACGTGACGCCCCATCTTGACCAAGCACGTGGCAACAGTGGAGAGGAATGACTCGGTTTTAACATGGAAACACCTCCATCAGAACCAGACCCAGAGTATGAACAGTCAGAAGGGAGGAAATGTGGTCAGTGTGTCCTCCAGCAGTCTAAAGCAGCACAACTAAAGGGATAAGCCAGGACTGTTGTGGTTCTGGTGTTATGACCCCCCCCCGTTTCTGTTCTCTTTTGATTTCCACATGAATCCTAGCTGCCTTGCTCAGCCCTGCTGCTCTCTGCTGATTCCTCATACCCGTGCATCATCTTCTGAGTGTTCCACGTTCTCTGGCGCCAGACCTTTTAGGCACTGTTGTTGATTGCTGTACAGCTTTCATGTGTCAAGGTGTCTCGTGACCTAATGGTCAAGGTATTAGACTGCACAGGATAATTGCAAGAAAATTGTTTCAACACGGAAAAGTTTCAATCCAGAAGAATCCCAGAACTTATGCCTTATTCGTCATATGGTGAGCTTTCAGGAACGTTCATCAGGATGTTATTGTGTGTCGCACAGGAAGCTGAAACCATTTGCGAAATCCAGACAGAAACCAGGGTATCTGGGATTATAGCTTGTGGGATTTGGTTCTTTAGCAGTGCTGCAGTATTAGCTGAAGGAACAATGGAGTCTGTCTCCAGCCTGTTTACGGGACACAATAAATCCACATAAGCACTCAAACTGCTCACACACACACACGTCTCACAGGGAGACACGTGCAGCCGTGCATCGTTTTCATCTTTTTGTTTTTCTTTTAGCGTTCTCCCAGCAGCAGGTCGGGAAAGTATTTGATTTTTTGATGAGAAAAAAGGAAAGCTGGTAGAGACAACACATCAAATGAACACATTGACTTAATTGCTGATAAGTTTCCTTCAGGTGCCGACTTTAGCTGATTCACATGGTGTCCAGTCCAGCTCATAGTGGTTTCTCTGCTTCAACACACCTGATTATAACAGCAGCTGAGCTTGATGATCTGTTGAACAGGTAATAATTGCCTTGGAGAAGGGAAACAACAAAAACATGCAGAATAGATGGCCTCAAAGTTCAAGGCTGGACACCACTGATAGATTTTTCACGCTGCTGCTTTGTGGTCAAATTTCCACTATTCAAAGCTGTAACTAGTGATTTGATTACTCAAAAAAGAAACAACATGATTGTATGCAGGTGAGTGGGTGGGGCTTATCCTGAGGGTCAGTCTCTGGTTCCCAAAATACAACATAGCGACTCCGGTAAACCAGATCTTGTGGCTTCACTTTTCAACAGCAGGAGGAGACGCCTGGTCTATTTCTAACCCTAACCCTACTACTGCTCTGAATCCACCTCACCACCAGGTGACCCTTTCTTTACTCGAGTTTCCTGGACATAGGGTGTCAGGTCTGGTGGTTTGATGTTAACACCAATTTGGCCCAGTGTAACCAACCAGGTACCAAGTACTATTATAGACCTTCTTGTCCTCCAACGTGGCGGTCCATAACAAAACCCCGCTCTGATTTAGATCAAATTTCATTAGAAACAAGTTGAAGTTGAATATATTTGAATGGAATTAGCAAATTAAAGAATATATACATATATAACATATAATATAGAACATATATATATACACGTATATATGTATGTATGTATGTATATATATATATATTAGGGGTGTGCAAAGCAGCCAGTATTTGTATCTGTATTTGTTGAGGAGGGAAAGCATTTGTATTTGCGTAAAACTCAAAATAAGTGTAAAAATCAAATTTTTTTGCGTTACACTTCTATAACCATGTTATGTAAAACTGACAGAATATATCTATGTTCCCAAGAACCTCTGAAAAAATCTGAAGCTGTTTTATATACATATATATATGTATATACACTGCTCACAAAAATGAAAGGAACACTTTAAAGAAACACATTAGATACATCAGATCTCAATGTGAAGTTGGATATCTATACAAATAACGACAGGGCAATGTCTTAGGAACAAAAGGATGCCAAGTCTTTTAATGGAAATAAAAGTTTTCAGCCTACAGAGGGCTCAATTGTGTAGACACCCTAAAATCAGAGTGAAATGAAGATGTGGCAGGCTAGTCCATTATTTCAAAAACTTAATTTCTGCAACTCAAAATGCTTTTCAGTATCTTGTGTGGCCCCCACAAGCTTGTGTGCATGCTTGACAACGTCGGGGCATGCTCCTAATGAGACAACGGATGGTGTCTTGTGGCATTTCCTCCCAGATCTGTGTGAGGGCATCCCTGAGCTCTTGTACAGTCTGAGGAGCAACCTGGCGCCGCCTAATGGACCGAAACATAATGTCCCACAGATGTTCTATTGGGTTTAAGTCAGGGGATCGTGAAGGCCATTCAATTGTTTCAA
>SSNS01000179.1:79625-173944 GCA_006937985.1 Aphyosemion australe | reverse complement strand
GGTGCTGGGCAGTGAGCACAGGGCCCACTACAGGACGTCGGGCCCTCAGGCCATCTTCATGAAGTCTGTTCCTGATTGTTTGGGTAGAGACATTCACACCAGTGGCCCTCTGGAGGTCATTCTGTAGGGCACGAGCAGTGCTCAGCCTGTTCCGCCTTGCACAAAGGAGCAGGTATCGGTCCTGCTGATGGGTTGTGGACCTTCTACGGCCCTGTCCAGCTCTCCGAGAATAACCGCCAGTCTCCTGAAATCTCCTCCATGTTCTGGAGATTGTGCTGGGAGACACATTAAACCTTCTTGCTGCAGCACGTGTGGATGTGCCATCCTGGAGAAGTTGGACAACCTGTGCAACTTCTATAGGGTTAAGGAATCGCCTCATGCTGCCAGTAGAGATAATTACTCAAGCCAAAACTAGCACGAGTGGAAAACCAGCCAAAAAAGATCAAGTGGGAGAAACTTGAAATGACCTCCACATGTTAAACCAGTCCTGTTTTGAGGGTTTTGTAATTGTTGCCACTTTAGTGCACCTGTCGTTAAGTCCATGAACACCAATACAGCTGAAAGTGATTAACAATGCCCTCAGCTGCTTAATCAACCAGACAATTATCAGACAGGTTTAATTGATTTCATGCCAGGCCCAATAAAAAAAGTGTTCCTTTAATCTTTGTGAGCAGTGTGTATATATATATATATATATATATATATATATATATATATATAGTCTAAGTTGACATCTTAAGTTAGGAGTGGATGTCCCATCAGGTTCATGCCATGGTTGGAAGTTTGGACCAAACATGATCCCAAAGCCAGCAGCAGTTAAAGTCCAGATCTCAACCTGACTGAATGCTGTAGGGAGACATGAGAGCTGAATGTCCACCACTCTCATTGAGCCGAATCAGGGACGTTTATCCAGAACCATGAGAGGGACAAATAAAGACAAACAAAAGCATCTGACTGTTGTTTGTGTTAAGAGGTGGACATAGTTTTCCATTTCTACTTTGTTTAATAAATAATGATGCAATGGAATCGGTTGTTTTGTACACTCAGATTTGACTAATTTTAGAATCTGGTAAAGATCAGATCAGGTGTTTTATGTACTGGTTTGTGAAACTATTAACACAATTCTGTTTCTGGCATTGAAAATACACATGAGATGTAAAAAGGTGAAGAAAACAACCTCATGCACCGATACAGGCTTTATTTTCAGATGAATGTTTCACATTTTGTACAAAATCTTTAGAAAAAGCCTGACGCTTCCAAACCCTCATGTCTAATAACTCTCAGCAGCCTCGGACACCAAAGGGCTCGCACCACGCAGCATCCCGGACCATCCCAGTGGATGAGCCCAACCTCCAACAGTCCAACAACAGGGTGTGGGTATATCTGACCACATCTAGTAGAGTACATGGATACACGGGAGGATGGAGAGCAGCCCGTCGCTCATCATCACCAGCTGCGTGTCTCAGATGTATCACGTCAACAACACCATGCACGTTTTAATGACACATCATTGGTTAGGATTAGTTATCAAGATTTTAAAAACGATCAAAATTATCCAAGATTAAAAAAAAACAAAAAAAAAACAATCAACCAATGACTGGGCCTGTGGAGCAGAGGAGAGGAACGGACCCTCTGATTGGATGAGGTAAAAGAGAGCAGGGTAATTATTAAACTTTCTGCTAATTTACATGCCCAACGCGCACGCACACACAAACACACACACACACAAATTCAGTCTCAGAACAGCACAAGCACACTTTATCTGCAAACACCTCAGACCTCATTCTTCTGAGGGTAAACCCAATGGACGCCACCTCCTTCGTGGGACCGTGTGCAACTTTGTTTGACAGAGGGAAGTGTGCACTCGCACCATTAAGGTCCAATTTTATTACATCAATTTAAAGGAAATTGCCCTTTCAGACAGAAAAAAAGACTAAAGTGGGGCAGAGAGGCACTTACACAATCACTTTCATTGTACACAGTGCTCGCGTCTGTGTCCGAATCTAAGACACGGCTACTATTTTTTTTTTGACCACACTCACAGGGGCTCGTTTTTTCACAAATGGAGCATGTTGTTTAGCAGTTGGCACATGTACATGCAAAGCTTCAGTTTGAGCCTGCACAGGCAAACTGAGGGGGAGGAGGGAAGAAGAAGATAAAAGATTTGTTTGTGGACAGAAAATACGCACAGACAGACCGACAGGCAGGTTCTGGAACAACCTCCATCTTTGATCCCGTCCCCCCCACCCCCCCTTTTGGGTCTGATGTTTGTATAGCAGCACCAGAGGAGCCCTCTGAATGTCGAATCAGTCAAGTCAGTCGGTTTCGAGGATGAGCGGGGGCTGCTCGTTCTCTTCCTCCAAGCGTAGGTCGTTGAGGTCTTCCTCAAGCCCCGCCCCTCCCACGGCCCCCTGCTCTTCACAGTAACCTAGGAAACGAGGTCAATGATTAAAAATCAACACAAACAGAGCCAAGTGAAACTAACATGACTGACGATGGCAGCATTTAGCCACCTCACCTCAAACATCCAAACATTTAATAACAAACTGTATTAAACTGGTGGTCATATCCTTTATGCACGGCTCTGTGGATGAACAGGTATCATCTTACCTGCTGTAGATAGCGCTTTGAGCAAACTCACTTCTGGGAAGCACAGATTCATTCTGACCAAATTTATAAGCTAACAGCTAGCTAGAGGAGGGAAACAAAAACCGTGTTTCCACTAGGAGTTCTGGGAAATTTCAGGAAGTGGCGCCACTGATCAGCGCCAAAAGACGTCCAGCCGTCCACGGACATTCTGGCAAAGTACGCCATAATTGAACCCATTCGTGGGACGAGGAGAGTGGCTGTGTGATGTAAAAGAGGCGTTCAATGACCAGAAGCAGCACAGTTTTTTATGGTGCTCTGTGAGACCACAAAGGGGCGTGAATTACAGTGGTGGTGGTGGTGGTGGTGGGGGGGTTCCGTGTCATATTTTGCAGTTAAAATTTTAGAAACTGTGATTTTAAAGCAGCAGCAGCGCTGCTTATTGTCTTTTTTGCTTCCTATTGAGTTACAACCAATCAGCGCGAGTTAACCACAAGTCCCACCCAGTGACTCTACCAGGTCGTTCCGGGTACACACCCCGTTCAGGTGAAATGGGGACGCGCACATGCAGCCAAGGTCCGGTAAAATTACCCGGAGGTTCCGATAGTGGAAACGGGCCTAAATCCACCGTCTTCCTAATCCCTCCCAGTTTCAGATTCACAGAGTAAACAGCTCTAAACATACAAGAACAAACATTTCATGAAGTTCAGCAGGTGTCAACATCTGCCCCGACCCTCACAGCCCCGCTCTCAGCTTTGGGAGTGAGTGACGAGACACGACCAAGATGGCGGTGGTGGGAACCGCCCACTGGGCTTTCATTCAGCCCTTCAGAAACCTACGGGTGACGGCGCGGAGGGTTGGTCTATCCTATATAAACAGTCAGTGGTCAGGATCCTAAAGACGTAGTCAGGCTCGGTGAAGCAAACACTCAGAACCTCCGGTTAGAATGAATTAAACAAGTAAAACACCCAAACTCTGCATCAGACCAACAACTAGATCCATGTTTCTCTCATCACATGGACTTTTTCTCCTGCTGTGCAGACGAAGAGAATTATGTTTCCTCTTACCTTCAACACTTAATTACCATTTAAAATAAAATCTCACTTTGGATTTGGTCTCTCTGGAGGCTTCACAGCCTCTCACTGCTGCCACCTGGTGTCTGGGCCTTTTGTAGGGTTTTAATTAGTAACCATTACAACCTAATCTACAACAGGGAAGAGATTACCTGTTCATAACGCTTTACCAGAACCTCATTATCACTTTTATAATAGTTTTAGTAAACTTTCTAAAATCAAAAAGTCATTAAAAGACACATTAGTGCTCATTTGTAAATAAAAAACATCAACAAACATAAAAAATTAAATTAAATTAGTCCACAGGTAATTTGTTATATTGTTTACACGAGTATAGATATAATGTATTTAGCATGAGTCTGTTCCAGACTAACTTATGGATAACGTTCCTGTAAACTTGCTGATTTTTTATCCTACCTTTAGTGACAGCAGCACTATAGGTTTGGGCCACAAGGGGGCGCTCATGTGAGCCCTGCTCCAGGATCTCGTTAGGGGGCTCAGCACTGCTGTCTAACCTGAATAAAAGACAAAAATGGAGACGGCAGCCTGTAGGCTGGAAAAGTTCTTCATTAAGTTTCATTTGGCTCTTCGGTGAACGTGGTTTACCTGTGCTGCTTCATGAGCGTGCACTCCCCCCCCTCCTGTGGATCCAAGTTGTACAGGTACAGGTATCCATCAGCTGCAGCCACCAACAGCCGGGGAATCTTCTGGATCCTGGTTTAAATGAAAGATTAACAATCATCCCCGTCAATCCCTAGAAGCTCATCAGAGCTGATCAGCTGATTTCCAACCAACAGGAAGTTTTTAGTGTTTAACAAAAGCAACAAAGGACTTGGATAGTCATCTCTAAACTACTGCACAAGTTACTTCATCTCAAGTTACTGCTGAGTTATTTTTGCTCATCTGTTTGCAAACGAACAGAATCTTCTGGAGCAATGTCTTGCATCCAAATGTTGACTTTTCAGTCTCCTTTTCAAAAGATCTTGAGTTTGTTTTCTTTAATGTAAAATTTCTAATATTTTGGTGCTCTTGTTGGAGCAGATTTCTGGAAACGTTGAGCACACAAACCAGTCTGTCCGGAAGCCGTGCGGAAACCGGACCTTCTGGACCTGGAGGAGCAGTGGCAGAAGCCACAGAGAAAAGGCACCAAGCTGACTACAGGTGGTATCTGGGGGTACCGCTTGGGGCCCCTACTGGGGCCCAGCCCCCAGTCCACCAAACTTCTTCTTTTGGTTCTTGGATTTTAACAAAATTTGAGACTTTTTAGAGCATCTGTTTTGGGGTTGTTTTTTGTTAACCATTTATTAAATATAACTTGTTAGAACACTGCCCGTGATCAAAAACAAACTTTTCATTTAAAATACTAGTTGTGAGCAAATTAGATAAATATAAATCATTTGAAGGTGGCCCTTCATAGGTCTGATAAAAGCAATATTTTTAGCTCCACATGTTCTACTCAGCAGGTCAGATATGACTGTAAAGAATGTTTAAAGTCACCTAATCTTACATCATCATCTAAAGACCCACAAGGTTTGGTGCCGAAACACAAACTGATGTTTAGATTCTGTTTTACTCACACAGCTAAGGAGCAGATGTTCTTATGTCCGCAGAAGGACAGACGGACGGTGGCGAAGGCTCGGCCCTGTGTGAACATTTCTGTGACCTGTGACGGCAGGTAGGTAGTCGACGCCATCAGGACCTTTCCCAGGTACCCTCCCCAAGTGGTGGGCTCCTCCGCTGGCCTGAAAACACACCAGGATGGAAGCTGTTTTTGTTTTTATTCAGAGGAACAAGACACAAAATCTACCACAGGTGTTGGACAGGACGCCACTTACACATACTTCTCCTTCTGAGTCTCTAATTTGAAAATGTGGACCGTCTCTGTGTTGCTGGAGGCTGAAAGGTAGAGGCCCTCCATGCTGAACGCCAACGAGCAGATGCTCACACACCTAAAACAACAAGTGTTAAATATAAAGTGCACACACATCTAGAGAACACGAATCAGCAGATCTTCTACCTCTTGACGCCTCGCCGAAACTCAAAGAGCTTCTGTCCCTCTGGGATGGAGAAGACACGGATAACTGTGCCCTGGGAAGAAGTGAGACACACGCAGAAACAGACATGTGAAACAGGAAACAAACACACACAGATTTTTATTTACTCAGACAGAAATGGTTGGTTTACCAGACAGTACCTTCTCTGAGGCTGTGGCCAGCTTGGTGCCGCTCGCGTCAAACGCCAGAGCTGCTAACGGGCTGTCGTGGGCAGGAATCATATTTGCTGCCCGCTGGAAACAAAAAAAAAAAACCCCCACATCATCTCATGTTGAAGGTGAGACAGGTAGAAGGCAGACAGACCAGTAACCTACCAGGTTGACTGTGTCGAACACCTGGACCTCTCCTATCGTGGCGCTGCCCGGATACGCCAGGTAACAGTTGTCATTGCTAATGGAGAGAGCGCACAATCCTGACAGGACAGAAAGCTACGTAAACAGCACTGAACCACACAGAAAATGTACCGGATTTATAAACTCTAACAGAACGTAACAAAAACCAGCAGAAACTTCACTCATAATTTACTAGAGAGTCTGGCTGCTCGACAGCAAACTATGGAGAAACTAGAAAGTTGCTGAAGAAACTACAATGGGCCCGGCTTCCTGCAGATATTTCCAACTGGAAAAGGCAGCAGAAGCTTGGAGAGTCTTAGCCAATCAGAGAGCTTGGATTGTCCCACATTGTGGGGTGAAGATGGGGTGTGTGACAGGCCTTGGACTAGACCTGCAGACACGAGGAGGGGCTGACTTATGCCCGGATCACACTGTGCGATTTTTGGCCGTCTAAGCCAAATCTCTCGTCGGGAGCAGAATCTTGGTAGCCTGGCAAGCCATCCCATATATGTGAATATATAGTCTGGCCACGACCCATTGACGTCTCTCAGTCGTGAGGCGGGATCTACGGTTGTCTTTCAAAATGTCAGCACGCAATTGGATAGCGCTAGGACCAATCAGAGTAACGAACAACGTGACGTAATCACAGCGACGGAAGAAGAGGGAGGCAGTAATGGCGTCTAACATCAATGATTTCTGTCGTTTTTGTATGAAAAACATGTGAATATCAGGTACTGGGACATTGCACTACTTAGTTTGATAAAAATAAGAAGCCGCTAAGTATATCAGACAGACTTACGCACGTTGGAGTCTAAATAATCCAATGTTGATGACAAAGCCGTTTCAAACAAACGTGGTTTCTGCGTTGCCACCATGTTATTTGTGTACGTGGCCGCAGCCCTGACGTCATCGGCTACTCCCGCTCTGTGATTGGCCCAACCAAATCCATAGCGAGCTGTGATTGGACAGCCACAGCAGTGGATCGGGCTGCGAGGGTTCCAATGAAGGGTCCAGTTCACTAGGCTAGAATCTTGTCAAAAAGTGGTGAACGTGAGGGTGATTTGCATATCTGTGGACGTCCAGTGTGACCGGCTGTGCGACAGCTTTTTGAGCCGTTTCCCGACCAAAAACAGCCTCGACAGTCTTCAAGCACTGCTTGAAAACCTACGACTCCCATCTGCAGTTGACCAATGAAAATACACTTTTGGGACGCTGCAGCAGCAAGACTCCGCCTCTCCGAGTTTCCGTTTTAAATTTTGTTTAAAATGCGAATTATAAACTACACGCCAGTTTTTATTTTTGTTAATAGTCCAAATAAAACCGGAGTTATACAAAAATTATTAAACTAAGAATGGATTCAGTAACGTTTTGTTGCTGAGGGAGAGGAAGGCTACGCGACCTGACAGCAGGTGTCAAAAGGTGCGCTGATGCGCTGTCACTGAGCGGAGTAACGAGACACTGATGGCAAAACTTTAGATATTGGAATGATAAGCTGGAGTCTGAGGCCAAAGCGGGTTTTGAAAATATGTAGCAGATCAATTCTTCCTCTTTGAGGAAGATGAGCTGGGTCATGAGCTGACACTAAAAAGAAGCGTTAACTGTGGCACTTTTTTCTCTTTTTAGCTTTGTTTTAGTTATCTGTCTAGTGACGTATGCTTTTCGGGGGGTGCGCCCGGGATGCACTCACGACGTAGCGTGTCCTCTTGAAACGAGATGCTGTGCAGTCTGGCTCACTGAAATCTTGCGCTGTTCAGTGTGGCACCTTTCTGGAGTTCTCACAGTGTGACATGAGCAGTCGTGTGAGACGGACGAAAAACACACAGTGTGATCCCGGCATTGGACGAGATGAGATTTTAATAATATTTTAAAAAACCCGTAAAAGATGGATGGCAGGAAAAAATAATGTATTTTATTACGAAATCTTGGAAGTTTTACCAGAAACTCATATGATTGGTGCATTTCCCATGATTGTGTTTAACAAACCGTTTGTGTCCTGAACGTCGCTCTGCGCTCGGTCACACTTCCACCCAGAAGTGCCACCACAATCATGAATGTTTCTCAATCATCTTTACTGTCACCAGCAGGTTTTACTGAGAATGTTTATCTGCTCAACATCCGACTCCCTAAACCCAACCCAGGTTGGTATTACCGACGTTACCCCGTCTTCTTTACAAACACTTCTTCATCCACCTAAGTCTCCGGCTGACTTATGGCTAGTTTAGTGTTTTTTAATGTTGATTAGCTGTGGAGGCCATCTTGAATTGAATCGACTCTAAAGCTGTTCAGGTTGAGATGTCCAACTGACCTGAAGGGTTGGGGGGAGTCTCTCTGATAGTGTGCAACACTTTCATGTCTCTGATGTTGTGAATGTAAAGCGATTCTTCGAGACATACGATCAGCCTCTGCAGAGGGGAAAATGACAAAAACATCAGCAGGACTCAGACGAGACGCTAGACGTGTGAGGGCCTCTCCTCCTCCCACCTGTCTGTTTAGCTTCACAGCCAGTATGGTGTTTGAATAGGAGTAGTTGCAGATCTCCGTTCCCTTCTTGAAGTGACAGACTTTGAGTTTCCTGGGTGCCTTCAGGCTCACGATGGCCACGAGGCTGCTGGAAAACAGACGCTCCACGATACACACATCCTCCGTGTCAGCTGCAGGAACAAAAACACACAAATCATCACTGCAGGGGTTTTGGAATGAAAGGTTGGAATGAAAAGAAAGCAGCAGGAGCAGCTTTTCCTTTTGTGTGTTTGGTGATAAACAACTCCCTTCTTTAAATGTGCAACTCAGGTCTCCTACTGATTACTTTGCATTGTTTTAAATTATATTAAACAATGAAAAAGGCACCAGTTTTTATGAATCCAATAACAAGTAGGATGTTGAAGCTCATGGTTGTGAGACGTTCTGAAAGAAATCATTAATAATTAAAGCTCAAAGTGGTTAAGTGAATGCAACCCGTCTAGACAGCAGGCATGTGTTCCAGTGTAAATACACTCCCAATGATTTGGTTCTGTTTGCACACACCTGCACACATGGACTGATGGCATTAGAAAGAAGAGAAAACTACTTACTACATTCATATATCTGCTCCAGTTTGTCCACCGAAGACAAGGAGAAGAACTTGTATCCTGATTTGGTGCCAACAGCTAAGGACCTGCACAACCCAGAGAGACATGGCGGGGGTCTGACGTCAGCAACGAGCACACAGAGATGAAGGTGGTGGTTATTGTTGCCTCAGACTGTCACTGATTTCAGTCAGCTCGCCTGTCTCCCTGTCACAGGATCCGCTCCACACGGCTGGGGACGTTTTGCAATAACTCCACCAGGCCTGTGGTCGGGTGTTGTGCCTAAAAAAGCACCCCATGCTCGTCTGAATGAGTTTGTTAGCTAGCAAATTAAAAACCTGGGGGGAAAGGGCCTTTACAAACTGATTAGCTCAATTAAACGATGATATTTCATTATGTCTACTTTTAACAAGTATAAGGTACATTAGTTACAGCAACAAATGTCAGAGTTTTGATCAATTTCAGTCCTCTAGTCTAAAATAAGAATGTTAGAGCAGCTGTTCTCCAGTCCTATAAACGATTCAGCCATTCATCACTCTGACTAGTTCAAATACAGCAGCCAACAGCTAACTTTCACCAAGTAGACCCATAAACGAGTCGTATCTCTGTGTTGGGGCTAAAGTTAGCCCCCGTTAGCTGGAGGGCTAAGCTAACCTCTGGTGAAATAACATCTATCCGAGTGGTGTAATTAATAACCCGTTGTGTTCTGTAGTCACATATTTTCATAGAGAAACATCCTAAAATATTCACATCAACACCCGTGACCCGTCAGTTCAGCCCGAGCTAGCTAACATGCGCTAGCCCGACAGCCCTCACAGGCCAGCGGGACCCCGGACACGCTCGCCCCGGCCCTGCCTTACGTGTTGTCCTGGTTGAAGTTAGCGAAGAGGAGCTGGCTTCCGCCAGCGTCCCCGCTCAGACTGGCCAGGTTCATGGGCCCGGCACCATCGACATGTACGGCTCCGGCTGAAATAGCAGCAGTTCGCTGGGACTTGTGTCAGTGTAGCGCTTTCGTTCACTGGGCCATCTTGCTGTTTGCTGCCCTGCTGTAGTGATTGTTGTTGTTGTTCACTGGGGATGTTGCGCACCCCCTATGCGCATGCGCAGACTCCTCAACATGCGACACATTTAAAGGGGCCGCTTTCATAAATTAAAAGGAAAAAGAAAAATATAAATGAATCAAACTCAACTCAAATGAGAACAATATGTATTTATGTGTTGTCTTAAAATGTCCAAAAGTCTTAATACGCAAATATTCGAAAGTACATTGTTTACATTTCTAAAATAACAAAAGAAAGAAAAAGTCACGAGTTAACGTAGCAGCGCCCTCTATCGTTTATGTTCTGAAATTAACAAAGGAAAGGCATTATAATCGACTATTTACTCATTTAGTTTAAAACTGTTGTAAAATAATACAAATAGCCTCAACTGTAGAATACATTGACACCTTTTACTTTGTGAAACTCTTGTTGAGTCATTTAGAAATAAATCTCTTCATCATATTTCCTTTAGGAGCAATTTCTTTTAGTTACAGTTTTTTACAGACGCTAGGACCCATTTCTCAATACTTAGGTCACGTTTGCAAAACTCTTTAGACAGTTCTCCTAACTGACTTTCAGCTTGGCATATCAGTTCATTTCCCATTCAAAATGCACTACAACTACCAAAACACTTCAATCAGGTCTCAAATCAACTCATTCTTCCAAAACACTAGCAAAGGTTGACAGCCGACAAACACACTTTGTCACCCGCAAAACAATGACCTAAAAAACACTAACAACATGTAGCTTTACATTTTCTGAACAAGGACACATCTCTGTTTATAACTGCAATATATGTTACTGGAATGAATCAGACATGATGCAGAATTTGTCAATGTTTTATGTTGTTTATTTATTTTTTTTTTTTGCACTAAGTAATTCCAAAATACAAGAATACAAGTTACCTGTTGGTTTGCCGGACAACTCTAACTATAGATGTCACTGCAGAGCGTTGCAGATTTGGCTGCACTCTCTGACCAGCCTCTCTCATTGAGAGACCATGATGTACTACATCAGGGGTTCCCAAATTGGGGGTCCCCACAAGATTGCAGGGGGTCCCCACAATTTTGTCTTTGCTGAGGTTGTGAGGTTAGCTAGATTTTATTTGTAAAAATGACATTTATAAAATCCCAATAACACACCCTACAGTATAATCAGAACTCCATATAAAAGTTATAACTCTGTATGTCTGTGTGGCAATGTGGACAAAACAAGGTCCTGGGTGGGATTTGAACCTCAGACCTCTGGGTGAGAGTCATGTGCGTTAACCAGTCAGCCAAAGGGATATCCCTGTGGCCAAGCAGCCCAGGTGCATGATCAATTGGGATACAGTGACGGCATGCTCACCCTGTCACATCTGTATAAAGTTAGTAAATGATCACATTTACAGTAATGTGTTTATGTGTGAAGGAGTTGGGTTTGGGGGTCCTGGCTTGTCTTGGACATGGGCAAGGGGGTCCATACAGTAAAGAAAAATAAAAAAGGGAACCCCTGTACTACATGATCACTTACAGTAGCTCTGATCTCATCTGAGACTACAGCTCTTGATCTTCCTCGTATTCTTCTTCCACCACGCATACGTACTCCTCGCCCTCTCCCAGCCTCTCTTCTTCCTCTTTCAGCCACTTCTCTGTTTCTGGCTGGGTCCATGTTTACATCACAATACAAACCTATTCAGCAGTTGTCTCCTTTTGTAATGAAATTGAAAGAGTAACACCTGCAGATGTTCATCTATGAGAATCAGCTGTGGCTGGTTAAACTGCATTTTTAGATTTAAAATATGTTACAATAAAATATTGCTGTTGAATGTTGCTCTTATTCAGTTTTGCATCATGTTTTAGTTTTGAACATAAGTTTAACAGTTTTGTAAACAGTATGTAAGCACGTGCAAAATGGCCTGTTAGTACAATGATTTTTGGCAGTTGTTGTGTCTGAGTGAGAAAAGAATTCATGAAATTTGATAGATGTAGTCATTGAATGCATTTTGCGCCAAAACAATGATAATTGATCCTCAGTTTAGCCCACATAGACTTCTGTTGTGCTCACTGTATGAAGAGTTTTGCAAACGTGACCTAAGTATTGAGAAATGGGTCCTAGCGTCTGTAAAAAACTGTAATTTATGTTTTATTTCAATACCATTATTCCCATGTAGCCTACTGTGCAAAAACAACCCATTTCTGGTAATAGCATGTGTTATTTAAAAATATTACAATGAGGGAGGATAGCATACATAGCATAATGCATTATAACTCAACCATCAAAGCAGCATTAAAATACAAAAATAAAAATGTATATGTAAAAAAAGACAAGCTCAAATTTATAAAACTCATTAAATATAAATCTGAGATATTAATATTGATACTTAATTATATAGCACTATTTATAATTATATAGTACTATAGTAATTATATAGTACTAAAAGAGTTGTAGTAAACATGACGTGATCAGCTGTGTCCAGCAGGGGGCAGTATAGTGACTATGAGGCACATATTGAGTTGGTTTAATTGAACACTGCAGATGTCCACATGTTTGTATGATTATAGGATTAGGGTTAGACTACAGCGTATATTTAATACGTGGGTTCTACTGGTAATGTTTACATAGAACAAGTGCTTTAAATTAATCTTGATTTTGCCACAAAACTACTTTATGAAACCTCATGCTGATTATTTTCACCCACTTGTCTTTTCAGTATAGGACTCTAAACATCAGGACTGGTGCACATCTGTACCAACATCTGTTTATAAGGCTTTGTTAATCCAGCAGAGGTCAAGGGGTAACATGAGGGCAATCTGGAGAGTGAGTCACATAATTGCAACTCCGGTGAAAGTTTCAGGTGTGAATCTGAGCGTGCAAGAGCCTGATAGTTAGCTGGAAAAGGGAAAAGTGAATGGACCTGTCAGGGAGAGGATGTCAGCACACAGAGGAAGGATGTAGAGCTCAGACACAGTCAGGCTGCCGGCAGAGAGGAAAGAAAACGATCACACAGCTGGCGAAAAGCATCCTGAAGGAACCAGAAGGCTGCATTAGCAGAAACAAACATCTTAACTTAACTTTCTAATCAGATTGATAACAACTTAGTTAACAGCTGCCTTGGTGCATTCTGATTACAACCACGGTTGTTGTCAATTTTAAAGATACACAGATTAGTGTTTTAAGTCTCTCTGTGTGTGTGTGTGTGCGTGTGTGTGTGTGTGTGTGTGCGTGTGCGTGTGCGTGTGCGTGTGTGTGTTATTCACCTGGAAAATTTGAATTTTTGACCACAGTCATTGAAACAGGATCTGATCTGTGAACACAGCGGGGGACGAGTCGAGTGTTTGTTCACAGCGTGGAGACGTGTTTGCATATTGTGTGTGTGTCAGTGTTACCACTGCAGGATGTTTAATGTTTCAGCCGCTGTAATGTGTGTGTGTGTGTGTGTGTGTGTGGAAAGATGGGAGAGCGTGTCTGAATAAACATTTGAACCAAAGTACAATAAAGACATAGAAAGACAAAGATGTTGACAAATGTTGAAACATTTTAGAGTTAAAAGCTACAGTAAGATTGTAAGGAAAAGTTAGTAATTAGGACAGAAAAATATTTATGTGATTAATTTTTATGACTTTTTTAATCATCCAAAACGTGCAGGAACTGACTGACCCTCCATGTGAGGAATTTAAAGGGGAATTTCCCCATGAAGCAGCTTGTTTAGTCATGACAAATGACTCAGCAGAATGAGCAAAACAAAGCAAGGGAAGGGTGTTCTCCACATGTCCTAAAGACATAACGTTTGAAAGAAAAATTACACAAATGAATGCTTTGATTCAATCTTTGATCCATTTAGCAAGTTGTCAAGCTAAAACACCAATGCTAAGATTTACTAACAGAGCGCTGCTCCTGGTTTTTGCTATCATTAGCAATGTTTCCACCACAGGAGTTCTGGGAAATTTGTGTGTGAGAAAAAAGTGACCTGGAGATACGATGGCTCGGTCCTCTCAGTCATTGTATCTCCATACTAATGGTGCATTCCATTTGTCCTTGGAACTCGGAAAGCCTGACTACATAAACTTTAAGCTAGAGCTGTAACATTGATCTCAATGATTGTTGTGTTAGAAACTTGACCAGTTTCATATTTGACACCACTCTGCAGCCCTCTGCTGACCAAAAACCACACTAGATAGTTTTGTGGAGCGGGTAGGTGTTCTATAGGGGGAGCTCTTTACCTGCTTTACGGCTGTTAGCTGTAATGCTAGCGGTTAGCATTTTGAGTTTGTCAATCGTCAATGAAAAGCACAAGAAGAAGAAAAAGACGTTTGCTTTTTTGTTGGCATCATGATGGAGCCTGGAAGTAAAAGTAACAGAGTAATGTCTTTGGAGGTGAAGCAAAGAGCTAAAACCAGAGTCAACGTCGATGCGACCTACACTAGCTTGAGGGAGCTAAAGCTCCAAAATCACGGACTGATGGTGACCTGGCTTTGTTGCTATAGAGTTCTATCACAAACACAGCAGGAACTAAAGTCACAAAGGATAAAAACATGTTGGTGAGTTCCTTCTATAGGCACCTGTGCTTGGATTTTCAGTGCTGGTCCTTCTTTAGAAGAGATGAGTCATGACCTCTGGATGAACGTGACCAAACTCTGACCAGCTAATTTAGCTACAGATAACCTGCAAATTCAAATCTAATGGTTGGCTATCCATCAGGTCCTTGTATATTTTTCCATGACTTACTGTCTCAACAGCACCAATAAAACACAGCAACTCAATAAAGTAGGCCTCTAGAAATTCTTTTTTTATGACTTTGTGATTTATAGATGTTTGAAAAAAACTTCATGGCTTCAGGTTAGATGACTGAGTCGTGACTTTATTCTTTCAAAACCTTTTATACAAAGATAATGTAGACAGACAAACAGACAGACAGACAGATCGATAGATCGACAGACAGACAGACAGACAGACAAGTATTTTGGGTGTGCAAAGCAGCCAGTATTTGTATCTGTATTTGTATTTGTTGAGGGGGGGGAAAGTATTTGTTTGTGTAAATGTATTAACTCAAAATAGGTGTAAAAATCCATTTTTTGTGTTACACTTCTAATTTATGTTATAGTGTAGAAGTGTAACGCAAAAAATGGATTTTACAACTATCAATCAATAGATAAAGCTTTATTTGAACATGTGCTTAAAGCAGAAACAACAACAATAATAACAATAACATTTAACCATTAAAATGAAATAATTTGTTGATATTCAAAATATAATGAAATAAAAACACACTTTGTTCCAAAACAAATAAAAAGTGTAAACATAACCAAGAGCAAATGGAGAGTGACATTTCCCCCTCACACCCACAACTCTTCAGAATACTTTTAAAACTTTTCATAGATCAAATATCCTTAGATTATATTAGGTGTCCACAGTTTGTGCTGGTAGATTTTCATCCATCAGGGAGAGGAGGTGGAGGAAGAGAGGGGAGGGGTTACAAGCCCGGTTCCGTGGAACATCCCGCAAACAAGTTGGACATTTGGAACCAGAACTCCGCACTCTCCACGAATCGGTATGTCTCCCCGTTAGGAAGTCTCAGCTCTCCATCTGGAGCAGACTCCTCCATCTGCACAGGCAGCGCATCCGCGGGATTTATGCGCTTTTCTGTGCGGACGGACGGTGGTGGGACATCCGGAATGGAGAAATCGTAAGAGGAGGGGACGACGCTGCATGCTGGTTTGGTAGACAGAGCGCAAGCGCACCTTTACGCGCGCGCCCGCACAGCCCAGCGCACGAGATGGACTTCAAGAAGACAAAATTTGGAAGGTAACCGTTCAGCTATTTCACCAGAAAACAAGGGTCAGCTGTCGGACTTTAGAAAGCATGTTTTCCGTGGCTGACAGATGCTGTTCATCCATGCGCACTGACGCGCTGGCTCAGGGACAATCAGATATAGATTCATGTGTGTGTGGGTGCGTGGAAGTGGAAAAAATAGGAAAAAAGAGGGAACAAACACCGGAATAAGTTTAGAACCCAAAAACAATCAGTGCAACTTTTTAATTTCCTCAGATAATCTTTGTGTTGAACCTGCTTTCCATTCATACAGTTATGTGTCTCAGTCAGGGTCTTCATGTGGGTCAGAGTTCAGTGGCACAGAGTGTGTGACACCAGTTCACGTGGAGCTTTGCTCCGGGACATTCGCTGTGTGTTATTGTGAGCTGGTATTCGACTGGAAATGGGAACTGGACGGCCACGATCGTGAGAACCAGAGATGGAGTCCCACAGGAGATTAACTCCATCACTGCTGTGAAAGGAATAGCCTTAGGATACAGAAGCTGTACAGCACACACACACACACACACACACACACACACACACACACACACACACACACACACACACACACACACACACACACACACACACACACACACACACACACACACACACACATTCCTGAGGTGCACACCATGACCCAAAGGCTCAGATTCTTAGATCGTTTGATACAGCTGATCCTGTTAATGTGTGGCATGTGCTGCTAAGGGCTCTCAATGGATATTTCAGTCATTTTGAAGTTTGTTTCTGTGTAAAAGTATTAACATTTACTACCCTAGACACTGGAGATAGCCTCCTGAACAGCCTCTGTTTGGAGAAACAGCTTCTACCTTTCTCAGGACTGATGAGCTAACGGCTAGACCGAGCACAGCCAAAACCAAAGTGTTTTGCTGCCTTCCTAAAAAAGCACAAATCTGCTAAACTTCAGTGGTGTGTTATCAGTGTTTTGTCGATGCAAAATAATTTTGCTTTGCATGTCGGTCTAGCAACGCTCCAGTGTAACCTCAGCAGCCCCGGCCAGTATTGTGGCTGGCCAATCACAGCACGTTTATTTAGAAAAAACTATGTATTTTCATCTTCTTCCCTGCTTCTTCCACAATGTATGGCTGACTGCCCCATTGACTGACATGGTTGGTTTAGTGTGCGTAAAACAGCAGAGAACATCTCGACTAGTAGAAGCTAACCTTTAGCATTAGCAACTCCACCACACAGCAGAACTCCTTCAGGCTTGTGTTATTTGTGGAAATAAAACATCCACGTTGCAAGTCAGTGGTAGAGTCACATTGCTGTTATCCAATCAGAGGCGAGCTGTCCAAATATCAGGAAATAAGACACCAGATCCTGCCATCTGAAGCTCAGCTCTGATGTGGCTCACTTCTAATTCCTGAAAATGGTGCACCAGTGTTTTTCTTCCCCAGAGTACGACTTACAGGGCATTAATTCCTACTAGAGACCACTGGAAATGTATTGATTAAATGAGTGTTCAACATCTTTAAGTATTGTGTAACGTCTGAAAAGCATAGAATGCAGCAATTAGCCACCATTATTGTGGATGGGTGTGTTTCCCCTGGCGGCAAAGTGTCGAGTTTTGACCGCATCCCAGGTGTGTTGTGACTCGTTGCTCCACTAAACTTATGGTTTAAGTCTACATACTCTTTATGCTTTCAGTGCGTCAAGCATCCAGACAGGAAGTCAAACACGAAAGCAGTGTAAAATACCTTACAAAATAAAAGTCACTTGCACATTTCCATGTTCCTTAACTAGTAAAAAAAGTACGTCATTACCTGTGACACCTCTGTAGGTAAACAGATCAGAAAATAAGCCACACCCATTTTTGAATACAGACTTCTGTCATACTCTTTGCTTGTTATAACATGAACTGCCAAAATCATGCATGGAGTTGCAATTCTCCAGTCATTTTGTGACCTTGCGGTTCCAGCTGCGTGGAACGGGAGCTTGTGGGTAAAATTAATCTATTATGTTAAACGTGACGCTTACACATCCAGTGGAATGTAATCGTCTAATTTAAGTCCATATAATTGTAGACACTGTAGGAATGAGAACAAACGTTATTAAAGTGACAAAAATCCATTAAACAACACTCAAAATATGTTTAAGAGTACAAATGAAACTTCCTTCTGTTGATTCTTATTTTTTTAAACACATTTTAATAAAGCACACATTTAACAGAAAAACACATGAATAAATAAAACTCATGCTGTAAACGTATTAGGTTCTTTATGGAACCATTCGTTTCTTTAAGACCTTGCCCAAGTGTACAGCCACCTCTGCTCTATTTCTCTGAACAGATGCCATTTATCTATTACATGTAGTAGTAATTATTTATTACATACTTCAAAATGACCCAACAAATCCATTTCACAGTTGGGTTTACACGCGGGAACACTTAGCCACATAAAAGCTGATGGAGGACGATAAAACCGCTCTGATCTGCCTGAGAATCCTGATCCCCTCCTTTCAGTTGAATACACACATAAAATCCTGTCCCAGCTGATTAGCGGACGTCAGAGTGAAGCCGAAATGCTGTAGCAGAGCTCTTGTTACGTTGGCTCGGCCCGAAGAGGTGCAGGAGAAAAGTGGCAGCTTCTCAAAATGCTGATGTTATCTCATTAATTGTTTTGTTTGTCTAGTAGACTGAGAGAGTTGGAGAAAAAATCGTTGAGGTTATTTAGTAGTTTTTGACATGTTGGTGTGGTTTTATTTCAACGGCTCAGTTTAAAATCAGAAAACTGATCTTATATAATGTAAATGTTAAACAGACACAGAAGAACCGCCAACAGAAAAGAACACACTCAGTCATTTCAGACTGCTTATATATAAACATATAGTAGTCAAATTTCAAAAATCTTATTGTTTAGTCTTTGGTTAGACAGGAAGTGCACTCTGTTCTTGTCACGGTCAGCTCAAAGGAGTCTGGTGGCACATAAAGTCCTGTCTGGCATAAATGTACTCACATTAATCCTTTAAATTGTAAATTAATAATGGCATTAAGGGTGTACTTTTACTGTGGATCCTATCATCATGAACAGAAGGAGGAAAATGAAGATGTGTTAAATGTGTTGATTATTCCCCCCAAGGGTTATGCTGATGTAAAATACATATTTTTATTTAAATTTTATACACAAACTCTAATCAAGCTAATAAGGTTAAAACAAGACAAAGAAGTCCACCATATTAGTTAGTATAAATATATCATGGAAATCTAGAATATTTCTGAACATTTTTAAAGGATACCAAAAATTCTAACCCACTTCTACAGATAAAGCCAAAGAATGATTTAGGAATAACTAATGCTAACGTTGAGCTAACGTTGAGCTGACAACGCTAACTGTGAATAAGAAGCAAATAGTTGACTCTAAAACTATCTCAAGCTACTTTTAAAATCACCAACAACTCTATATTATAGTGAAATGTGTGTGAAGTGAATAATGAGTCATTTGTGGCGTTTTACTTCCTTTAATGAGTCGTTCAGAACTATAACAGCAAGCTAACAGAAAGATGGCATACTACCGTAGTAAATGTAGTCAGTGCTCACTACCGTAAAACGCCCAAGAGTGCATTTATCTACTTATCGATTTACTCTGTATGACTCATCTTTGCTTGTAATCTAGAATCTTTTGGCGCCCTATCCATAGCAGCCATGAAACGCATGGAACTGGAGTGAGTAAGTCACCTTTTGTTTATAAAAATGGGCTGCAGTACCCATATTTGACCACAGGATGTCATTCTTAGTTTTCTTAAATATTGCACCTTTAAGCACAAATAAAACAGTTACGAAAACACAAATTCAGTCATTTGAAGTTCATCTTTTGTCCCCAAGGGATATTTACCTCAAGAAAATGGTTAACATGCACCTTGAAGAAGACATATTTACTTGCATCGTGCACAGTAAACCACCCCGAGCGCGGCTGTGTCTGCAGCTCACCACTCCCCCAGGGAATGGGTCAAATGCAGAGAACAAATTTCACACACCAGTGTGTGTCACAACTAGTGGGACTTGAACTTTAACATATCCTGTCCTGGTGGGACTCCTGCCATGTTTCCTACCAGTGGTTTATACCATTAGGCAAGTTGTGCTGTTTGTCTTTGTTTGAATGTCCCTCATGATAGCTGCAGAGCTGTACCAAAACCTCATCAGCAGTAAATCTTGTCCCAAAAGACAGAGCATACAGATTGCAGAGTACACATTGCAACAAAAGTCATGATTTAGATAGAAGGCTGTCCTGAACTATGAACCAAAAAAGAACGTTAATATACATATTTTTTTCAATGATGAACATAGAATGAGGTCAAATTGACCCCAAGGATGAAAGAAGGGTTAGACTCAGATGTCTACCAGAGCTGCAGATCTATGTCTATGTTGTGGTGTCACCACTGCTCAGTAATACTGATGGAGCCCTGTTTTATTGTTCTGCATGTGGATGATAACATCTAACATGATCTTGAGTGGAGATGAATGTTCCTGCTCAAGGTAAACTATCATATTTATACACGTGGATCAGAACAAGTTAATTAAGATATTTATATATACGTTTATTAAGATGCTGGGGAGGAAAAATATCTAAATTTAAGTGAGCTAAACATTAAATGACAAACAAACGAGACCACATGGAGCTTAAAACTTTCCTCCATCACTGTTTACTGAAAGGAAGCACATCTGGGGATCTTATGAAACCACATTTTCTCCATCACAGTGAGCACTCATAAACAAACACGCTCTTATCTGAGTACAGCATTTTGCACATGGCCACAGGTGTATCCATGTGTTATTTCATTACACATGTAGGTCATCATAGGCACGTTTTAATGGCTGGGTTGCACAGTGAACAGGAGGAAGAGAAACAAGCAGAGCACGCCAAGATGACTTTAACCTACATAAGCAGCTGAGTTTATGATCCTACAGGAGCGGCATTAGGCTCATTGAAGGTAGATGATTGAGAAAATCCACTCTGCAGATCACTGTACAGACAGTGACATCACTGGTGGCCATAGCAACGCAGACAGTTGCCCCAGTAACGATGTGGCAAACTCAAATTCAGACAACGTGATCTGGATTACAGAAAATCCTCCAGGAATGACCACATCACTCACCCAGCGCCGGATTTCATGGCTCCAGCATACAGTTAACTCATTAGAGTAAAGAGTTTGCTTTGCCTCAGACCTGCTTACACTACCGGGTCCTTTCCTTCCCCTCTCTGTCCCTCCCCCATCTCCTTCTCTCACCCCTCGCTCAGGTACATGAACTGCAGGGTACCGGCCCATAAGAGGTACCAGCCCACTGACTACGAACATGCTGCCAACTGTACCACACACGGGGTGAGACAAACACAGCTGCACCTTCAGAACTAACGTTAGCTGTCGTCCTACATCTCTGCAGCGTTGTCTGCTGCGTAAAGCCTCTGAAAAGATGATGGGAGGTGAAATGACATGGGATGAAGAGGTTTTTTTATTTTAGAGGGAGTGATGGAGGCAGAAAGCCATAATCTGAGTCAGCCTGTAGTTTCTCTTTAATCTGCTCTAATCCCTGTACACTGCTGCCTCAGAGAATAAATCATGAATAAAACAGAGACAGAAGAGGAAACAGCAAAACCATGGATGCAACAAATGCCAAGCTTCCCATGGAGCAGGAATTTCAGCTGTTAGCACTAAATATGCACATTCAAACTGCGTACAACATTGTTGAAAAAAGCAGCATATGTTGTGTTTTGGTGCTGGTTTAGCTGGTGGACCAGCATATGATGTTGGTCCCAGCATGGGATGCTGGTGATTGGATGCTGAACCAGCATGGTTGTATGCTGGTCCACCAGCTAAACCAGCACCAAAACACAACATCTTCAGTATTTTTGTTAAAACTTTATTGATAAAATTAACATCACATTAAAATATCTGACATAAACATGATGCTACATCATATCCCTGTGGGTATATGACGTTAACCCATTAGCATTCATTAGCATCATATTCATTAACGCTAATGCTACACTAATGCCTTTGCATCATATATGCTACTGCCAATGTTATGCTAATGCATTAGCATCATATACACTACAAATAATGCTACGCTAATGCATTTGCATCATATATGCTAATGCATTAGCATTATATACACTAAAAATAATGCTACGCTAATTCATTTGCATCATATATGCTAATGCATTAGCATCATATACACTACAAATAATGCTACGCTAATGCATTTGCATCATATATGCTAATGCCTTAGCATCATATACACTAAAAATAATGCTACGCTAATTCATTTGCATCATATATGCTAATGCAAATGCTATGCTAATGCATTAGGATTATGTACTCTAATATTAATGCTATGTTAATGCATTAGCATCATATATTAATGCTAAAGCATTAGCATCACATACCAATGGGTATATGACATAGAGCAGCTATAGGAAACAGTCAAAATTAAATCAACTATATGTGCTAAATAAGAAGGTAACTTATACAACTCTCAGCATAGATTAGCATAGAGGCTGTGTTCAAAATTCAGGGCTAATCCTTTAAAGTCACAGTGATGAAACAAAGCTGTCCAAATTTGCAGGCTCCTACAAATGCGTCCTAGCCTGGCAAGCCATCCTATATATGTGAATATATACTTGCAAAGCAAGTATTTGGTCTAGTTCACTAGGCTAAATGCGTCCTTCTTTTTCCCTGATTTGAAAGGCGAATCTTAAGTAACCTTCACAGCCGGCACCCCCCTATCCCAAGATTCTTTGCTGTTGTTAACTAATAATGATGATGGATTGAAATGTGTTTCAATATTCCAACATGGATTCCAAACCCACCCAAAGAAAATTTTACCTGCAAAATCAGAGTCAAAACCATTCGGCAACACTGTGTCACGGTGGGGTTCAGGCAGCAACCCAAGCGCAGGAAGAAGAGGAGCGTGTTTCAGGTTCAAGGTCTTTATTAATCAAAAATCGCCACTAACAGTGTAAAAAACCAAAACAGGAATACAAAACTCGAAGGCACACTGGCTCAGTCTAACAAAACAACTAAGACAACGCCACACTAATGGCTGGACATAGCATCTTAAATCAGGGTGGTGATTGGGCTAATTGCAGTCAGCTGCGGCACTCCGGAGGAGCCCACAGGGGGGCGGGGCACCTGGAAGGAGCTGCAGCGGACCTGCACAAAACACAAAAACAGAATATGAGAAAAGTAAACCCAAACACAAACTAAAACCACAAACCAAGAGACAAAAAAGGGGCAACTCATAACACACTGGCAATGGCAATAAGGTATTTCCCTGTTGGTTCTTGGTAAAAACAAACAAAAAAAATTCACATGTACCATTTAAAAGAAACATATGCTTTTAATGCATGTCCTTCAGAAAGTGTCATTAGTTTTTTTTATCTTTTGTAGTTGTGGATTCTTCCCAGTCTGGTGGGCGGATCTGTGCTGTACTTCCTGTCTCTGGATAAATGGCACCGGCTTGCTGCTGGACTCTACGGCAGCGGTCTCACGGGCCTCTTTGTGACCTCAACACTCTTCCACACTGCTGCCTGGAAAATCAGCCATCTTCGGTTTGTGTTTGCACATCTGAGCAGCGAGATTTACGACTCATTTTTGTTTTTTCCATGGTCTATTGGCCAAGGCAGCCATGTTGGATCTGGCTGCCGTTGGTCCTTTTGATTGAGTTGTGTGTATTTCTGCCTAGGAAGTTGGAGCAGCGTTTCCACATGTGTGACAGGGTGGCCATCTACTTCTTCATCGCTGCCTCCTATTCCCCCTGGTAGGTCATGTGACCATATCTCAGAACAACGCTACAGTATGTTGACCCTAGAGTGACGATGCGTGTGTTCTCAGGTTGATGCTGAGGGAGCTGGGGCCCTGGACGTGCCACATGCGCTGGCTGATCTGGGTCATGGCCTGCCTTGGATCCATGTATGTCTTCTTCTTCCATGAGAGGTGACGGCCTCTTCTCCTTTTTCTGCTTTGTGTTAAACACAAACTTGCCCTTGTGTGTTTACACATAAACACAGAACTGCTGTTTAGGAGACATTCCTGTTTGCTTCTTGCAGGTACAAGCTGGTGGAGCTGGTGGGATACGTAGCCATGGGGGCATTGCCTGCCTTGGTCATTTTATCTATGGTGAGCCCCGACCTCCAAGGTCCGAATCGTCCTCCTCAGCTTAGGAGCTTCCACTGTTTGGGGGTTTCCCTCCACTGGAAGTGAATCACAAATCGGTTGCAGACATGAATACATATATAGTATTATGAAGCGATTTCTTATTTCTAAAGGTTTGACAGTAATCATTTCCCAAAAGATAGTTTTTTCAGTAACACTTTACAATAAGGGTCCCTTTATTAATGTTACTTAGTGCATTATTAAGCAATAATATTTGAAGGGTCCATTTATTAACGTTAGCGTTATTGATAACTATTAAGTGTCCTTAAGCTTATGATAAAGGCCGGGGGTCTGCTTAGTAATGCATTACTTAATATGGTTAAGCAGTTGTTAATACCTTATTTAATAGTTTATTAATGCTTAATAATGCACTAAGTAACATTAATAAAGGGAAAATCAATGAAAGTGTAAATGATGTCGCTGCATAGATCTACACCTCAGGCCGCGTTTGTGAAGTTGGTCAAAACTTTGTTCTTTTTTGGAACATTACTGGCAAACGTGCAACCACACGAGCGCCACCATCCTGATGGAGTTCTGTATGTTTCCCGATACGTTCCAGGTGGAGCGTGCAGGTGTGTGTGAGCTGGCTGTTGGCGGGGTTTTCTACGTTGTGGGCGTAGTCTTCTTCAAGAGTGATGGCCTTGTTCCATTTGCCCACGCCATCTGGCACCTTTTTGTTGCAGTTGGAGCAGGTGTACATTATTACGCCATCTGGAGGTACCTGTACTTACCGGGACCACAGCTGCAGATATCCAGGTGACTTGCAGCTGATCTACAGAAAGTGCTGACTGGTGCTGTATGTTTGCACTGACAAAAGTGTATTTCATTGTGATTCATAATATACAACCTTTAGCCTGACAAAACCCAACGCACCGATAAGTGTTAGTCTGAGTCTGCTGTTAAAACATTGTTTTATTCTAGGTGGGATGGCTTTGGGTATTTATAAGTAATCAGTTATTTTTACCTGGTCTGTGCGATCTCAGCTGAAAGTGTCAAAACTTCCTGACTCTAATAGCTTCAGTTGGCAGGTTAGCGTAGCCTGGCACGCTGACGAGAGCCCAGGCTAAACAAACAACCTGTCTGCTCACAGATAAGAACATAAACCCACAAACAGCAGCAGCAGGTCACAGTTTATATGGTAAACAAGTGAAATAACTGCTGCTTCAACGCTAAAGCCCCGATCAGATCAGCTCTTCCTCTGTACTGACGTGCCACGCCTCCCTTCATATTGGTGCCGTCGTTCTGCTGTTCTCCAGGAACATCTAAAAGTAGATTTGAGGACTTTGTATGAACAGACTTAATGGGATTTTTGTTTTGGAAAAGTGCCTTATTGTGGTATAATTAGTGTAGAAAGCTTCCTGAACAGCCTCTATTTGGAGAAATAGAAATTCAGATCCCATGCACACTCCAGATATTTTTCTGCGTTTGCAGCACATAGACAAGAAATCTGAACAAACCGTAGCAGTAGCAAAAGATTCTGCCCTGCAGGTCAGTCTAGCCTCGCTCCATTGGAGCCTTATCAGGTCTACCATTGGCCCGGACAATTTTGGGTCTGGCCAACGTTGGGCAGGCTACTAAAAGAGCTAAGAAAAAGCTGAGAAAAACTACAAAGATGACGTCGGCTCAGGGACGGCGCTTGTTTGAAACAACTTTGGCATCAACTTTGGACAATTTAGACTTGAGCTTTTCTTTGAGGCATGAGCACATAGAGATACTTAAGTCTTTCATATGAAAAATAATGTATTTGCATCTTCTTCTTCAGTGGTGTATGGCGGACTGCCCTGTTGACTGATTTCATCAATACGTCACATTGTTTGTTGCTCTGATTGGTCCTAGCGCTGTCCAGTTGCATGAGAAGAGTTTGAATGGTAAATGGCCTGTATTTGTACAGCGCCTTCTTAGGGTTCTACAACCCCCCAAGGCGCTTCACAACACAATCAGTCATCCACACAGTCACACGCTGGTGATGATGAGCTACATTGTAGCTACAGCTGCCCTGGGGCGCACTGACAGATGGGAGGCTGCCGAACACAGGTGCCACCAGTCCCTCCCACCACCACCAGCATGCAAGGTGGGTTAAGTGTCTTGCCCAAGGACACAACAGCAGCATTGTCTGGCAGGAGCCGGGATCAAACCTACGACCTTCTGATTACTGGACAACCCGATCTACCTCCTGAGCTACTGCTGCCCTTCAGGTTACGAGACAGGCACTTAACTCATCCGCCACTGTCGTCCCAAAGATGGCTCAGGAACAGCTCTTGTTTGAAACGACTTTGAATGTCCACATGGAGGTAGAATTCTGGAATCCCGTCGGTCCCAACTCAAATCTTGCAGGAGAGCATAGTTGTTAGGTTCCTGCAGGCATGAGGCATAATAGACCATGAGTCCCAAGATCGTTTAGATTGAGAGTACAGCTGAGACTGGTAATAAGTTGTGGGATACAAGTCTGTCGCAGTTGTTGTGTCTTTGGGCAAGACATTTAACCAACATTGCCTGCTGCTGGTGGTCGGTGGAACCGGTGGCGCCAGTGGACGTCAGTTTCGCCTCTGTTAGTGTGTCCCCGGGCAGCTGTGGCTACAGTGTGGCTCATCACCAACAGTGTGTGAATGTGTGCGTGGATGTGAAGCACCTTGGGGGGTTGTAGAACCCTAGAAGGTGCTATATCAGAAACTATTTTACCATTTGTAGTTTTGCTCCGTAGCAGTTCTGTTGTCATCGTAAATAAAAAAGAAGCTCTGCTGTAATGATGTTAAACCTGCCCAACGTCGTCCTGCGGCACTACTCAGCCAAAAACAGCTGGGTACAGCGTGGGTTAACACATCTCACCTCAGAACAGTTGGTTTTCCCTGCCAGCTCTGTGACAAAAAGTGGGAGCGGCCCTCGTAGAACGCTGGGGGAGGAATCTTTACTCAAGACAAAAATAGCAGGAAAATATGAAAAAGTTGCACAGTATCCCTTTAAATACAACATGCTCAAAGAGCCCTAACTGCTGTGATATTTAGGAGATTTGAGCTGTTTTAAAACTGCACCAACACACACGTGAACCAGCCCTGAGCTCCAATCCTGAAGGTTGTAAACTTTCTTTAAACTGAGGCTGTTACAGGTCATATAGTAATTATTTAGAATTCCTACACCAAAACACACTTCAAAAACTCTTTTGAGGTCACATTTTGGGCCAGGCTGACATATCGAGGTGAACCCACCCTGAGGCCAGCAGAGACAAAGGTCATCATCAGCTGACTACGGTGTTATTTATAATGAATCTGCACAATTTTCAACTCATTTTTCTATTATGATGTAAAAGATGAAAAGTTCAAACTGAGATTATTAGATTTTAAACTAAATGTTTAGACTTTGATTGCCAGTTTTTAAATGCACTCTTATCTACAAGCACTTTGTACACATAGAGTTTAAAGATCTTTATTTCTGAGTAAAAATAAACATTTATACATGTTATACATGTAGCTTTTATGTGTCCAGTTTTAATGTTTATGCCTAAAAACTGCATTTTATCTGTTGTAGAAACAAAAACTGACTCAGGAAATGAAAAGATGTGATTTTTTTAATCAAAGTATATTTTGTAAAATGATCGATTCCAGTAAATTGATTAAAGAAATGATTCCGTAAAACACTTTCATGTATTTGTTTTGATTTGATAATAATAATAATGAACACTTTATGACAGGTTTTTGGCTGAATAGCATCATTTATTTACAAAACTAAAGTGCAAAAATCAAGTAGAGTCAAGATTCAGATTTCTGGATGCAGGGTGATGATGATGATGATGATGATGAAGGCGTGTGTCACTGTGAGTGTGTGAGGCTGGTGAGAGCTCGTAGCTGCAGCGGCATGGCCACATTAGTGTCCCTGTGCCACCGCGGGGTGGTGACGTAGGGGGGTGGCGTCAAGACGCTCTGAGCCACGCCGGGGGCTTTCAGCAGTGACAACAGTTCTTCACCCCGTGTTACTATGGCAACAAGGTTCTCGTCATCAGAACACCAGGCAACTGATCCACTTCTGGTCACCGTTCTCAGTTTAGAAAGGAAAAGCGACACCCTGAAGAAAGAGAAACATCCATCATTCTGCCTGAAAAAGGGAGGAGTTAAAGGAAAAGGAACCGCCACTCACCTGGGAATGAGGTCATGTGACCTCGATGCCAGTTTAGCCAGAGCGCTCATCAGCGTGTTGATGACTCGAGGGGTGGGGCAAATTGTTCCAGGGGGTGGGGCAGATGATGTGATTTCAAACAACACCGCCTCCAAAGCTTCAAAACAGGAAGTGATGAGTTTGACGGAGCAGCGGGAGTTAGATGACAGCGACAGGTACTCCCCCAGCACCCACACCTGAAACAAAAACCCAAAATGTTTCATTGTTCTCACAGAAACAAAGTCCAAAAGGTTCCGGCACAATCCGACCAGCACAGCGCCGCGTTACCACGTGAGTGTAGACTTCCTCTTTGCTGTAGACGTTGGCCGTGGCTCCAGCAAACTCCAGCAGCTCGTGAGATTGGTCCACTACCAGAGAGGGGCGGAGCTTACACAGCCTCATCAGGTGGCAGCTGAACACCCTGCAGCACCAGGAGCAGAAGATCAGGTGAAACAGAAGACCTTCTCGGAGCTAAAAGATCACCAGATGTGTTTGGGTCTACCTGTGGATCTCTTTGCTGTAGGAGGGAATTCTGAGGAGGAGGCTGCTTCTCTCCAGCATCACCAGAACCAAATGGGCCAAGAGCTTCTCATCATCCATCTAGAAAACAGAACCATTAGTGGTAAAAACTAATGACTCCAGCCAAATACGTCATGGATGTCTTCACCTTAAAAACGGTGTTGAAGTAAACGTGTAACAGGACCGGGACGGTCTGAGCACACCGAACGACTCTCGGCCAATCAGCTGCCTCGGTGAGCAGCTCGTGGAGCGTGCTCAGTCGGTCAATCGTGTCACCTAAAAACAGAGATGCACTTTATGTTACAGACGCATGAACACTTTAGTTTGAGGAAACATCCTGCATAAACAATCCAGAGCGAGGCCCAGGAGCCGTCTGCGGCCCTCGGAGGGATTTCCTGTGGCTCTCCAGCCGGCTGTTGATGTCAGTGTTCATTTCTTTGACTAAATATTTTCTGTTTTTTTTTTGTGACAAATGAATTTTTGTGAATGACTAAACGAAAACTTAAATTTGTACTTCTATAAAGACTAAATTATGACGAATAGTGATCGACATTTTCGTTGACGAATAAAAGACAAAAACAAAAATTGACAGTAACAAAAATTCTATCTGAAAACAGAAAAGATGGGAGAACAGAAAAAAAGAAGCGTTCGATGTTCTACCGATGTTTTTGTGAAGAAAAAAACATTCAGGCGTCCCATGTTGGTAAATTAGTGTACGGAAAACTCTCATAAATACACCTGAAAACAATTCTTATCTTTAGTTTACCTCCTCGCATTATTAGAGTAACACCTTTTAATGTTTGATGTCATTTCCTGTCATGTTTACAAATATTACTGCACACAGATTTCTTTACTTTATTAATACTGAGAGGCACAATTTCCAACTGTCAGTGTTCATTTTGGTATTTCCATTAATTATTGTTATTAAAACAATTATAACTATATAGAGTTGTATTGATCCAAAGTGTGAAATGTGATTTTTTTCATAATTCTTTACAGTTCCAAGTAGGTGTAGTTAACATTTCCTTTACAAGTTGAAAACCATTGCATCAGAAGAAGTATAGCATATTTTAGTCGACTAAAATATGACTAAAAATAAAACAAATTGGACGACTAAATCGTGACTAAAACTAAAAAGAATTTTTGTCAAAATACTAAAACTAAATTAAATTTTTTTGTCAAAATTAACACTGGTTGATGTAGATCGACACTTTCTGATAATTTTATGTTCAAACTTGATTTAAATGCCTATTTTTTTTTAATCAATTTTGAGGAGTAAAAAGGGGAAAACATTTTTTACATAAAAAAATCCATTTAAGACAATTAAGTTGATGAACTTGGGTTTGGCCCTTGTCTTTAACGAACTGTGAACACCTGAAAGTTAATTTACTGTATAAAACTATTCGTGCGTGTTTAATGATCAAAATAAAGTGAAATATTCACAAAACTCAGTGTGAACGACCTCTGCAGCTTTAGAGAGGACTAACCTGACCAACAGAGAAAATGAAAACAAACAAATTAAACTAACCAGAGCCTGCCTTCACTCGGAGCAGAAACAGGAAAAGTCCCCTGAAAGTGGGATTTCGGAACGCCTCCAGGGACAGAAGTCCTCGACCGTTTGGATCTGCGATGGGCAAACACGTTGACCTGCAGCAAACACACCAACAGCCTCAGTGAGCTGCAGAGAGATATTTGTTTGGTAGCTGGCATTTCAACATTGTGCCTCTTTGTATCCACAAACCTGAGCTGAAGGACCAGAGTCGCAGAGAGGCAGGGCAGATCCAGCAGAGTATGGAGCAGCTCCACTGCAGTTCCTGTGGTGACCAGAGAGGGCAGCAGATCCACAAAGTCCTCCACCACAGCTGGACTGTCCCACGCTAAAAACTACACAAGCAGAAAAGAGGCAGAATGATGGCGTTTCCTGCAGCGCTCTAAAGCGTTAGTGCGTATTTATATCTGGTCCAAATATTTACTTTCAGGAAGTTTGGGAAGAAGTGTATGAACTCAGGAGCCCGACGCTGGATGCTCTCCAGGTTCAGTCGGAGAAACCGCAGAAGCTCGTAGGCGAGGAAGGGGTCGTTGAAGAGCTCGGCAGGAAACTGACCAAAAACCAGCTTCCACACCCTCTCACAGTCCACGGTGTCCATCTCACCTGGACGGGTGACAGAGACAGACCAGTGAGAGTTCTGCTTCTGTGGGTTTTTAACAAGTTAAAATTATTGCAAATAATAAATATCCCAAAGGTTTGTCCAGCAACCGCTAAGATAATTATTTAAACCATTTACACAAAAATCATAAAACAGCTGAAATATCAAACAGAGGTGTCCAAAATGCGGCCCGTGGGCCTCTTTGGTGTGGTTTTGTGTGGTCCATGACAGCAAATGAAGAACTCTAGATGTTTGACCCACAAGCACAGGTGGCTGAAGCAGACGGACACTTTTACACAAATGAATGAATGAATAAATAAACAAACTAGGGGTGGGAATTTAACACATTAATTACAATTAATTAATTAGAAAAAAATAACTCATTAAAAATGTACCCGTTTGAGCCAGAGCGTCCCCCGGTTGGGGGCTGGAAAAGTTTTGCATCACAATTTATGTCCTATAGATCAATAAATATCATCAAGCTGCACATCTGACTGTGACTGTACTCTGTTGCTGATGAACAGAAACATGTCGACTAAACAAACCCAGACTATTTGTCCTTTCATTAAAATTCACACACACACACACACACACACACGCACGCACGCACGCACACACACACGCACCATGGTTGAGGTAGAACTGAGCGATGGGCAGAAGGACTCTGGCAAATGAAAACTCTGAGCTGAGACGACCAAACAGAGCCTTTATACAGGGGAAGGTCCGGTAGACCATGGAGGGGTCTTCAACACACACACAGTCCAGGATACACACGGCCTCCACCAGACACTAACAACACAATAATAACAGTGGCTTAGTTTAGGTTTTGCTTCAGTCGCTGTACAAATATTTATTATGACACTCTGGTGATGAATTTTCTATAATAAACAGGTGTGTGTGTGTGTGTACAAGTGTGTGTGTGTTTCGTCACCGCTTTCTGCAGTTCTGAATCTGCCTTCTTGTGTGCCTCTGACAGAAAGAGACAGAAGCACATCAGGGTTAGAATCTAAGCTACAAACAAACAAACAAACAAACACACACACACACACACACACACACACACACACACTCACTCACTGCGATCACACTGCTCGATGAGCCGCTGGCAGTACTGGAGCACTTTCTCTCTCAGACGCTCCTTCGGAGGAAGCAGGCGGCTGGAGGAGGAAGTTGCTGAAACCATGGAAACAATGGAACCCTCCACCTCTGACCGATCATCTGAAACATGGAAGGTCAGAAGAAAGATGGAAAATTAAAGTTTAGATCAGACGGATTCCAGTCTAAAACAGGTAAAGTTGTTGATTATTTTAAGGTTAATGAAGGTTATTATTGTGCCCATCCCCTCCTTGATTTCAGGTGTGGTTTTAACTCGTGAAATTTGAGCATTTCTTTGTTATTGATTCATTATTTGTGTTATTTTTAATTAATTTTACAGAAATGAAATAAAGAAAAATGGCAGAAATAGATCCCACTCCGCCTCCATGGAAAGGGTCTGAGGGACTTTGGGATCACCAGCTGCAGCTTAAACAACTGCAGAATTTCATGTAGGTCAACATGTGAAAAGAAATAATGGTAAAGTTTTAAAAAAGCTGGAGTTGGCCACGCCCAACATCTGCTACTCAGGCTGCTAGAAGCTGAGAAGCTCCGACATATGGAAGGGGCTTGGAGTACAGCTGCTGCTCCCTCTTGCACGTGAGAGGTGGTTTCATTCTTATTGCCCCGTTTGTGACATCACAAATGAGGATATTTTGAAACGGCTTGTTTTAGGCACATAACTCCTAAAACCAAACACTAAGAAAACAGATGGGTGGATTTTTCTCATGTTCGGAGTGTTTATAGAGGTAGCAGAGACCCACATGGCAGCAAAGAAAGATGCAAAAGGAGAGTTTAAAAGATCTCTTACTGAGTGGTCATGGGTCTTTTAGGTAAAACCATGTTTAGGTGCTGTTTAGGTCTGCATTAGCTCAGCTAAATGTTTAATGGCAGTGGTAAATCTGTGTTCTAATAAACCCTTTTCTGCTGTAAACAGTACGGCCTAGACAGTAAAAGGATCTATAGGGGTTTTATCAGAACTAAGCATGAGATGGTCCTGTTTATTTACTCAGAGCAGCTGGGCTTCATGCAGACTCACATGATAATTTAAAAGAAACACCTGAAAAGTCATTAATGCTATGCTCTAGTTCACAATCCTCATAAAGCAAACACACAGGGGTGCAGCGCAGTTAGTGTAGAGAAGAACTACAGCGACTCACTCAGGTTCTGGTTACAAACTCATTAGGGGTGAGAAGCTACAGATTTCAGGCTAGAGTTGTGATTAGAGGTTGCTTGTTAGGACAAGTGTAGCTGTGAGTCATGATCATAACAGATGTGTTAGCTCCTGAATAAATCAGAGAAAGTTCAGCTGATTCAGCACGTGCTCTGGTGGGCAACTGGTGTCTTACCATTAGAGAAGGAGTGGGACAGGGAGAGGCTGAACTGGAGTCTGTTGACTGGAGACGATGGAAACAAAGAGCAGCTGGAGTCAGACGGCTGACATGAACCAAGAACAAGCTGAGATTCAACCTCACAGTGGCGATAGGCGCTAGCAGACGTGGGACCAAGTCAGGTGTTGCAAATAAGTCTCTAGTTGTTTTACTCAGGTCACAAGTCAAGTACCAAGACCTGTATGTCCAAATTTAAGTCAAGTCCCAGCACATGAATGTCCCGAAGACATGTAAGTCTTCAGTCAAATCAAGTACCAAGACCTGTGAGTCACAAGTCAAGTAACAAAAAGTATGATTGATACAAAACATGTTTATGAAGTTCTTTGCTCTAAATCCCTCTCACATGAAGTGATTTAAGCTGTTTATTCTTGACAGCTTCAGTGCCTTCCAGAATGAGCCGTTTCAGGGCTTTGTCACTTTATTTTTTTCGGTTGTAAAATCATAACAAACACGGAGAAGGAAATAAAAGAGAAGGCCATATTGCCCAGCCCTACAATCAATCAATCAATCAACCTTTATTTGTATAGCGCCTTCCACACCCGTTACAGGAGGCCAAGGCGCTGAGAACAACATAAAATCATGATAAAATGAAATATTAAAACATTGAACAATAGAAAAAAAAACACAAAAGCATAAAAACATAAAAGCATAAAAAACAGGCAGACATCATGCGTTTTCTGGAAACGCTAGACGAAAGAAATGAGTTTTCAGCCTACTCTTAAAAACTGGCAGAGATGTAGACAGCCTAATTGACGGTGGCAGCTGGTTCCAGAGCGACGGCGCTAAGGCTGAGAAAGCCCGGTCCCCACGAGTCCGACACCTAGTGTGAGGGACCACAAGCAGGCCCTGATCAGAGGAGCGCAGAGAGCGTGATGGCACATGCTTTTTCAAGAGCGCCGCTAAATAAGGAGGGGCGCCTCCCTGAAAGAAATGAAAACAAATACCAAAAGCTTAAAACGCGCCCGATAGAAGACTGGAAGCCAGTGTAAGGAGGCCAACACTGGACTGATGTGGTCCCGTTTCCTGGTGCTAGTCAGAAACCTGGCGGCGCTGTTCTGCACAAGCTGGAGGCAATGAAGTGTTGACTGACCAAGCCCAGCATAGAGAGAGTTGCAGTAATCTAACCTAGAGATTACAAATGCATGGAGTACCTGCTCCAGGTGGACTCTCGACAGCATAGGTTTGATTTTGGCAAGGCGTCTCAGATTGAAAAAACACGATCGGATAACAGAATTGACGTGAGCATCAAACTTAAGTCCAGAGTCAATTCTCACCCCCCCTGCTAGTGACAACTTGCTTCAAAAAGGGAGAGAGAGGGCCCGGATCAACTACTGAACCCGCAGCAAGCCTGCTATTTGGATTAAAAATAATGAGCCCTGTTTTACCCTCATTCACATGCAAATAGTTAGCCGCTAGCCAAGACTTCACCTCGTTGAGACAGGACACAAGGGACATGATAGCAAGACCATTCCCCTGACGAAACGAGGTGTAGATCTGGCAGTCATCAGCATATAGGTGGAACGCAAGGCCGTGTTTGCGAATGATTGAGCCAAGGGGCAGCAAATAAATGGCAAAAAGAAGTGGGCCAAGAATCGAGCCCTGTGGGACCCCCCAGCGAAGATCTTCCCAGGAGGAAAATGCGTCCCCCAATTTAACGCAAAACTGTCTTCCATGGAGATACGACCGGAACCAGTCTAGTACAGACCCACTGATCCCGACCCACCGCTCCAGACGATCAAGGAGAATGGCATGGTCGACCGTATCAACAGCTGCAGTTAGATCTAACAAAAGGAGCACTACAGACGAACCCTGATCCAGTGAAATATAAATATCATTTAAGACCCTCAGCAGAGCTGACTCAGTGCTATGACCAGACCTAAACCCTGACTGGAAAACCTCAAACAGATCGGAGTCAGATATGTGAGACACAAGCTGCTGATAAACAACTTTCTCCAGCAGTTTCGAGGTAAAGGGGAGGTTGGAGATCGACCTGTAATTGTCAAGCACAGAGACATCAGCTCCAGGTTTCTTCAGGATCGGCTGAATAACTGCAGCTTTCAATGCAGATTGATAACGAAGCGTGCACGGGAAGCCCCCGCTGGCTGATTCTATCCACCAATCGGAGGCTCCCCCAAATGGTAGGCGTGAATTTGAGCCGACCAATCAGTCGGCAGTGGGTGTGTTGGACCAGTTTCAGGCCGAGGCAGACCGCCTTGGGAAGAGGGCTGAAAATACGTCCGGTTGCGCACGAAAAATTACCGGGCTACCCTGATGTGAACACTCCTTACCCTAACTAGGCTGTGTGGAGCCGATGCTAGTGTGTAAGTGCCATACGGTTTCTCTAAGAGTGTCCAATAGTGAGTGTCAGGGGCCACAGACCTGCCCCCCAAGAGCCCTGGAAGACGTAGAGGAGATCCAAGCCCCACAGATCCAAAGGTCCCTCCGGAGCATGGAAACCCCAGGGAGACCGCTGCATGTGAGAACTGATTCTTATCAATTTTCCCCGTTTGTGACATCACAAACAGGGACTTTTTGAAACAACTTGTTTTAGGCACATAACTCCTAAAACTGACAGAAAACGTATGGGCGGTTTGTTTTTCACGTTTGGAGAGTTAATAGAGGCAGTAGAGACCCACATGACAGCACAAAAGGTGAGTTTTGCATAACATGTCCCCTTTAAACTGGGTTTGTTCGAACAGGCAGCAAACAACTTCTGATGTTGCATTCCTATGTTCACCATGAGTAAAACATCAAGTATTTTCAGCTCTCCAGCCTCAAACCCAAGTGAGGTCATGAGTCATCGCTGTTAAAATCTGAGTCAAGGCCTGTGTCTTTGTGATGTTTTCATACCTAAACACGTTGAAACTGTGACTGGATTCTGACTGAAGCCCAGAACATATGACCAGAGTCCAGACCTGTGCCAGCTAGTTTCAGACTCTAGCTGTAAAGACAGAATGAAGCTTTTCCAGGTGTATGATGCATGATGCTGCAGGGTCTTACCAGCATCCACGGCCGTGTTGGAGACAGAGTGGTAGGTGAGGAGCCAGTGGCGCAGCATGGAGAAAGAGTAAACATTCATCCACTGGTCCTCGGTGAAGCCCTGACCCACGCAGAGCACAGTGAAGAAATCCCCCGAAACCGAGCCATCCAGCTCCGCTATCGGCAACGGCTGAATAATAAAAACATGAAGAAAAAGGAAACAAAGCTAAAAAGGACAAAGTTTCACCTGCGTCGAGGCAGACGACTCACCTGACGAGATCTGGATCCAGTGAAGAATCCTCCTGAGGAAGCCCCGCCTCCCTGGACGATGCTCGCATAACGCAGCCAATCAACAAGCTTTTTACTCAGGAGGGTCACATGATCTACAGGTGTGAAGAAAATGTAGGTTAAAGATTATCACAAACTTATCAAATATATGAAAATTATACACAACACAAAACAGACCTGCAGATTTTTAAACTTGACTGGCAGAAAATGTAACAAACTTCAGGGTGATTTAAACACTTTGTGGTGTGAGATAGTTAGCAAACATGCTAAAGATTTTAAATGAAAGTGGTTTTGTTGTTGGTAAAAATGCAGCGAGTCTGTCTCAGAACCAGAACTTCTTGCTGATGCCCAAAGATGATTTCTTTTCTGCAAGAGGCCTGTAAGCTCAGAAGTGAACCCTTCATCCTTACAAATATTTTATCTGTTATTACCTTCAGTGAGGCACTCGGGGCTGAGTGTGAAAATGGTGTTGAGGACTGGCAGGGTGAACATGAGCGACTGAGTTGACCCTTCAGATGGTCGGCTCTCCAGACTACGAATGAGCTGCGTGCAGAGATTTGACAGATTGGCCCTGGATCCGGCCTTAAGAGGTTGAAGCAGAAACAGAAAAAAACTGATTAAATGATGCCTTAGAATAAAAATAGCATGTTTTATAAATGTTATCAGTTAATTACATAATGCATACAACCTGTGAGAGCAGCAGAGCAGCAGCATGAGTGTTCAGCTGACTGAGGTTTTCCTGCGTGTAGTTCAACTCATCACCAGAGAGGGGCAGTGTCTCTCTGAGAACAGCAGAGCCCAGAACCTGGAGCTGCTCTGCAGGTGATGAAAGGAGTGATAGTAACTTCTGCTGGAGCTCTGCAGGCAGGCTGTGGTTTGAGACAAAAAAAAGAGTCTGGTGAGAAGCCTTAGAAAGTCATGTTCAACAAAAACAGTTCTCCCTCATGCTTTCAGTTTAGAAACATGAAGGTGACAAATCAATAAATAAATCCAACTTACTCAGAGGAGTTATTTTACAACAAGGCTGTCAGATCACATAAGTATGGCAATGGTATCAAGTTAGAACAGCTGCAAACATGCTCAGAAAAAGCTGGACACTAGGCTGAATGTAAATATTAAGTGATCTTTAGAACTATTAGCAATAATTTTACAGTAAATCTTTGGATGAAGTGATGAAAAACACTTTTTGTGACCATTTAATCTAAGAAATTACAGATATCACATCACGAAGGATAATATGTGACATGTGACGTCATACGTTTTGGTGAATTTGTTGGCAAACAGGATGAGCTGTAGTCTCTGAAGAGAGTCCAGAGTCTCATGACTGAGTTCCTTCACCTGAAGCAGCTTCACAAGCCTGCTGTGAAACTTCTGTAGCTCCGGCTCCTGAATCTCTCTGGAAATCACAAAAAACAATTATCCAATCGTGTCAGAGCCGTCGTCATTTCAAAGTCCTTTAGACTATTTTGTTTGGCTGAAATTTCACTGTATTGTGTTAAACGTTCTCTGTTTCTTGGGGTTATTCATCACTTGAAAACAATACACCTAATCATCTCTAGACTTAAACCAAAACAAGACTTTATGAAATTTTAATATGAAATATTTTAGAGTTTCAGGAAAGAAACAACACAAAAACAGGATGAACGGACAGATCTATCTGTGAGCTTGATCATTAAACTGACAGCCCAACTGATCAATCAACTGATTTGCTCAAAGTAGGACAAAAGTCTGATTCAACAGTAATATAAACATGAGTTCAAAATAAATATGAACATTTTTATCAATAAAATGCAAAAAATGACAGTTTTTAGTCTATTTTTCAGTAGCACTGATACTGATCTTTGTATTTGATTCAAGTTCAGTGAGCTGGCATGATCATAAAATTCCCCAAATTATTAGTTATTACAGCACATACTTCTGATCAAGATTTAAAATGTGGAAATCAAGAACTGCCCCATAAACTAGACCAGGAGTTCCCAATTTTCTTTCTCTCGGGACCCCCTTGCCTGTGTCCAAGACAAGCCTTAACCCCCAACCCCAACTCCCACACGCATAAACACGTTAAATGTGATAATGTGCAAACTTTATACAGACATACAGAGTTATAACTTTTATATGGAGTTCTGATTATACTGTAGGGTGTGTTATTGGGATTTTATAAGTGTAATCTTTACAAATAAAATCTTGCTAACCTCACAACCGCAGCAAAGACAAAATTATGGGGACCCCCTGCAATCTTGTGGGGATTTGGGAACCCCTCAACTAGACCAGCAGATAAGTTGCAGTGATTTGTTTTATTTAGCAGTAAATGCACAGGTGTTGCTAATTTAGTAACGAAACGAGCGTTTCTATTTGATAATGAAGATAAATAGATTACTTCGACGTAAAATTATAAAAATTCGGCTCTTCTACCCAACTGTTCCGAGTGAATAAACTCAGGTAGAATAAATGTGTTGGTGTATAGCTACTAACATCTCACATATTAAAGAGCCAGAAGGAAGTTAGCTAAAAACCAGACGATGGTTAACTTTAGCGTCGATATTAAAATAAGAGAGAAACGTCGAGTAGCAACGACCACATTTATTTTATTTGCTCTTACCTTGCTTGTTTAATCAAACTTTCTGAACCGTGTGAATACATTTGGAAAGAAAAATAGACGTTTTTAGCTACATCTGTTTACAGCGGAAGATAAACAGTGCGGTGGCTAATCGGGTCCTGACGGAAATCACATGACACCACTTTAGTTCCGCTTTCGATGTGAGGACCTGTTCTAAAATTTTCAAAAACGTAAGTGAGTCAGTTTTTTAAAACTAAAACACCATTTGACAATGCTAAAAATATTTCTGAAGACGATTTATGACATGCAGGAAAATTGTTCAATGACAATACATCAAATATTGTGAAAACAAAACTGAAAATTGCACCTTTTTCAAAACGAACAAAAACACATAAAAAACAGCCACAAACTACATTTCCTTCTAGTTTTCATGACGATTTCACCGATTTCAACAACATTAGGCATTTCTCGTGGCAGATATGTTGACATACCTATCCAACATGTTTTAGTTGTTTCTCTGCTTCAACACTCTTTAATCAATTCATTTATAAACAGTGTAAGATTGTATGTTTTTGGGAGGGTATGTTTTCCATCAGATATAATGACCAATCCTGGTCCTTGAGGGCCACCATCCTGTATGTTTTAAATATTTCCTTGCCAATCATCAATTTAGTCAAATCAAGGGTTTTAAAGTGAAGCAACATCTGAAACCAGGCAGGACAGTGGCCCCAGAGAAACACTGTTGCTGTACAAGTTCTCAGCTCACTAGACCTGCAGTTCATTATCCAGGTGATAAGGATTGAGTGAGAAAATCGCTTAAACATTAATGCTTGAAATGGAGTAAGAAGGAAAACTTATTAAACCTTTAAAGGGGTTTGAATGAAGGCAAGTGGACTTCTTTGGTTTCTTGAAGATGTTTTGCTTCTCACCCGAGCAGCTTTGTCAATTCTGACTGGAAAATGGGAGGGTCAAGCTTATAAACTGTAGCTGTTTGTTGTTGCTTAACAAACTGAAACTACCTATGAATACCCCTCCTCCCTACCTCCTGAGTAGTCGTTGGAGTCGTTAGCCTCTATTGTGTGGGAATTGTTGTATTGATTAGATGCAAGAGTGTGTGACTGAGAGTGAAGCTGTTTGGGAATTAGGTTCAGAGCTGCATTGTAGGTGCTGGAAAGGTGAAACTTGAGACCTCCTCCTCTATTTAATGTAGGTTTTTCCCGTTTGACATAGATGGTTTCCTTTACTCTTCTCTCAAACCATCTATCTTCTCTGTCCACAATGTGGACTTGGTCATCTTCAAAATTGTGTCCCTTGTCCTTCAGGTGTAGGTGGACTGCAGAGTCTTGGCCTGAACAGGTGGCTCTCCTGTGTTGTGCCATGCGCTTGTGTAGTTGTTGTTTAGTTTTCATCTATGTAAAGGTCTGGACAGTCCTCACTGCATTGGACTGCATAAACGATGCCACTAAGCTTGACCCTCCCATATTCCAGTCAAAATTGACAAAGCTCCTTGGATACCATACCATACCACATTTATTTATAGGGCACATTTAAAAACAGCATGTCAGCTGACCAAAGTGCTTGAACACAGAAAAAGGGCAATATAAAACAGATAAAAAGCAGTAAAACTAATAAAAACAGGTCCTCACAATCAGAGAATGTGTGACAGACCGATTAAAAAATAAAAATAAGGCATAAAAATCGACCTTCCAACACAGATCCTTCAGATCCATTCGGACCAGAACCTCTCGCCACAAGAACAGTTTCTTCCCCTCTGCTGTTGGACTCATGAATGTCAATCCTAGGGCTGCCCACTCCAGTCGCTTGGTCCCAGTCACATGACCCGGTGTTGTGTTTGTACCTGAAGCTGATCCACTCTGATTAGTACCTGCACTGTGTATATAGTAGCTGCTTCTCTAATTATTGCCACCTTTTATATTAATTATTTTATCATGAGTATATTACTACTTCCTATATTTGCTTATCTCTTATTTTTTATCTTTATTTTTGCACCAAGTACCGCAGCAATTTCCTAATGTTGTGATTTCTCGCACATATAACAATAAAACCCTTCATTCAAACCCCCTTTGGATTACCATGATGACTAAGAACCTTCACCAGCTTATTAAACCTCAGCCCAATCAATTCATCCCAAGCATAAAAAAACTACGTGGGAGTCCCCCAAGGCTGTGTGTCGAGTCCCATTCTATTTTCTTTATACAGGTCTGACTGCGCTGCAGTGCACAGTTCCAACGTCACAGTAAAGTTGGACAAAGATGGCTGTAGGCCTAATATACAACAATGAGACTACATTTATGTCGTATGGAAAACAATCTGGACCTTAGTTTCTCCAACACCAACGAGACGGGAAGCAGAACAACCACTCAGGAGAAAGTGGTGACTTTACCATCAGTAAAGACCAAGGAGGTTCTAAATCTCTACAGCACTCAAAACCTTCTCCATGACGGCATATGGTTTTCTGCTCTCTGTTAATGTCTCCATCTGGTACGGGAAAAGGAGCTCTGATGAATATTTTTTATGGTTTCAAATTGATCAAATAACAAAAGGGGAAAGTTGTATTTTAGAATCTCAGGATCTCTATAATATTTAATATTTGTGGAAACAACCCTTTGAAGCCTAATAGAAGAAATAATCGACAGAAAATGTCAATTTTTCTGCATTTGAACCTTTTATTGTGTAACGCTGAAAATATGTTAACAATATGCTGCGTTTTATTCTTTGAGGATAATAAATCGTCACTGGTAGTACTTGGACCCACGATCAAAGGACCGAAGAGGAGTGTGAGGAGAGGAGTGCACCAATGCTAGAGCTCTAAGAAAAGGTCTATCAAAAAAGATAAATTTGGATTTAGAAGTTTCTTTCAGTTTATTAAATAATACTTGAACTAATGTTGAATTACCACAATAATCTAATAGGTGGGACATAATCCATAAATTCCCAAATTAGTTAATTTAGTTATTTAATAAAGAATTAATATCAGTTGATGATTATTGAGTGTGGCGTAACAAATCCACCGTGTGCTGTTCTTTAAATGATCAGAAATATGAACTTTTCATGAGTAATGAAAAAAGTGCCAGGCTGATTTTTTTTTTACTAAATATAAGAAGCCACAGAAGCTTTCAGCTTAGAGAAATCATGTAAAACAATGTTCAGAAAATGATTCAGTTCAACCACATAAAAATGTAGCCCTCCTGTTACAGGCTATAAATGAATTATTGCTCATGCTTTTTTGGTGTGTGATGCAACGTGTCGTGGTTGGTAGGAAGTGCTGTTTGTGTCTGAAACTTATAACAGTCATGAAACTAAAGCTGCATGATGGAAATGATGAAACAGCACACTTGAGAGAATCAGACGTACCGTCACTGTCAAAGTTCAAGTCCACAATTTGTTTTGACGTTATTTCTGTTCTGCACCTAATCGCCTAACTTAGGCTGTGTCCAAATCCAGGGATTGCATGCTCATACCCGTCCTCATTGGTCTCTGGAGAACATGTTCATGACCGGTTAGACCAGATGTTAAGGGCTGTGAATGTGGACAGTCTAGCCTTAAATAATAGCCCTGCCCTTACTTTGGCGGATGTCCTCCTGTCACCTAGCAACTGCTACTGCACTAAGAAGCTGCAGAAATGGAGCTCGCACATGTTTTAAACTTTTCCCATGGTTATTTTATGATTCATGATTTACCAATTTTATGAACTGTAATTAAGAACAAGAATACAAAAACACATTACAGGCCTAATGAAAACAATTATATTTAAAAAAAAAAAATCAAAATTTTATTTTGACGGGCACGACACTGGGTTTATGTTTAGATCTGCCACTAGAGGGCACCGTTGCACTAAAAAGTTAGCTCGGCAGGGCGAGGCTGGGACTGTGTAAAATGGCGGACTCGACAAGTCAAGCAGCTGATTCTGAGTCCAGAAGATGTTCTAACGGTAAATACTGCTGTAAAATAAACTTGTTAGTAGAAATTAGTCCTTACCTTGTACGATTCGTCACTGGACATGGTGCTGGCTGCTCACTTCATGTATCAGCAGTGAACCAACACCTGGATGGCTGGAAAATTAATTCTGTTGTTGCGATACCACTTCTGAACACTAGAGTTCGCCAGAGTGTCTGTGTTCCATATTCAACCTTTAAAGCATCCAGGTGAAGTATCAATATTAGTACTTTCACCATAAACCATGTCTGCTGCCCTCTAGTGGAGGAGTTACAGGTGGTAGTTTTATTTCTTTATTACTGTTGTTAGATAATTACAGTTGTTTAGTTGATATATTAGCAATAGAGAACAAATAATTCAGTTTTAAACAGCAGATTTTTTTATTTTGTGATTTAAAATTTCAATTGCGATGTCAGTTCTTTAGCCAGTTGTTATCACAGCAGATCAGAGGTATAGCCGCTTCCTTTCACATCTCTGAGTTTATTTCCATGTGAGCTCAAACTACCCACCCCCTCTCTCTCTCTCCCTCCTTCTTTTGCTTTTTCTGTCTCTCAGTGCAGAACTTCTTCACTAGTTCTCCGTCGCGGCCACAGCTCCGTCTCGTATGGTCTTCACGCTCTTTGAAACATCTCTATTTTCTCGGACACATGGAGACAACCTAAGCTGTTAGAGTATTTCCTGTGATACAAACCGTCTCATATTCTCCACAACCAGGGACAAAAAAAAGAACCCAACATCTTAAAACGACTACATCAACCAGGTTCCAACACCCGAGGACCTACTCTGATTCTCTACAGGGTCTTCGCTGCATCTCAGGTAAGGAAAAAGACAGCTACACATGTTTGAATATGTCAAATGCTTTTGGGTTTAAACAGAAAGTTACCAGACAGGCTCAGGAGAGTGGAAAATACAAGAGGCTGTCACATCTCACATCACCACAGCGACAGACGAAACGTGCAATGTGTCATCAAACGCTTTTAAGAGATCAACAACAGCAGGTCTTTGCTTTGAGAAGGGTTTCGTGCAGCACCTTGTAGTGACTCAGTGTTTGTCTTCAGGCTGTTTTTCTGTGAATGACCCATAAACAAGGTCAGTTACCTGTCCAGCAGCTGGAGCAGGTTGCTGTCATCACAGAGCGTTAATCTGGTGTTATCGACATGCCTGGGATTCCTGCAGCAGGTGCAGCGGACAGCGAGGTCCATGAATGCTGGGATGAAGAGCAACACCTGTCAGCAGGTTGAATTCTTCACTGTGGTGGCTGTGCCGACAACGCAGAGCAGCTTTGGAGTTTGAGATACTCCGATCACGCTGAAGCTGATTCCAAACTCTTGGTGGATCAATGCTTTATGTCCTTCTGGACCGATGAGCCGATGGACTCAGTGTGTTGCTACAATCTTAAAACAGCTCTAATCTATAACATTCCTTTCAAATATCATTTTGTAAACATTTGCACTGTCATAAGCTTGAAATGACAGCAAAATCTAAATACTGTAAATGCACCAGAACTGCTACATTCGGTTGCTGCAGCGAATGTTTATGTTTGTAAATAAACAGAATTTTGTGTTGAAAAGTGTCTGGTGGTAGCCTAGACATCTAGACCAACCGTAGCAAAAGATTTTGCTCTGCAAGTTGGTCCAAATCATGCTCCATTGTAGCCTCAGCTGGTCTACCATTGGCTCGGCTAAGCTTAGGCAGGGCCAATCACAGCGCTCTATGTTTGTAGAGGGACACAGCAGATAGAGGTACTTCTTCCCTTCAATGGTGACTGCCTTGTTGACTGATTTTTGTAGCAATCAATACATCACTTTGTCCGTTGCTCTGATTGGTCCTAGCGCTGTCCAATTACGTGCGGAGACAGTATAAAAGACAACCGTAAATTCTGCCCCACGACTGAGCTCTGTCTATGGGTCATGGAAAGACTATGTCTACATTTATAGGATGGCTTGCCTGGGTAGTCTGGCTAGTTCACATTAGCACTTGGTACAAAAAGCTGCAGCAGGGTTTTTAACGGGCAAGGGAACACCAGTCTGGTGTTGGCTTTTCTGCACTGGCTGCCTATTTATTACAGGAGGTGTTTTAAGATTCTACTTTTAGTTTTTAAATCCGTGAATGGGCTGGGCCAGTGTACTTGTGTGTGTGTGTGTGTGTGTGTGTGTGTGTGTGTGTGTGTGTGTGTGTGTGTGTGTGTGTGTGTGTGTGTGCTCTGTCTTCTCAACTCCCAGTGAGTCGTGGCAGGTGGCTGCTCATACTGAGCCAGGATCCTCTGGAGGTTTCTTTCTGTAAAAAGGGAGTTTTCCTCTCCACAGTCGCTACATGCTTGCTTAGTATGAGGATTGCTGTAAAGACACCAAGGCTAGTCAGTGACTCCATACATTCTGCTGGGTTCCTTTTACAGGAAACTTTTAACTAATTGGCTTAATGAACTGAACTCAATTAGAATGTTTTCTTTGTGAAGTGCATTGAGACGACTCTTGTCGTGATTTGGCGCTATAGAAATAAACTGAATTGAATTGTCTGATCTGCTATGGCCGTATCCCTCCGTGCTCGTGTCGATCTGAAGATATGCTGCTGCTTTGGGCTCCTGGGACCAAACTGAGGCTCGGGGGCAGTCAAGCTTTCTCAGTCGTTGCCTTTGAATGTCCTTCCTCTGCAGATCTGGCAGTCTTCTTCTTTAATGGTTTTTAAATCTAGGCTGAAAACCTACTTTAAACACGCTGGTGTTTGACGTGATGTGAGACTGACACTGTTATTGTTTTTACTTGCTTGTATTGTTTTATATATTTTTATTGCTTTTTAGATTGTATTGTTTGATTTTATGTCTGTAAAGCACGTTGGATGGCCTTGTGCTGATTTTAAAATTATGGAGATCTGAGCTTTTTTAAGGCGGCACCAACATGCTTTGGTCTTACTTCACCTAGCTGTTAGCTCATCAGTCCTGTCGGATGTAAACTCCAGTTCTTCGAACTGAGGCTGTTTAGGAAGGATGGAATACGCTTCGCCTTTCTTGTAAAAAAATGATGAAAATGATCAGAGCCGACCTCCTGCCTGCTTTCTGTCTTCGTCTGCCTCCACAAGCCGGGCTCAGATCTCAGATTCCTGCTGCCCCTCAGCTGGACAATGAGGCCTTTATGACAGGTTGTAAACCTGAGCCAATCACATCAGCTGTTCTGGCTGGGTCGGCTCCGGCCGGGCCCTCGTGGACTCTGGCTAACGTAGCTGATCAGGAACATCTGCAGCATTCAGTTTGATACCAAAAGGCACCGGTCTCTAACCTCCGACACTCACAGAGGACCAGTTTAATGTAGATTAGGTCGATGTTGAACAGTAACAGGACAGATAAGCAACATGGAGGCAAAAATTTACACAAAAGGTCATCAAGTTTTAAAAATATAGTCATATATCTCATTTTTGTTTATATGTATTTAAATGTTCATGTAGCAACTGAAGCTAAAGAGCTGTAGTCATAATTTAAAATGGCAAACAAAGACCGTGAAATGGGTCGGTTCAAAAATATTACAGAAGTGAAAAGTGCCTAATCTGTGGGAATTAGTCATTTGTTTCTGATATACTAACAGTATCTCCGCGGCGTGTACTTTATGTGTGTGTGAGGAGGATTTTCAGGAGGAACACGTCAAATCTCTTCAATCAAAACAAACACAAAAGTGTTTACCATGTTAACAATATGATACAGATAAATAAACACGACAACAACAACAACAACAACAACAACAACGACAATAATAATAATAATAATAACACATTTTGGATATGAAAAAAAAAGTCTAATTAAATTTAACAGATGCTTGTAATTAGGCCTTTTAGATTAGAACTAAAGAAAACAACAATAAACAAACAATAAACAACATTATTCTCAGTAAAATTCCCCTTTGTCTTCTGTGTTCATTCAGGTCAATATATGTTTATATATATAATTAAACTGTCTTTTTTGTATTGGGAGAATTTTATTTTATGACTGTAAATTGTTCCATTTCTATAATTGAGATAAATATCTGAAAGTCAAATTTTAGAGATTCCCTCTAAGACAATCATCTGATGATCAGAATCAGACTTAAAAATCTGATTTGTTTGTTTTTTGTTCATAAATGCACCACTGACGCGCAGCAGTGACAATAGTCAGACCTTTTCCAGGTCAGTGAATGCATCACCTAAGTATTATTTATGAGAGATCTTACACGTGGAAGTTTTTAACTTCTGGAGTCAGACGTTTTCAAGTTAATCCGATTACATCCATATTAGCCTAAATCTGAATTGGTGGGTCAGAATTGGACTAAATGAATGAATCTCTAATTATTCTTTTGTGAAATAAAAGCACCAGGAAGTGGAGAGAACACCTGTGAGTTTGCTAAATAAATACATGACAGAATATTCAGCTAGAATAAATAAAACAAACAATAAATCTCAGCGATCAAACATCTTGGATCAATAGAGTCAAAGTAAATTTAAAAAGAAGTTTAGATTGATTCTTTCTCTTTAAAAACAGATTAATGAAATTAAATTATAGTAACACTTTACAATACGAGTCCCTTTATTAACGTTACTTAGTGCATTATTAAGCATTAATAAACAAAGTATCCCTTTATTAATGTTGCTGATATTAACTATTAAGTGTCCATAAGGTTAGGACAAAGGTGGGTGTCTGCTTAGTAGTGCATTACTTAATATTACCTTTAATATTAAGCAGTTGTTATTACTGTATTTAATAGTTTATTAATGCTTAATAATGCACTAATGAAGGTTAATAAAGGGCCCTTATTGTAAAGTGTTACTAAAATTATTACTGAATTAATTTCTGGATTTGTTTACAGTTTTAAATCTAATCTGGCGTTCGTCTCAGCTGTGGTTGTGGTTCGCTCGGGGGAGTCTGATTTGATGTTCTTATTTTTCTGCCGCGGCTGCAGCTGCTCGTGTTTCTCTGTGAACGTCTCAGCGTGAGCAGCAGTAAAATCCCACATCCAGCCTCTGCTTCCCAGAGTCTGGTCCTGATAAAAACCCATGTCTGGGGAAGAACCTTGAACTTTTTAGCCAAACAATTTGACGGAGAGATAAGCTTTTACTGCTTTTCTTCACAATTTATGTGGAAACATTTGAATTAATGCCTTTTTTTAAATTATAGGTAAAAAAAAAAAGCACATTTAAATTAAATTCCTAATGCTTTATGTAAAAAATCTAAGAATTTGCTCAGTGATGCTACAGCGCTGATGTAATTTGTGGGTTACTACAAAATAAAAAACAGAATAATATTTGGGATAGGGTTCATTTGAAAAAGCTGCTTGTTTGTAAGCGTCGTTCTCGTTTGTGCAGCATCTGTGAGAGAAGCCGAGGCCGAGTCAGGCTGTAGAAACTGGTTCTGAGGTGAGAGAGTGGAAACAATGAGCTGGTTTGGTTCAAACTGGAAGACGCTTTATTTGTGTCTGCCTCTTTTTGATGAAAGGGAGAAAAAATAGAAAAATGCGACACATGCATTGTGTATACAGCTCTAAAAAAAGACAGCTGTGACCACAGTTGTACTAAACTAAAGTGTCTGACTGACAGAGAAGAGGAGAGGAAGAGACACACATCTGGTTTAAAAAGGAGGAAGCAAGGATGAACTTTCTCAGCAGTGAGGTCCAAAATAAGAGAAGAGGAAACATGCGCGGTGACTTGATAGGTGTGTGTGTGTGTTGTGTACTTCTGCAGGAACACACACGGCTGATTGGTGTGTCTGTGGTTTCTTCATGTCTGCACGGTGCAGATACAAACGCGAGCTACAGGCGAGGAGAGGGTGTGAAATTTCTCTCAGTCGGCCTAAAAGCAGAACATCGCCACTTTCTTCAATAGCAACGGATCCAGATCCACACAACCATGCAGGAGTTCAAACTGTGTGTGTGTGTGTGTTTACATGAGCAATGACATCAGAAACCTTGATTTGCATAGCTGTTGGCTGCAAGTTACAAAGCAGGATTGTAGAGGTACATCCACACACCTGACATCATGCAAATGCTCAAGCTGAACAGACAGCGTTGAAGTGTGTGTGTGTGTGTGTGTGTGTGTGTGTGTGTGTGTGTGTGTGTGTGTGTGTGTTTAGGCATAACAGATAGTGAAATGATAAGGAGAGAAGCTCCAGTGGGAGTAAAATGCAAATAAGAGTCTAGTAAAAACTAGACTCTGGAGAAATACAAACTGTAGTTTTCAAAGATGATTTGGTGTTTTAAAAGAAAATGGCTACTCAAACCGTCATGGCCTCAGGGGACTGTTTCACAAATTAGCTGTGATTAACGACATGTTTTAGAAAGCTGAGTTCAGTTCCACTAACCACACCCAGACCTGATCACAGTCAGAATAAATCGCTTCAGCAGAACCTGTCTGACAACATGAAGTAGGCTAAAAGATCTCAAAAAGTAACACGTCATGCTCTGTTCTTAAGAAATTCAAGAACCCAGAACATCAAAAACCCTGCAGGCATCACTTGGTTAATGTTAAAGTCAAAGGTCATGTGATGAGGGGGGAAAATGGCCTCCATGGGAGAGTTCCAAACCCAAAACCAAAAACAACAAGTTGGTCGTTTCTCAATCGTCTGAACTTGTTTACTCGTGACGTCCTTGTGAAACGACGTCAACGACGGCCCAAGTACGTATCATGGCAAGTTCAAGTTCCAAGTTCCCGGATGTGTTCTTGCTCCGCCTATTGTATCGAATGCATCAGTGTCTTCTGCGGACTTGGGACAGCAAGGTATCCCATAATGCATTGCGTCGCAAACCATTATACTCCGAACGTCAGAGGTGAAAACTCATAACTGGTATTTTATATCAGAAATGCAAATAAAGAAATATAAAGTTGTCTGTTATTGTAAATAATTATGTGTAACCTGTAAAATTTGCTGTGTTTTTTTTCATACTCGTCACAATTCCTCAAAATGCTAATTAGCTAACCCACTATCAAAATAAAAGCAGTGTTGCCTTAAAGAAAGCTCTGTTTAGATGAAAAAGAAACTTTTTTTCTTCATTTAACAGCAGGAAATGCTGGTACTTTATCAACTTTGATCAAAAGTGGACCAAGTTTTATACAAATAATATGTATTCATTGTTATTTTGTTATTTAAGGGACAAACTAGACTTTTATTTTTATGTCAGGTCGTTCCAAGTATGGAGTACGGTTCTGTTCTGAATGCCGTCCTCCGTAGAACAGACTTTCTGCTGTAGTTGTCAAAAACACAACAATGTAGCGTACTTGGGTATTGCAAAGCGGCCAAAGTCTCAAAGTTGGCAAAATAAATCCTGATGATCTCAGAGACTTTTGCAAAATTATTCTGTGGACTGACAAGACAAAACCTTCTGGAGGGAGTGCATCTCGTTCCACCTGGAGTCTAACGCTAAAACATCACCATAGCAACAGTCAGACTCGGTGGTGGTAGTGTGATGGTCTGGGCTGCTCGGCTGATTCACGACCTGTGCTGTAACTGATGGAACCATGAATCATGTTCTCAAACATCCTGAAGGAGAATGTCTGACCTTTGACCTTAAACAGGCCATTCATGCTGGAAAAGCCTCCAATGTGGCTGAACTACAACAATTCTATATAGAAGAGCAGGACGAACATCTCCACAGAGATGTAAAAGACTCATCATCAGTTATCACTAATGGCAACTGTTGCTGGCAGCAGTGTTACAACCAGTCATGAGGTCTAGGGGTCACTTTCTTTTTCCACACAGGACCAGGTTAGAGTGGACAGTTTCTCTCTCTCAAATTAAATCGTTTGAAAACTGCGTCTTGTATTAAAAGACAGATATAAAGTACTTCAAAGTGAAACCTACCAACAAGCAAAGAGTCATTTTGGGTTTTAGTTGTTACACTTCTTCATGACTCACATGTCTGTTTACATTAGAATTTAAAAGTAAAGCCATATTCAGGTCTTACTCATCGATCGGATCTAAGATTAGCTCTCTGTGGCTAGAATTCAAAATCAGTCAAAACTAATTTGACAAATTTGGCTTTGCAACGTTGTGTTGCTGTCAAGTCTTTTTTTAATGTCTGACTGCTCCAGTCCCCTCGGTGTTCCTCTGAGGTGTCCTTCAGTGGTTTGTTTAGATTTTAGTCGCCCTGCTTCTGCTGCAGTTGTTTTTATTTTTCCTGTCAAATAAAATGTTTCCTGCTGTTAGTTTCCTAATTGTTTCTATTCGTCTCCTTCAGCTTTAGTAACGGATGTGGGATAAGGAGTGCATAAGGCTTGCTATCATTCTAAAAGATCTTTTATAGATACAGTGGGACAAAATGTTTTTGGTAGCCACAAAGTTGTCCCACTTAAAAAGATGAGGGAGGTATAAGATTTGGTATAATTCAACTGCGAAAGACATAACATTATATGTATAATAGTGCAGCAAACACATATTTAGTCAATAACAAAAATTCACCTCAATACTTTTTAATGTAACCTTGGTTGGCAATGTGGTTAAAAGGTGTCCTGTGTAGGTTTTCACCAGGTTTGCACACACTATAGCGGGTATTTTGGCCCATTTTTCCTTGCAGATTTTCTCTAGAACTGCGATATTTTGGGGCTGGTGCTGGGCATCACTGACTTTAAACTCCCCCCACAGATTCTCTATTGGATTGAGGTCTGGAGACTGGCTAGGCCACTCCAGAACCTTGAAATGCGTTTTACTTAGCCACCCCCTTGTTGGTCAGGTGGTGTGTTTGTGATCATTGTAATGCTACAAGATCCAGCCACGTTTCATCTTCAATGTTCTCACTGATGGAAGGAGGTTTTTACCCAAAATCTCACAATTCATGGCCCCATTCATCCTTTCCTTAATACGGATCAGTCGTCTTGTCCTCTTTGCAGAAAAGCTCCCCCAAAGCATGATGTCCCCCCCCATGCTTCACAGTAGGGGGAGTGTTCTTGGGATGTAACTCAGCACTCTTCCCCCTCCAAACACAGCAAGTGGCATATCAAAGAATTCTATTTTGGTCTCATCTGACCACATGAAATTCTCCCAGTCCTCTGGATCATCCAGATTGTTTCTGGGATCATTTGAACACTGCAGAATTTTAATCCAAGACAACGTAGTGTGTTCTAATAGTAAGCTCACTGTGCTCCCAACTCTCTTCAGGTCAATGACCAGTTTCCCCAGTGAAGTTCTGGGCTGTTTCCTTGTTGTTCTCAAGATCATTTGTACACCATGAGGTGAGATCTTGCATGGAACCCCAGGTCAAGGGAGATTGTCAGTGATCTTGTATTTATTCCATTTTCTAAAAACTGCTCCAATAGTTGATCTCTTATCACCAAGCTGCTTGCCTATTGTGGATTGGCTCATCCCAGTCTTGTCCCTGGTGTCCTTAGAGAGCTCTCTGGTCTTGACCATGGTGGACGTTGAAGTTGGAGTCTGACTGTTTGAAGGTGTGGGCAGATGAGGACTAGATTTTTCTGCTAAATGAAGGGTGTAGGCATTAAATCCACCTTTTTCATGAAGGAATCTTTCATCTTACTCTGTCCACAATGGAGCAATCACCCGAGCTTGCAACAAGCAGAACTGCAGGAATTGAGCTCAGTTCAGTGATTTTCTATGGGTCACCTGAAAATACATAAGGTCTGAATGAGCTATCATCTCTGCACCAGTGGTGCTTCAGATTCCCCTCCACACACAGGCTTTAGGTGACGAGGGACTTCTCATCTCACCGTGGAAGATAATTCATCTCGTATTCTTTTGTGCACTCTGTGCTTCATTTCATTGACCCAAATATCTCTCTGCTTTTCAGGTCTTTTGGTTGTTGACAATGCGCCTTAAATGCAGCTTCAGCTTTACTTTCAGCTCTTATTCTTGCAGCAAACATTGCAGCTGTCTAATCTTAGCTGAAATTCTCTCTGACTAATGGATCGGTGGAGCAGATGCAGGCGATGGTGTCATACTATCAAGCAACTCACACAGCATAACATATTCCACTTTAGAGTTAAAATGTTTTTTTATTCTTTATGCATATTTTTGATAAATCTGAACTGTGTGTACTTGTTCTAACTTGATCAAACATATAAATTACTCAGTTCTTGCTGAGTAACGGCATGAAAACTGAAAGCCTGTGAGGGATAGGCATTCCTTTAAGCAATTCTTATGTTTTATTTAGAGTCATTAGGTGCAGAGAGGAACCAAAACAGCCCTGGAACCTAAATCGTGACATAAAATGAGTAAAATATTATTTGTTTTAGTGCTTGATCAAACCTTTCGTTCACATAGTCATAGGATTCACATAACTAAATGCTAATTATTAGGGATGCTCCGATCCGATCACGTGATTGGAAATTGGGGCTGATCACATGATTTTCAAAGGATAGGAATCAGGTGAAAAAGATTGGATTTAACAACAAATATGACTTTTTTAATTTATCCTGAGATAAAAATTTTCAAACGGAACAACAATGGCTTAGTTTTAATCTGAACAAGTCAATCTACATCAGTATTCTTTGTTTCTTGGATGAAAACAACATCTTTACCTCACACAATTTATGGCAGGCGGGGTTCAGACACCATAACGCGCAGATGTTAGCTAGTAGGCTAACGCAGAGCTAACGTCTCTCCATAGGAGAACTAAAATATCTGTATTTTGGTGATATTTTAACCAGACAGTGTAACAGCCACATGCAACCAGCTCCGGTGGCCTAGTGGTAGAGTGTCCGCCCCGGGACTGGGAGATCGGGGTTCGAATCCCGGTCAGTTCATACCAAAGACTTTGAAAAAATGGGACCCAATGCCTCCTCGCTTGACGCTCAGCACTAAGGGGTTGGATTGGGGGATTAAACCACCAAATAGTTCCCGAGCGCGGCCGTGTCTGCAGCTCCCCACAGGGATGGGTCAAATGCGGAGGACAATTTTCACCATGATAAGCAGCCTTCCAAACAAACTACTTTCTCCTTCAGCTCATCGCCATGCAGGTTTGAGGAGGAGGGGCTCCCCTTTATGACGTGTTAAGGAAGGTTTTCTCAGATCAGGAGTTTTTCTCTCGCCTTTTTCAACTTTCTAATTTACATAAAAAGTAGGTCACACACGGCTTTGACTTTTTGGTATGCTACTTTTGACCACCCAAGCTGTCTATTCAACAACAAAAGAAATACCCAAATAATAATAAAATAATTAAAAGAAAACTTGGACGTGTTTTCCCTTTTTTCTTTTTCTTTTAATGCTTTGGTGAAGAATCGAATCGGGACATGGTATCGGCAGATACTCAAAATTAAATGACTCAGATCAGGAGCAAAAAAACGTGATCAGAACATCCATACTTATTATTATTTATTATCTCACTAAATTTTGATATTTTCTTATTAAACTTTCAAAACCCCAAATTTACTTTTGTTTGAGTTGATAAACATGTTTTTTTTAAACCACTCTTGATTTCCAAAATCTGCCCAGCATGTTAGCATGTTACAGTTAGCTGATTAATGCTAATATCACTAGCATTAGCATATCTAAGACCAAGGCAGGGGCATGTTATGTGCTAGTTAATTTAGCCATCACACTTTTTTTAGTTGGAGAACAACGTGTGTCATTTTCAGTTTCATTTTGAGTGTTGTGGTGAGCAGATATGCATGCTGTCAGATTCTGCAGCTACTTTAGCTTTATCAAGTAAAGCACTGTATATGATCTCCATCTAAAATGTCACCCAAAAACCTTCAGCATTTTTAGTGAGAACTTCCCCAGCATGAGTAAAAAACCCTCCTGATTATGTCTCAGTAAAAGAAGCATTTGTGCTGCATTAGCATGCAACGAGAATTCTGCTTAATGAATCGATGGTTTTGCTAATTCTCAGGTTGTGTGAGATGGAGAATGGGACGGCGGAGGACATGGATGCTCTGTGGGACAGAGTGGAGTGTAAGCGCTATGAGCTGTGTCGCGTCATCACCCCAGCCAAGCTCACCCCCTACCTCCGTCAGTGCAAAGTCCTGGATGAACAGGACGAGGATGAGATTCTCAACTCCCTGCTGCTCCACACCAAAGCAAACCGCACAAGTAAGCAGAAATCTGCATTTCCCTGCATTAAAACTAGCTGTGTTAGCAGCAGTGGTTTGATTTTAATCTATTCTAACTTCTTCCGCTGTTAAATTAAAGGCCAAGTTCATTGAGAAACCGTTTGTTATTTTTGAACTAAGATCGCTCACATTTGTAAAATGAATGCTAAATGAGAAAATAGTCTTCTACCCCTACCCACAACATGGCAGAAATCCGTCAGGCTTGTGTGATTTTTATGGCAATAAAACATCAACGTTGGAGAGTAAATGGTGTCAGTGGTAGGGTCAGTAGCCAATCAGAGACGAGATGTCCGAATATCAGGAAATAAGACTCCAAATCCTGCCGTGTTCTGCCCACCTCTCCTTGGCTAACTCCTAACTTCTTTTTTCACTCAGATTGACTCACAAGGCATTCATTTATACTAGAGACTGCTGCAAATGTGTTGAAAAAAAAGTTAACTTTTTAACTTTTTAACTCTTTAACTCGATGTGTTCCTTTGCTGAATATAAAACACACTAATCCAACTTTCACCAGGCCGTCTACTTGACATCCTTCGCACTAAAGAAGAGCGTGGCTATGTGGCGTTCTTGGAGAGTTTGGAGTTTTACTACCCTGAGCTGTACAAGGTGGTGACTGGCAAAGACCCCACAAGACGCTTCTCCACCATCGTAGGTAAGACCCACACACTTTTGCTGACTGGCATGGGTTAGTAGATTGTATGAAACCAGCAGTAGTCTAAGATCACTTCACAGATCAAACCAGTTGCAGCGTATGTTGGTGGTGCCTCGCTGGTAATGGTTGGATTTCTATCTTTAAGAAGTGCAGTTCTCACACACTGTGCCCTTGTTCTTCTGTTTCCTGTTTCTTCTAATCAGTGGAGGAGGGTCAAGAGGGTCTGACCCAGTTTCTGATGAGCGAGGTGATGAAACTGCAGCAGCACACCAAAGTCAAGACCCTTCAGAACGCTGAGCTCAGCAGAAAGACCCGCACGCTGGAAGATGAGCGCAAGAAGCTATCCTTGGCTAATCAGGAGCTTCAAGCCTTCCAGCAAAGTAAAAGATTTGCTTTTATTCTGCTTCCAGATTGATGCTTTTTTCCTCCTTGGGACTTTTTATTTCAATAAAAGCAACAATTAATCCAAACTAAAAAAAACATGATTTGAAACCCCACCAGAGAGGCTTGGTTTATCCCTCCTGATGCACCACAATTGAGTTTAACAAGCCTTTTTAATCACAGACTCATGAAACTAGGACACTGTTGTGGTTATTATCACGTCCTGTTCTGTTTAACCTCTGCAGACGGTACAACAACTAACACTAATCTATAAATAAAGAAAATAGTTTTGGCTCAAATGCAAATGATAAAACTGCTCTTTTCTTTTAATTAGCTAATTAATGAGCTGCAGGAACTCCTAGTATCATAGAAAGGGCAACACATTTCCTTATAACGTAGCCACAGAGGCATTGCTGATTTCCAGAATTCATCTTAAATCCATTTCTGTTTAGTTCTTGTGGATTTAAAAATGAGAAACATGTGAGACAACTCTGTAGGTGTTGGCCACCAGCAATTATAAATGATTAGATTACAAAAATGAGAATCTGACATTCTGAGAATGAAAAAATGCATAAAACCAAACATTATTATGATTTGAACCAAGGATTTAGCCACATTTCCAGAATAAACTTGAATCATTCATGTCAAAAATTCCCAAACTGCATTCATGGTTGTTCATCCAGGGCACAACAAGCTGCGAGAGGAGAGAAACACCTACAGCGATGAGCTTCTGAGAGTAAAGGATGAAAACTACAAGCTGGCCATGAGGTACGCCACGCTGAGTGAGGAGAAGAACATGGCCGTGATGAGGAGCCGGGATCTGCAGCTGGAGGTTCGACCACAGCAAATGCACACACCTCATTAACATTTAAAGGACATGTTGGAGTTGGGAGGTGAGGAAACCAGCTCTCTCGGTTCTGCAGGTCGACCAGCTGAAGCACAATCTGAACAAGGTGGAGGAGGAGTGCAAGATGGAGAGGAGGCAGAGTCTGAAGCTGAAGAACGACATCGAGAATCGGCCAAAGAGAGAGCAGATCTTTGAGCTGGAAAGAGAGAACGAGATGCTTAAGATCAAGCTTCAGGAGCTACAATCCATCATCCAGGTGAAGCCAAGTCCGAAGCTTTACTCTAAACGTCTCCTAATGCCGCTTTAGATGAGCACAGTTCACGTTCAGCTTGGTGAGACAAACCTCCAGCTGTGTGTGTGTGTGCATGCGTGCATGCATGCATGTGTGTGTGTGTGCGCGTGCATGCATGTGTGTGTGCGTGCGTGCGTGTGTGTGTGTGTTAGGGCCATAACATTAAAACCTGCAGACTTTGTGGTGGAACGTATCAGTAGAACACTAAGTGTTTCCACTCTTTATCATCCTGCCTCGACAAAACAAGTCTTAACCGTCATCACAGCTCTGGTCTAACAGCAGCTCAAATAACCCCCCACCTAACCGTGTGTGTGTGCGTGTGTGTGTGTTTGGTTCCCAGCCCGGCCCATTACCAGCATCAGACAAGGCCATTCTTGACATTTTAGAGCACGACAGACAGGAAGCTCTAGAGGACAGACAGGATCTGGTCAACCGCCTCTACAACCTGCACGAAGAAGTCAGACAGGCGGAGGAACTACGAGACAAGGTCTCTCTCTCTCTCTCTCTCTCTCTCTCTCTCTCTCTCTCTCTCTCTCTCTCTCTCTCTCTCTCTCACACACACACACACACACACACACACACACACACACACAATGAATGTTGTTGAAGAAAAGCCTATCTCTGGTTTGTCCTCCTTTTTTCTTTTCTATCAGACTTAAATAACACCAACCTGTGTGCGTGTGTGTGTGTGTGTGTGTGTGTGTGTGTGTGTGTGTGTGTGTGTGTGTGTGTGTGTGTAGTACTTGGAGGAAAAGGAGGACCTTGAGTTAAAGACCTCTTCGCTTCAGAAGGACTGTGAAATGTATCGCAACCGCATCGACACCCTCACTGCACAACTGGAGGAGGTGGAAAAGGAGAGGGACCAGGTGTCAACCCACACACATACACACACACACATACACACGCACGCACGCACACACAGTAAATAAAATTAATGCTTTTTTGTTTCATGCGACCTACAGGCGTTCCGAGCCAGAGATGACGCCCAGCATCAGTTCTCCCAGAGTCTCATTGACAAAGATAAATATCGTAAACAGATCAGAGAACTGGAGGAGAAAAGCGACGAACTCCACATCGAGATTGTGCGTAAAGAAGCCAAGCTGGTGACCCTCGAGTGTCGCCTGAGACGGATGTCCAAAGAGATTCCTCTGGACCAGGTCGGACATGAAAGCACCTGTTGAACTTCCTCATCTGTTCCAGCTGATATGCGTTTTGTTTGAGATAAAACTAAAATCCGTGGTGTGCAGGAATACTGCAAGACATAAAAACATCTAAACAGAGCTGGAAACTGTCAGCAAAAGATAAAAAAACAAAAGCCACCATAATAATTTCTTTATTATACTGTAAAATATCGCCCCGTTGAGTAAAAAGGTAAAAAATGTTGATAAATGTGAACACAATTCATGATTAATTGACTATGTTGTTGACATAAAATGTCTGAGCTTGATAAATATAATACTTTAAAGGCTGATTTAATATTTGACTAAGTCTGAGTCTGGTTATTTTGAACTAAACAAGTAATTTTTAAATATTTTCTAGCTTCTTTTGTTAGATATTGTAAAAATTGTTAGAACTTAAACAACATGAGTTAGAATCTTTGTTGCTTGTCTCAGTTTTGTAGAATAAATGTAAATAAATCCAACATGGCAACAAGACCACATGTTGAAAACCAGCAAAAACAGCAAAAACAGCAACGAATTTACATCAGTCCTAAAAATGTGAAACCTAATTTATTTTGTTACACTGAAATAACATAAAAGCTTAAATCTGAAAGAAATGGATACAAATATGAAAAACTGACATTTTACTTTAAGTTTTACAACCATCCAGGAGCAATATGTAAGAATTCCATAGTGAAATAATCACTAAACAGTCTAATGTCTCAATCGTGTTGAAAGGAAGGTTACATTGAAACAGATTTCATTCTCAGCTGGCTGAGGAGTTTTTCCTTTTAAAATAGTCAAAGAGGAACAGCCTTTGTTTACAATCGGTGAGCCCGTGCTAACGCTGCAGTGCCGGCATTAGTAATTCAACACCAGCAGGAAAAAAGCTCCAGAGTTATTAAATGGACCAATGCCTGTAAACAGGAGCGACTCAGCAGTTATTTGTTGTACCCCTAAGAAGCAATGCTAACAACAAAAATGCTAACAACAACAATGCTAACGCTAAATTAGAAGCAAATAGTCTGCTCTAAAAATATCTCAAGCTACTTTTTCAATTACCAACAACTGGATATTACAGTGAAATGTGTGTGTGAAGTGAATAATGAGTCAATCGTGGTGTTTTACTTCCTTTAATGAGTCGTTCAGAACTATAACAACAAGCTAACAGCGAGTTAGCAAACAACACTTCCTCTATTGCCGGAGAAATATTACCATAATAAGTGTAGTAAGTGCTCCCTACCATAAAACACCCAGAAGTGCTAACACCAGATATAAAAATGTATTTATTTATCTGTACTTATCAACTTACTGTGTATGACTCGTCTTCATTTGTTATCTAGAATTTTTTTGGTGCTGATCCGTAACCAGCAACAGCCATGAAACTCAGAACTGGAGTGAGAAAGTCACCTTTTGTTTAGAAAAATGGACTGCAGTACCCACATTTGACCACAGGGCGTCACCCTTTTCTTTTCATTTTCAAATTTCGTCATTCTTAGATATTACACCTTTAATGCATTTTGACGTGTATTTCAGTTTCGAAGTTATAAATAATTACTGTTGTAGATAGCTTCCTGAACAGCCTCAGTTCAGGAAAATAGATTTTTCCCTGGTATTCATTGATTTCTTTAGTAGAAATGTGAAGAAATTCCTATTGGACTTGGATCCCTGGATGCACCAGAAGTGCTACATTTAGCTGCTGCTGGTGGATGTAAAAAAAACCAACACTTTTTATAACATAATGTCACTTGAACCACTATGAAATTTAGGAGATTGGATTTATTTAAAGACAGAAGCAATGTGCGTTAGTCTTGGTTGTGCTTGGACTAGCTCTAAATCTAACTCTGCTCGTTAATCCTGATGGATATAAAAGCTGTTTCTCCAAACCGAGTCTTTTCTAACACTGGTAACTTTATGTTTAAACGTGGTTAATATTCCTTCTTTTTGGTGAAATGTTCTGAGTGTATACGAATGAACTAAAAGTTCCTCTTGTTGCCACAGAGTTTACCGAGGGACCTCCCTCCTCCCATCATCTCCCCGGGGCAGGGCCCATCCGAGTGGTCCAGTGACGAGTCACACGAAGAGAAGCACCTGTCTGAGGAGCCTCGACTCAGACGCAGACCAAACCTTAAAGCAGGGGTCAGCTGTCCACTATTTAAGTTTCTCAGTTGTCTTCTTATAGCTGTAACATCTAATACAATACTTCACCTATAGTAGCTATATAGGTCTATGCTGGTAAAGACAGATGAAGCATTAATCTTTTATTTTGAAAATTACACAAAAATATGCTAAGATGATTGTACATGTTGTCTTTTAGAACAGAGTTAAATCTCCAGTTTCTGTCCTCAAAGACCTTCAGATTAATGTGGACCCAAGCCAGCGTCCAGGTAGGCGAGTTGTTTAGATCCCCCCCTCACCGTAACGACCCCTTCTCGTTTGTGGGATTTCATCCATGTTTGTTCCTGCCTTTTAGCCTCAGCTATGGTCAACGGTGGAGATTTTCTGGACATCCACACACCAAACTTGAACGGCAACAACAACTCTCTCCCACCCTCGCCCAGCTTTCCCATATCTCCCACGTACCCCCCCGCTGCAGTCCCCCCCCATCTGCCCTCCTCCCCCTTGCCCGCCACCCACGCTTTCACGACAGCGGAGCAGCACAGACCCAACATGGTCAGGCTGGGTGGTTTGAACAGCTCTTTTCTACCTTTTGTGGTCCTAAAATTAGCTTTTGAAGCTTTTGAGAAAAAAAAAAAAAAAAAAAATATATATATATATATATATATATATATATATATATATATATATATATATATATATATATATATATATATATATATATAAAACTTTAAAAACAGTGTTCAGTGTGCTGAGCCTGGATTAAAATGGTTTGTTTTTTCCAAATCTCCAGCTGCGTAACCGTAACGACAGCATCTTGTCTATCCTCCCTGAGCCACCGGAGAAAGCATCCCTGTACCGCAGAGAGAAGGAGAAGGAGGAGGACTTCCTCCCCCGCAGGTACTAAATAACCTCCATCAGGGGCCTCCTTGGTCAGGAAGTCACAAGTTTCCCATTTCTTACAAGATATATTCATAAGTTTTTAAAACACCATTCATTTACTGGTTTTTAGTTTTATTTTTTTTTACTAAATGTAAAAAAAAATCCAAAAATTAAGTTCTCGTGTCTAACTTTCTCAACCTCTTATTTCTAATGATTAGTACAAGCCATCAAAACTGTAAAAAATAGTCATAAATAAAAATATTCTAATGAGATAGATGCTCTGATAGCTTTTCTGAGGTCAGGTTATTCAATATCTGGGATCAGGTTGTCTTCAGGACTGGATTAAGGAGCATCAGTGAGATTCGGTCTTGCATCTTGAAGAGAACAGATGCTTTTTCTCTCCTCTCCTCCACTTATCACCCCAAGGCTCTTTGTCCCATCTCTCTCAGAGAGCTTCTCTGCATTCCTTCTAAAAATCTCAATTTCTATAAAACCATGGTTCTGGTGAGCTGGTGTCTGATTGTGATTGATAATATTTTTTCTACATTAAGAACGGAGAACGGAGTTCCATCATGTCCGGATGGAACTCATCCAGTTGGATACATTATAAATTCCTGGAAGAAGTGGAATATAATGTGTCTTTCTCAGCTTTCAGTGGATAACACAGAAAATGTATGGATTTTTGGATTTATGATTACTGGATTTCTGCTGATTGGAGCTGGCGATTATCTGGTATTTTGGAAAATTATGCAGCTGACGGGAGCAATTGGAAGATTTCCTGAGCTCAGGGAAGGTCTCTGCTGTGCTTTAAGCACACAGACTCAGACGTTACTTGAGATGAATCGCAAGCTGGATGCTCTGAGCAGTAATCTGGTTGTGATTCTTGAACTCCCACACAGGATGGATTCAATCATGGAGAAAGCTACTGCATGGTATGGTGGAAATTAAACTCCGTTATTCGGCTGTTTGGACGCTCTTGAGATCAGCAAAGACTGTAAGGCAGAGAGGAATCTTATCTCTGGCCTGTCCAAAAACAACTCATGTTTACTGAATCTGGCTCCCCTCGCTTTGGCCTTGGCTGAAGAACTCAAAACTCCCTGAGGAATGAATACAGACGGACGCTCTGCCCTCCCTAACCTACTTCTGAGATGAAACTGTGGCTCTGGGTGTAAGGTCATGAAACCATGGAGTCTTTCACTGCTTTCTTCATTCCTAGAGTCTCCTCCACCCTCTGGCAGCTGAGGTGGAAGTGCGTCCTGGATGAGGCTGTGCATTATCTCGGTTGCATAAGGGATCCTAGCCCCACCCACCTTCCACTTGTGGACTTACATTGTGACTGTCTTACCCATAGACATTGAACAATTATAATGTCTATGGTCTTACCGAGGTTTTTCCTGAACTTCCATCACTGCCCCCTGTTTGGGGGCAGGGAGGAGGGACCTGTTTTTCTCCCTCATCCCTTCCCTCTCTCTTGTGTGACCTTTCTCTATCTTTTTCACTCCTGCATACAAGCTCCTTATCTGGCGGCTCTTACAGTCTGCCTGAACACGTTTTTGTCCATGTGTTGTACTCTTGATTCTGAAGTCAAATTTCATTGTACTGGGATGCTGGTGTATATGATAATAACGTGGATTCTGATTTGTGTTTACGTTCCTGCTTTGAGTAATTAGAATATAATTCTGTCTGTTTCAGCCTTTCAGACTTTGATAGTGACAACATGGAAATGGAATGTGGTAAAATAATTTTTTATTACTTAAAAACATCATAAATATCTTCCTTTTGGTTGTATTTTAGTTTTTTTTAATGGTGACATGATTGATATGTTTTGCCTGTTTCATTTTGTTTATGTTTCCATAGAAGACGCCCCAAACTCTGTGATCTCCTCCTCCTCCTCCCACCAGTCAGAGGGGATGGACATGTACGATCTGGAGCAGGTCAACAATATCTTCAGAAAACTCTCTCTGGAGAGGTACGAGACCATTTCCCCAAACAAAACTGACCACCATTCAGCTTTGTGTGTGAACACTTCCCACTGATCAGTCTGTGGGATTTTGCATGCAGGCCGTTCCGCCTGTCGCTGTCGTCTCTCTCTAGAATCAGCTCCACCGTGAAGCCGGTGCAGGAGCTGTCACTGCTAGGCGACAACCTCCTGAAGGAAATCACGCTGGTTGGAGGCAATGAGAGCGGGATCTTTGTCTCGTCCGTCCAGTCAGGATCTGTAGCTGAGAAAGCAGGACTGAGAGAGGGCCACCACCTCCTGCTGGTATGGAGAGAAGTCGCTGCATGGGCGGCAAAAAGCTAAATAAAGATAAAAATACCAGAAATGAACTGACAAAAGCTGAAAGCATCCATGGATGCTGTTTCACCTCAATATTGACTTCTGTTCATGCTTTAGTTGTTCTGGTGTGATTCTAACAGCTTTAACTCTGATTTGTGCTGTGATTGACCAACCAGCTGGAGGGGTGCATACGAGGAGAGACCCAAAGTGTTTCGTTAGACACCAGCACCCAAGAGGAGGCCCACTGGACCCTGCAGCACTGCTCAGGACCAGTCAGTCTTCACTATCGAGCTAATTTTGACTGTAAGCTGTTTTTATGTTGGACTCATTTAAGCTAAAAAAGGATCTCAGTGGGTTTTTCTGTGGACATAACAACCTTAGTTTGGAGAAATATAGATTAGTTCTGACCAGACTGATGAGCTGATGGCTAATATGGAGCTGGGTTACTGCGGTCCTAGAACATTTGTCTGCAACTTTGCGACAATGTACAATGTTTAATTTTATACAGCCACAAAATCTACTGGTCTGTCTAAAGCCGGGCGTACACTGTGCAACTTTTTCACTCATAGCATTCGGCTCCACCTCAAACTGTACGACTTCCTCGCAGAGCAAAGTCATGTTCTCACACTTTACGACCCAATGCTCAGATATGACCTGACTGCTCACACTGTACATGTGGTAGCAACACGTCGGACCTCCAAAAACCCGGGAGACCTGGACATTACCATCACCCGGAGACTGTTGTGTTGTTATTGATGCCTTCTTTTCTTAACTTTTATTTGCAAAAATTAACAAATACAAACGTTTTTATTGATGTCTGATGTCCTTCGGGCTTGCCGTAGGGGGACACGCAGGGGTTTATGGGGGTTAGAGAAGGAAGATTAAAGAAAGGAAGTAAATCCATGTTTTGGGATCCGTTTTATTTGACATAAACTCTAGTTATTTTAGGATGCACAAAACAATAGCACTTTGCTGTAAAAAGTCGACAAATTCAATTTTTTGGTTGTTTTATAGAGTAACTGTGAACCGGATGTCAGTATGTAGGAAGCAGGCAAACAAAACTCCACTAAAACCAATTTTAGTGAGAACGCAATCCATTCTTAGCTAATGCTGCTAGGGTCCTCTTGTTTCGATGGGTTTATTTACAAACCCTTAAATCACAAAAACTTTATTTTTGTTAAAATATTTACATGTTTGATGAGTTATTGTGTAGATAATCATAAAACATTCACAGTGAAATACTGTTTGTTTTTATTTTCACTTTGGTGATCTTGAGTCAGTTTTTCTGACATTTTGGACCCCACTGGGCTACAGCTAGCTACCACAGCTGCTATTAGCATTTGACCAAAGAATTCTTGTAAAAATATGTAACATGAAACTGGTGATAATATAAAGAGCATTTGCATGAAATTTTGATATCTTTGACGTTAGGATTGCTTTACGACAGCTTTGTCTTGTTGCTATTCAGACTAGCTGTTAGCCTATCAGTCCAATCAGAGCTAATCTGTGTTTATCAAGCTAGGGCTGTTCAAACTCAGCTGAGTTTTACTGATGGTGTTTGCACTCCCCAGCGTTTCGTCGTCTCCAGAGGGATCTGAGCAGTGGTGCGCTAGCGTCGGGGGACTCCTTCTACATACGAGTGAACCTGAACATCTGCGGACAGTCAGATACCTGCTCTCTAAGCGTGCGCTGTGATGAGGTGGTGCATGTTCTGGACACCAGACATCAGGGCCGCTGTGAGTGGCTGTGTGCCCGTGTGGACCCCTACACTGGATCGGACCTGACAGAATGTGGCACCATACCCAGCAACTCACGGTAACATTTATTTAGTACGTAACATAAATTTAGCATTCATGGAATCACGACGGGGAAGGCTGTTGTTGGTTTAGTGTCCAGGAAACAGCAGAGAACGTTTCAGCTAGTAGACGCTAACCGTTAGCATTAGCAACTCCACAACATGGCAGAACTCCTCCAGGCTTGTGTTATTAGTGGAGATAAAACATCAACGTTTCAAAGCAAACAGAGGCGGTGGAAGACCTGTGTTGCTGTTAGCCAATCAGAAGCAAGATGTCCAAATATCATGAATATTAATGAGTAAGACTGCAAATTTTGCCGTTTTCTGCCCCCGTCTCCTCTGGCTAACTTCTACTTCCTTAAACAGGAGCGCCAGAGCTTTTTGACCAGAGAACTCATAAGGCATTAATTTGTACTACGTAGAAACAACTGCACGTGTTGAAAAAAGAATGATATGCTAACAAGAATCTGTAACTGTTTGTGACCACAGAGCCCAGCAGCTGCTGCTCGTAAAAATCCAGAAGTTTGTGTGTCGAGGCAGCAAGGAGGAAAACGACAACCATCGCAACTGCAGGGTAAGAATCCCCCCGGATACCTCCCGTGGTGCAACAGGAAACCCAAAGAGGAACCAGCCTAACATCTCAATACTCACATTAGATTCTATCAACCTATGACATACATCCACTTTCAAATAAAAACTATAAATTCAATTTACACATTTACAAAGCTGTGAGCAAGTATTTGAAATTGAAGTCATGCTTTTACCCACACACTTTATTTTTTATCAACTTTAATGCATTATTCCAGGGGAATAAATCACCATAAGTGTTTTTGATAAATATTGTATTTTTCCCAGTAATTAACTGTATGTTGCACACCAGCTGTTTCAGCCTGTTTGAGATATTATGCATATAGAAAATGTTTTATTCACTGTGAACATGAGTATTTGACGCATAACCTTTTATTTATCTAGAACAATTTACAGCCAGAAGAGGCCAGCTGCTCTCCGGACCCTAAAACCAGTCCTCGCTTGTCCAGAGCCAGCATCTTCCTCAGTCAGATACTGCAGGTAGTGAAGTAAAAAAAAAATCACCCAGTCGAATCTAAAGACAGTTTCCCTCAGAATGAACAAAAAGGAGGTTTTATGTGTTTGTAGTTTGTCAGCAGGGTGGACATCAAATACAAGCGAATGAACAGCAGTGAACGCGTGAGGATCATCAGCTCCGGTAGTGGCATCCTACCAAGACAAAGCTTCGAGATGCCGAGGCCAGACGGTGAGGAAAGTGTAAATGTTAGGTAATAAATTAAAATAAAAGGAAGTGGAAGTGCAGCAGGCATGTGCAGGTATAAAAAAATAGTAAAAAGTAAAAGGTGGAGATGTGAGAGCTGGAAGGGGTGGGTGGTGTAGCTGATCAAAGCAGGTGGAAACTCACTTTATTTTAGTGCCAAACTGTGAAAAAACAAACACAGCCGACATGTCGGCTAGCCTGAAGTTAGCTGTGAAACACTCAAAGCCTCACGGAGCCCGTGAAAGCAGAAGTGAGATCAACAGAACCCAGCCAGAGGTTTGACAACATTAGTGTCTGATCACAAGACAATAAATCATCATGAGAGTTTTAATATCGAAGATCTTTCCTGGTAAAATAAAATAAAATAAAATGAAAAATAAAAACCGGCATTTGGAGGCACAATTCTGAGCTTTTCAGAAACGATGACACTGCAACTTGTTTACCAGTCTCAATATAATATAATATAATATAATATAATATAATATAATATAATATAATATAACATAACATAATATAATATAACATAACATAACATAACATAACATAACATAATATAATATATTATAATATAATATAATATAACATAATATAATATATTATAATATAATATAATATAATATAATATAATATAATATAATATAATATAATATAATATAACATAACATAACATAACATAACATAACATAATATAATATATTATAATATAATATAATATAACATAATATAATATATTATAATATAATATAACATAATATAATATATTATAATATAATATAACATAATATAATATATTATAATATAATATAATATATAAAGAGAAATATAAGTTCTGTTGAGAATCTTAAGTGAAGGTGAAAAGGTTCCTTCTTTGCATTTTCATGTGTTAATGTCAGTGGTGTGTGTGTGCGCGTGAGTGTATGTGTGTGTGTGTGAGTATGTGGGTGAGTGTGTGTGCATGCGTACATGTGTGTGTGCCTTAGCATGTTTGTTAATAATAATGTAGATAAATATATTATCTTTAATGTAGAAGACTAATATCTTGTGCATTGTGGGCGGAGCCTAAAATTCTTTTTTGCCAAAGCTGATTCTGACTTGTCTGACTTTGATCGCAGTGAAGCACGGGAGTGGCAGTGTGATAAAATGATGTGGGAGGAGAAGATATTTATAGACGTCATCATTAAAAGCTGTGGAAATATCAAATTAATGTTTGACACGAGGACAGATGGAAACGCAACGCAAATGTTTCCAAAGGAGGCAAAAGTGAAAATTCTGATCAGATTAATTTTACCACCTGATAAAAATCTAACCTGCAGCACTAAGTAAGGTGGAACCTTTGCGAGAGAATCAGTCATAAAAGATCAATAAGTATTAAATCTGTTCTGTGGAGCCTGTAAGTCTGAACTGGTTTTGTGTTTTTAACTGAGCAGAAATATTGTTTTATTATCTGTGAGCAGAAGACCCGGACAGCGATCTGACCAGAAGTTTGAACCTGGTTCCCTACAGTCCCGTCACCCCTCAGAGGACCCAGAGGAGAAGACCAGTGCTGTTCGCTCCTGCTGCTTTAGCCAAAACCATCATCCAGAAGATCCTCAACATGGGGGCGGCCATGGAATTCAACATCTGCAAACCAGGTGAGCTCTAATCTCTCTGTGAGAAGAGCTAACATGAAGGAGCTGGGTAACAAAAGGTTAAGAGGGTAAAAGGAAGCCACTGGGGGGTTGTAGTTGGGCCTTTTTCATAACTGTGGTGTAAATGTTCAGAAATGTAACTGGAGACACTTGAAGACAGGATAGGAGATGGCCCAGTTGATAAGCACCATGCTGGTGATGACACTAATATTTCATGCTCTTATCGTCTTCCTGTGATTGAGTCACTGTGAAAATAGTGCTGATCCTTAGAGAACGAACACCTTCCTGGTGCAGAAGGGTTAGGCTCGGACGTGTTGTTGATGTGAGGATCTGAACATCTGGAGAGCTGACGGAGTGTGAGGTTACGTCAAGAGTCCCCAGAGCCTTAAACCTCAAGTTTCTGTTCCTTCTGATAACTCTGCTGTGACTGCAGGTTAACAAATGAGCGTTTTTTCATTTCCTGCTAGTTGGTTTACGTGCCCATCCCCTCTGATGTACAGACACCCTGTCCAAGGAGGAGTTCCATCTGAAACAGAACGTGGAGCCTTTCATTCACTACAAGGAGAAGCAGGCCACTTTTGAATGCATCACCAGAGAAAACATCGAGGCTGTTGCTGCCAAAGTAGGTTCTCATCGACAAGTGTGTGCATGTGCATCTGCATATATTACTTCTAATGAACAAGTTCAGGTTCTAGGCAGAATTTTTAGAGCAAAACTAACAAGCTAACCAGAAAGTATAATGCATTAAATATTTGATTTAAAGCCATACTATGCAACTTTTTCATATTTTAAAATCTGTTTCTTGATCCAGTTTGTGCTAAAATGACCCTTTACAGGGTTAATGAAATGTCACTCAGACCCCCACCGCCCTCTGTGGCCAGAATACCGCACTTGCAACTTCAGAGTGGCGGTCTGGTCCCTGTTGGACTTAGTAAAGTGGAGCTGACATGCCTGGCGCTGCAGTCTGCTTCCAGCATGTTTCCTGCATGTTTTAGATCATGAACACAGCTGATTTGTTTGATTTAGTGATGAACCGCTCCTGTAGACACTAATGAAGGCTGAGGAGACATTTCAGCAGTTAGATCAAGGTGTTAAAAAGATAAGAGATAAGTGTCACTTTTGCTTTCACTAACAGACACTAGGGGGTGCTAAAAGCAAGCCAAAACTGCATAGTATCCCTTTAAATTTTAAGTATTCACAGAAATAACATTCAACACCTTACCTGTTGATAGTTCTTTGAACAGCCTTCGTTTTGAGAAACAGATATCAGTTAAGGCCAGCTCGATGAGCTAAAGGCTAGTCACAGCTGGGCAAAGACTAAATGGATTACTGTGTGGATTACTGCCATTGTAAAACAAGTCCAACCTCAATAGAAATTCGTGCAAATGCTGTTTCATAAAGCAGCTAGCCGTAGCACTTCCTGCGGGAAAGTCATAATTCTGCTGGAACAACATTTTCATGTGAAACGGACTAAAATCACATAGGATTTAATGTGAACCATTAAGATTTTTTTTACTTGTTTGGTGTTTTGAGACGGCAACAATTAGCTTCGACCTTGGCTCCGCCCACTTTTCTAGCCGTTAGCTCATCTGTCTGTTTCTCCAAATTCACACTGGTCAGGAGACAATTATTTCTTATAAAATATCAAAACTAATTTGCAATAAATAAATAAATAACAGCAATGTCTTCATGGTGGATATATATATCAAAAAGGCAGAAGTAATCGATCAGGGAAAAATAAATCATGATTTAGTTTTACAGTTAAACCACAATTGTTTTAATTATTATTTTTTTTTTGCAACATTACGACCACATTATATGCCAATTTGACCCCTAACATATAAAATATGAGCCATAGCTAATGATTAGCTGCCTGGAGCTAACAGGTGCTTGTATTGCTAACAAGTAATTAGCATAAATATGGAGTTAATCTCCAACTTTCTGTCTAAACAGAACAAAGCTAGAAGTAATCATCCAGATTCAGCTTTATTTGATGAAAACACGCTTTAATGAGGCAGGCGGTGATTAGGCTCAGAGTGTGTCACATCTAAAACGGTCCGGGCAGAAACACGCTCTGTTCTGACATTCCCTGTCAGATGATTCTATGATCTCTCAGCTTTGGCAGAGAGAGCAACACATCCAAATCATTACCATTTAATATCACTCACCCCAAACAAAAGATTTTTAAAGATACAAAACCATAACAAAAACTTTCAGACGGATTTGAAAGTCAGTAACCAGGAAGAGAGATCTCGTCTCAGTATCTGTTCGTGTGAGGGCACATGCTTATTGACCCGTCTAGAACCATTGTGTCAGGTGACCACTGGAGTGGAAAATGGTTGCCCTTTCTGTTATTAAACAGACGCTGTTGCATGCAGAGGATGTAGCCTGACTCTTCTGACATGTGTGAAATGGTTTAACCTCAGATTAGGAAACGGGCGATATCTCATTTATCTGACATGTAGAAAACGTGACCATGTCCCAGATCTGTGTTTGATCTCACACGCTAGTTTCTTTTCTACTAGGGCAAACACTGCCTGCTGGAGGCTGAGCTCAGCTGTGTCAAGGACCTTCTGCGAAGAGAAATCTACCCGATCATCATTTACGTCAAGATCTGCGAGAAGAATGTCAAGAAGTTGAGGTGCCCAATCTCAGTCACTGCCACATGTCTACCCGTTACTGAAACCACACGGCTGTAAACCTCATGATTTTTTTTCCAAATCCAAACACACGTCATTTCTCGGGTGACGTTGGGGAGATTGGGTGGCGTAATGAGATATGGATGGCTAATAGACGAGGTTGTTGGTATTGTTTTAAAATTCAAAATGACATTTTTAAGTTATTCAGGAATATGTTGATCAATGAATCCTGAAGCTTTTACGATGAATTGTGTCTTTAGAAATCAATCCAGCCAATTATATGATGTAAATCACAATGAACTAGTCCGACCACTGTTGCACAGCATCTACACGATCAGATACAAGCTTCCAAACATCACCACACTCACCGCACCACTGCTTCCTTCCTGTTTCCTGTCCACACAGGAAGCTGCCTCTGCGTGTGGAGTCGGAGGAGGAGTTAGTGAGGCTGTGTCGGTCTAAGGAGAAGGAGCTGGAGGGCATCCCGTGTTTGTACGCCACCCTGGAACCCGAGTCCTGGGCGGGGACGGACGACCTGATCCGGGTCATCAAAGACCGAATTCTGGATGAACAGAAGAAGACTGTCTGGGTTGAGCAGGACCTCCTGTAGGACTGACGCACATGCTTAAATGTTACTAAATACAATAAACCTCAAATCCTGTATATCTAGCCAATCATTTCTATTTATTTTCAGACTTAAAATACATCCCTGGACACTGAAAATCCCCAAAACAAAAGTAAGCATGACGGGGGTCTTTGTAAAAGTGTAACTCAAATGTAAAAAAATAAACAGAGTGATGTTGTCTAAAATGAGTTTTTCTTTATTTGGGCTCCGGAAGGAAAAGCATCAACTTTAACAAGATGAGCTTTGGGTTCCTGTTTGATCCTAGCATGGGTTGCAGTGCCCTCTGGTGGCAGACAACCAGGCTTTTTGCATCACAAACATTGTTTTGATCAGATTTCAACAGGATGTGGGAGACGTGAGGACAAGTGTGTTACTCAGGTCAGCCTAAATAAATAAAAACACTTTGGAAATGTTCATTAATCATAAAATCATATTATAGTAAACAGAACTTGTGAGTGGGCTTCATGGCGACACCATTGGTTGCACTGTTACCTTGCAGCAAGAAGGTTGCAAGTTCTAAACTTGGCTACATGCAGGTAGCTTGTTTGTCCCATGTTATGTGTGGATGTCCTCCAGAGAATTCCTCCTGCAGACCAAACACATGCATGTTTAGGTCTATTGGACACTCTAAATTGTCCCTGGGTGTTTGTCTATGTGTCCCTCACCCTGTGATGGACTTGGAGACCGGTCCAGGGCGTCCCCTGCCTCTCATGGTGATTGCCAGCTCTCCTTTCCCCTGATGAGGATTAAGAAGGCTTATAAGATGAGTGAGAGAGTTCACAGAATCACAAGAATCTGTTCCCCAAGCCTTGTAGTGCTTTCTTTGAGGACGCTCAGTCTTCTGCCTGAAAGGAGGGTGAATATTAGGTGGGCTAGATGGGTGGGGTCAGTCCTTAAGTTCTTAGCTCAGGTTTAGCATCTGCTATAAGCTTTTAAAGGTGCATGAAGTAAGAATGACATCCTGTGGTCAAATTTGGGTACTGCAGTCCATTTTTATAAACAAAAGGACTTTCTCACTACCGTTCCGTCAGTTTTATGGCTGTTGCCAGTTACGGATCAGAAGATTCTAGATGACGAGTGAAGATGACTCATACACACTAAGTTGATAAGTAGATAAATACATTGTCATATTTGGTGTTAGCACTCTTGGGTGTTTTATGGTAGTAAGCTCTTATTACTATGCGACCGGGCGGTCCCGTATTTCATCCAACACAGAATGAACCAAGGCAGAGGTAGCATAAACCAGAGTCTCTTTATTGCTGTTTATATTAAAAACAATCTTTATTTCACAATCATTAAAGTCAGTGCATCCTTTAATCACAATAAAAACCCTCCTAAACTCAATTGAGCAGCAGTGGCAAACAACTGAGATAAAAACAACAACACATGAAATACCCAAACCACATAGGAAACATAAAAGAATGTGTAATCAGGCCTTAGCTTACCTAGTCAGTCAGAAAACCAAAAACTCACACACAGAGGCTCGGAGTACTGCCCACATTAACAGCAGGTGACTGCAGCAAACCTCCTCAAACCTGACAAAGTAAACCAATCACGTGTAAATCATCAAACCTATAAACACTAAAACACCATGAAAAATAAAAGATCCCCAGCAATTACTCACATACAGCAGTTTCCCCGACAACTCCCTCTCTCACCAACACCCTGATGTGCACACCTTTTTATAATCAGGTACTCAGGGAGTGGGTGAGCTGGACAGCTGTGCTGCATTCAGAAACCCTCTCCACTGTTGGACTTTCCACCACCCCAGACTGCACTTAATTCACCTGGTTACATCTACTACACAGAAAATCCCATTGAGATCAAAAACCTTTTTCAAGGGAGACCTGGTCAAGATAGTCTTGCTGTTAGCTTGCTGTTATAGTTCTGAACGACTCATTAAAAAAAGTAAAACGACATGATTAACTCATATGCACTTCACACATATATTTCACTGTAAAATCGAGTTGTTGGTAATTGACTAAAGCAGCTCAAGATATTTTTAGAGCTGATTATTTTTTTAACTGTTAGCATTGTTAGCTCAACGTTAGCTCAATGTTAGCCTCTAGCCTTCATTACCCAGTATTAGAGTAAAACAAAAGCATGCCGTGACTTCTTAGAGGTACAAGAAAAAACTTCAACCTTGCGAGCTGAAATATGATTGGCTCTGGAACCAGGAAGTATGGAGGCAGGAGAGAATGTAAACAAAGATCACGTCCCTCTTTGGTCTTTTTAAAAGGCAACCCCCCAGCCGGCTGAGAATGAAATCTGTTTCAGTATAACCTTCCTTCCAAGATGATTGAGGCATTAGTCTGTTTTGTGATTATTTCACTGAAGAATTCTTACCTATTGTACCTTTAAGTGCATAAAAAATTCTGGCCATCAGTGGGTTTTGTCACATTTTAGGATGGTTTTCAACACCTTAAGTGTCTTCTAAAGGTTTGCTCTGTGTTTATGCATCAGTCAGTGATGCAGTACTGCACATCCCTGTTTACATAAAAAAACAAGACATCAAAGTACTGAATCAGCTTGTAGCAGGGCACTTCCTTGGATAGCTGAATCAGCACTCTTCATCCTTTTTTATAAATGTTTCTACCTTGTACAAAGCATGTTAACTAATGAAGCATCCAGTTCATGTTTGCTGTTTCAAGCTCTGGAGCAGGGGATCCATATTAAAAAAATATTTTATCAATATCTAGGCAAACCTGCAAACAACGTTTTTCTTATTGGCTAGTAAATAATCAAATGTAAACATTTCCCCCGTTAGAATGAACAAATTTAGGTTCAATCTGGCAAAAAAAAAGAAATAGGGAGGTCACGGTCAGAAGGGATTTAGAGTAATCTCATTCAGGAAGATGCTGGATAATCTTATAATCTGCCGTTAAAAAAACAACATGCACACCAATAAGCAAACGTCCCCAATGAGGTTCATATGAGGCAGCATGGTGCACAAACACTAAATATGTTGTATAACCGCCCCCAGATTTCATTGTGTGTGTGTGTGTGTGTGTGTGTGTGTGTGTGTCACTGATCAACTGCCTGGGAGCAAAGTTATATTAAGCAAATATTTGATCATAAAAACCACAAGTGGAAGAGAAATGTGTGATGCTTACTGAGACCAGATGATGTGTGTGTGTGTGTGTGTGTGTGTGTGTAAGGAACGGGGGTGGTGGGGATTTACAACATGAATCAGCTCTGCTGGGGGTACACACTATGTTTGATGTCAAGAGATCAAGAGAATATTAACAAGAATCCTAACCACATCAGCCTCAGCCAGCAGCAGGTATCACAGCCAACCTCCAGCCACAGCTGTTTCATTCTCTTAGTCTCACTTTTGAGAAATGGTGACATTTGGTTTTTCAGGTAAGCAAAATAAAAGGTTATTTTCAGCCCACTGTTCCTGAGGGAGGGAGGAGAGGAAACAGACTACATAAATCATCCACGAGCAGAGACACGTTCTGTTGGGGCTGACCCAGAAAAGTGAATTTATTTCCTCTTCGTGAGCTCCTTCTTCAGAAACCTCAGCTTTATGGCAAGCCGTTGTAACATCTAATGGGATCACGCTGCACTAAAGAAAATGAGCCCATTGTTAGGTCAAGCACAGGTGAACCTGTTGAGGTTTAGTTCAAGTAACACTAAATAGTTGTTTAAACATAGAGCCAGAGCTTTAACATTGATCTCAGTGATTGTTGAGTTAGAAACTTGACCAGTTTCATATCTGACACCACTCAGCAGCCCTCTGCTGGTCAGATACAGCACTTAACAGTTTTGTGGAGCGGGTAGGTGTTCTAGGGGGCGCTCTTTTACATGCTTTGTGGCTGTTAGTTATTTTCTGTGAAGTTAGCTTTTTCAGTTTGCTGATTGTCAATGAAAACCACAAGAAGAAGAAAAAAGAAGAAACTCATTTTTTTCGTTTAGCGTTTCCAGAACATGCTTGAAATCTGCCTGTTTTTATGATTTTATGCTTTATGTATTTTTTATGCTTTTATGTATTTCTTCTATTGTTCAATGTTTTAATTTCTTTTATCATGATTTTATGTTGTTCTCAGTGCCTTGGCCTCCTGTAACGGGTGTAGAAGGCGCTATATAAATAAAGGCTTGATTGATTGATTGATTTTCTGTTGGCATCTTGGCAAAGCCTGGAAGTAAAAGTGAGAGAATAATGTCTGTGGAGGTGAAGCAAACAGCTAAAACCAGAGTGAACATCGGTGCGGCCTACACTAGTTTGAGGGAGCTAAAGGAGAATACAAAATCACGGACTGATGATGACCTGGCTTTGTTGCTACTGGACTTGTAAGTAATAATATTGTTTGTCCAACAGTGTGGATCTTTTTGATTTGTGGCTTATTTAGTAAGACTTGGCTCATGTTAGTGTTAGCTCGTTGTTAGCGCTAGCTATAGCAGGCTGCAGCAGGGTTGTTTACAACAGTTGTAATTCCACTTTCAACCAGTAGGGCAGAGGAGCAGGAAACTACTCTGTGTTACTTTAAAAATTTAAATAGATTATTGTTGTTTTGTCTCTTGACTGGAATTGATTTACTGGTTATTCATGTGATATTTGTTAATAAGTGTGATTTTTATTAAAGTGCAATAGTTGGTTTGGGTTACAATAATGCTGGTTTGGTGCAGCATCTGGTTCTGGTTATACAATAGGTCATAATCCTGCTGTTGGTTCACACCTGATTGGATGGATGTTAAAGCAACACTAAAGAGTTTTAACACTATTGCTTTCAAACAGGTTTTACTGGTCCTTGAGCCAAAAACTTGAACAGCTTCACATGGAGCAGCACTCTGCAGCCCTCTGCTGACCATAATCTACACTAAACAACATTGGTGATCCAGGTAGGACATGTTTTGTTCTGAACCACTAGGGTTCAGTATAAGCTCACATCCTGAGAGATAAAGGCCCAGTCCCAATTCTCGCACTTCCACCATTGCACCATTCAGTTGCACGTTCCTGACCAGGGGTGGGACCAAAGACTGTATATATAAGATGGACGGATAACGCCCACTTCTTTGTGTTTGACTCACACCCCTGGCCAGGAACGTACAACTGAATGGTGTGAGAGCGTAGGGTGTCCCGATGAGTGCGTAGGGTGTCCCGATGCTCAAGTGTGGAAGGTGACCACGCCCCTTTTGCACCCTTGATCCACACTTCGCCCAAGTTTGCATCGATGCGGACTTTGAGCAAGGGTATTACCCACAATCCATTGCTGCTTAGGAAGTTTGAGAAGAAGGCTCAAGTGCCTTTTCTGAAAATGTGTATTTTCAAATGAAAGAAGTTAATTTTAAGATGATTAATGATATTTGTTCATGCTCTGAATGTTTTAGACTAAGATTTAATGTGGACAACAATGAATTTTTAATTTAGTCAAATAATTGTTTGAAAGTTGTTAATAAAGCTTTTTAAAAAAGTAAAGCAACCAGCATCCCAGCATGTGTCACAGTCCATGATGCAATGCTCCTTGTCCCAATTCAGCACACTTGTGTACTACGCTGTCGAAGCCTCACTGCGCACCTCCTCTAAGTGCACTTCACAGAAGGGCCTAGGGCGCAGTGCACGTATTGGGATTGGGTCTTCATAATAAAGTACAGATTATAAAGTAAACTGCCTGCTCAGTACAGACACAAAACATAGCAGAACACTAGTGAAACCTGCTTAACGGTTTTACTGTGCCGGTAGCTTTATATTCTATCAGCAGCTAATGCAGGAAATAGATGTAGAAGATCGTTCTCACGTTTAACTTGAATGTGAATCTCAGAGTGACTGATCAAAAATGTAATTCTTCTTTGAACAAATAGCATAATTACAGAAGAGGATTCTCAGAATTATAGAAGTCAGAATTCTGACATTAATGTCAGAATTAGCTTTCTTTTCTTTTTTCTTTTCAGTGGCCCTAATCCTCTTCTGTACATAATTTTTCTCCTGTACAATACAAATATGGCAAGTCTTCATTTTAGTTTGTTTTCTTTGATGAAAATTGCATCTCATATAGTTACAAATAAATGATATTTTTATGTATAGTAAAATGTTTGTTTGTAATGTAGTGATTGATGACACATTAGGTTTTTGATAAGTACAAGATTGCTACTATTATTTATTGATCGTTATATATTTTTTGTGTATATAAAATGACAATTCAATTAGCTATTTGAAACATTGATTGTGGTAGAATGAAATACGTTTGGGGTAGCTAAAAATTTCTTTAAATTAAAGGTAATTAAATTGTCCTTCGGGGACAAATGAAGTTTTCTAAATCTGAATCTTTACAAAAAACGGCTCTGAGGAGCCCTTTGGCGAATATGTGGTCAAATGGCTTGCCATACTCCATCAACTCTCGCAAGATTTTGCGAGATCCCGCTCCATCCTCGATTGAAAAAACGGCTCGCATCACTGGCAGGCTCAGATGACGCGGCGCTGGGAGCTGGAGGAGAAAAGAGGAGGTGAGGTTGTGTTTCTTCTCGGTTGTTTTTACCGTTATTACCGGAAAAATCAAGAAAGTAATACAACATTTGATCTTTCCGGAACAAACCGGTTCTACATTCATCCGTGCCCGAACGCAGAGGACTTTAGTTGCTACAGATAGTTGTGATAAAGCCGGGCTGAAGGGAGTCTGTGTTTTCTTTCATCATTCATTAGTATGTAACCGTTTTAGTGAACCGGAGAGCTCCCGGTGAGGAGAACAACCTCCTCCCGCGGTGCCGCCGCTCTCCCCTCAAAGACTACATTGTGTGTCCGGTTCTTGGCAGCCGTAAGCGGCTGCAGCGGGCTGAACGGTGTGATTTATTCCCCGTTTGAGCTGCTTCTCCGGGCTTTTATCTGTTTACACACCGCGGTGATAAAACAGCAACTCTCTGCTCAGGTTTAATAATAAAACACGTGTTACAGCCTCCCTGCGCAGTCCTAAAGTGTGGAAAAGTACGGAATCTCATTCTTGTTGTTTTTCCAGGTGTGTGTAAGTTTGGGGGGGGGGAAGGAGTGGGAAAATGTTTGTGTTTCCTGATTTTAACCTTTCTTATCCAGCGTGTGAAATACATAAATAATAACACACACAAGCAGCGCTTATTACATTGATACGTTTAAAATGGTTGCATTAAAGATCAGCTGTTCCTCGGAAATGAGCAGAGATCTGCTAAATCCAATCTGAAACTCAAAGATCTGATTTTGTTATCAGGTCTGTAAACGCATCATTTCCAAAATGTAATTAAAAAAGTCCTACAGTTCAAAATGTACAAAAACAACTTCATAAGGGTGTTTTTGCTTCCGGAAATATAATTTTCCAATTGATCAAATGCAAATAAAATATTTTTTCTAATATTTATATTTCTTTGATGTAAACCATAATCTGACTAAATCTGTATCAACAGATCAGAGCTTTACAAAAATCAGGAGTTGGTATTGGCTCTCAAACCCAGAATGAGTGCATCTGCAGTAGTTGTAAGGAAGAAAATCACCATTTGAAGTCACGGACAACAAAAGACGTTTGGACCTAGAAAACGATGACTGGTGTTTAGCTCTCTCTCGTTTCCTCTGGCAATGTGGGTTTCCAGTTCCGGCAGACGCGAAACCAGGGAAAATACCTAAGGGGAGGGGTGAGTGCTCCGTGAGCGTGTTTGCGTTCAAAATCTAGCTTGCTTGCAGATTCCCTATAGCAGCTTTAATCTTCTGGCAAATATTATTCAATCAAAATAATAAAAATACAGTGAATTATGGCAAATCTGCAACATAAAGTCTATGGAAGCTCAGGTGTGACCGCTCTGAGAGGATTTGAGTGAAAACCAAAAGTCCTACAGCAGCCAGAGACACGCTGGGTGGAAGTGGACATAAATATCTACGTTTTGATGTATAAAATTTAATTTATACTGAATAGATTATAAGAGTAAGAAGAGATTGTTTACAAAAGACCATAAAATTTGCGTATTTAAGTATAAAAATAAAATCACAAGATACATAAAATATACCAAAACACCAAGTCAGTCATGTAAAGTTCCCATGACCCGCTTAAACCTTTTTGATATGAAGTCTACCTGAGCTGTCTAGGTCTGAAGGGGGCGGGGCTTTCTCACCTGTTACGCTAAAATTCCTGTGTTGTCTATTATGTTTTAGAGTGTTATTCTATGATGGACGTGTAATCTCCATTAACTCCAGCTCATCCGTGGCGCTGATGCTGACTAACATGATCCGATGTATGTAGCAGGAAAACCTTTGATCTGATGCTTTGAGAGGAAGATGAGCGCGGTCTTGACTCACTTTTCCACATCAATGGTTCCCTCTTTAGCTTCGGGATAAGAGGAAGTTAGATGACGGCTCCAAATTTAGATGCGTGTCGAAACGGGGAAGCGGCACCGCGTGACTTTTGAAACTGAGCAGGAAGGATGAGCCAGATGGGAACTAAATGACTCCTACCACCCTGGAAACGTGAAGGGTAGAACATGCAGGTCAGGCGCTTTCATTAGAGTTGTTTGCATGAACACAGAGTCTCAGTGTGCTCGTGTCATGCAGAAAGCAGCGGTTATGGTGTGTAAAATGTTTCATAAAGGACCTCCTTCAAGGTTTCCCGTACTGGTGCTAATATTATCTCTGGAGGGTCTGCTCCTGTTCCATAAGTCAAAGCAAACGCTGCTGTGGCTGCAGCCCCCTCAGGAGCTATTTGTCAGATGCCTGTGATCTTCCTGCTCCGAGTGGGAGCGGGTCAGACACTACACACCTTCTCTGTTGTATTTTTGCAGAGTAAAAGTCACAGTTTGCTTCAGTCTTTAAAGGTTTTATGAATTCTCAGGAGGAGGAACAGGATTTAGGTCTTTGGTGTCAGCTTTACATAATTAATACGACACAAATGTAGAGAAATGAACGTCTGGATGTGCTGCATTCTTCTGCTGAATGATGGAACACTGATGATGGTGTATAAGAAGGTTTATAAGATGTTGTTGCATAAACGTTTGTGAAATTCAAAACACCAAGAACACCTTGAGTCCAGAGCTGCAGCGGTCACGTATTTTAGTGATCGAGTGGTGCTGGATGTCTCTACTCTCTTCTCTGTCAGACCATTTACACACTTGTTGGTGCAACACAATAATTAACATTCACATATACACCTGTGGATCTCCTGTCCAGGAGTGGGATGATGCATCTGCCTCTTAACTGCACTGATTAAGGTATTAAATGATATCTGTGTCAATACGGATTCAGGTAAAACATCTGTTCTGATGATGCTTGATCTCAGTGCATCTTTTGATACTGTGGACTAGGGATGTGTATTGGTAAAATTCTGGCAATATGATAATTATCACAATATATTGTGATACATTCAGCCAGATGATATTAGTGAGTTTTTAGACTGAATTTATTGTAGGAAAATTCAATAAACAGTCCAAACTGATACGTAACATGTTTAACATGAGGTATCTGAACCATAATAGAGGGATTTGCATTTCAATGGTGGAAACAAAACCCATTGCACACTGCTGCCAACTAGTGGTCAGCGTTTGAATTGCACCAAAAGAAAAGAAAACACACAAATGTTTGCATGTAAATTCTTCCAATAATTTGATACACGGCTTTTGAATATCGATATAATATTGCAGGAAAAAATATCACGATATATTGCCATATTGATATTTTCTTACATCCCTACTGTGGACCACAACATCCTTCTTGATAGGCTCATAAACTGGGTGGGACTATCAGGCATAGTCCATGGTTGGTTCCGATCGTATCTCAAAGACAGGAGTTATGTTGTCTCTATTGGTGATTACAAATCAAAGCAGATCACCATGACATGTGGGGTCCCCCAAGGCTCCATTCTTGGACCACTGCTCTTCAATCTCTACATACTCCCCCTGGTCTTCTGTCTGGTCTTCCCAAAAAAGCTGTGAAGCAACTGCAGCTTATTCAGAATGCTGATGCTAGAGTCTTAACAAGAACCAAGAGAACCGAGCACATCACTCCTGTTCTTAGTCTCTACACTGGTTACCAGTAAACTACAGAATGGATTTCAAAATGCTACTGCTAGTTTATAAATCACTCAATTGCATGGGGCCAAAATACATGTCGGATCTCCTTCCTGTATACACGCCCAGCAGGGCTCTGAGATCCTAAACAGTCAGCTGGTAGAACCCCGGGTCAGAACCAGAGGGTGAAGCTGCTTTTAGCTACATCTAATTTTGTGTATTTTGAATTTGATTATAAAATCTGCTGTTTTAATGTTTCTTGCTCCTGGAAAGCACATTGAATTACTTCCCTGTATGAAATGTGACATACAAATAAAGCTGCCTCTTTTATTCCTTTTGTTGTCCCAAGGTGACAAAGTCTCCACAGGTGTGCAGTGGAGTGAGAGAATCACCTGAAACTGTTTTTGCTTTTCTTTGGTTGTTGTTCATTTAATTTAATTTTCTTCTCATTTCTCTTCTTCCATCAAACGGAGCATAGCGATCGCGTCTTGTCCGGCAGCAATAACTGTCCCCCTGAAACACCTGACCACTCTTGGGCTTATTATAGAGATAAACGAGTCAAATAGGATGGTTTTGGTTTCTGTATCAGATGATTGCCGCAAAGATGCAGAGGATTAAAACTTCAGATGATAAGAAATATATTTAAGGTGTTATCTCTGTGTGTGTGTGTGTGTGTGTGTGTCTCTGCAGGTCCGGAGGTGGGTCCGTAGCTGGTCTGGTCCACTGCACTGCAGCATCATGATGAGCCTGATCCTTCCACAGAAGCTGCTGTGTGTTCGCTGCCATGGTGAGACAGAGCATCTGGACTCCGTTACCATGGTAACCCTGTAGCCCCACAATACCAGTCTGTTGCCCTGGTTGTCACAGAAAAAGAGAGAAAAAAAGAGAACCAGGTGACTTGCTTTAATTTGTTGCTATGGCAACACCGAGACGCCCTGTTAAATCATAAGTCTGTTGCTATGGCGACTCTGTAGCAAGCAACCGTCGCCATGGGAACAACCAGGATGTTCCGTATCTTCATAGTCCTGGGCTCAGTGTTCATGATTCTTCTGATCATCATCTACTGGGATGATGTCGGAGCGTCACACTTCTACCTGCACACCCCAGTGTCACCTGGACCCAGAATCCCTCACCCCCCTCCACAGCCCAAGGTCCTAATGACCTCCCGGACCCCGTCCTTCCTGAATGACATCGATGCCTTCGTTAACCAGTTCCTAGAGCCGGGAACGGGGGAACCCACAGACGTGGTCCCGGCTGACACCAGCAACCAGTCGGAGAAGGAAGAGCGGTATATTCCACGGAGGGAGTGGAAGATTCACCTAACTCCCATCGCAGCAGAGCTCCGAGAGAGACAGGTTCGTCTGCTTTAACACCATCAATCCAGCTGTAGTCCAGATAATCCTCCTGTGACGGGTCACTTTTTAGTCTGTTTCATAAGAGTCTGTTTAACCCAGGAGCAGAGACGGAGGTTACTTCAGGAGATCTGCGCTAATGATTCCGTGGCCTTTCCTGGTAAAAACCGCTCATTTGATGACATTCCCAACAAGGAGCTGGATCATCTCATCGTGGATGACAGGCATGGTGTAATCTACTGCTACGTTCCCAAGGTACACAGCGCGTTGCACTTTATCGTGTTTATGTTCTAAAAAAAAACATCAGCTGGTAATCGGAATCGGCCAATAATCAGCAATCCTGAGATTTAAAAATCGTGTTTTTTTTTCCTTTTTGTTCGGTATATTTAAGTTGCAAAAATCTGACAGTCCATTAACGCACCATCGCTAAATGCTAATTGTTGTTAGCAATAACAGATTTTCCATGTGGAAGTTTGTTCTTCCAGGATCATCATTTTACATTTATTAATAAATAAAAAGATAGCATCCCGTTATCTGTTCCGTTAGCCCACATCAGTGTCAGCAGGTCAGAGATTTACCCTCAGGACCAGAGTGGCTGCATCTCTGTTGATGTCCAGTGGTTTCCAGCTGTTTCCCTGCTGTAACTCCGAGCTGTGCTGTGAATCCCAGGTGGCGTGCAGTAACTGGAAGCGCATCATGATCGTTCTCAGTGAGAGCCTGCAGCAGGAGGGCGTGCCCCAGAGAGACCCCCTGGCTATACCCAGAGACCTGGTCCACAACAGCAGCATGCACTTTACCTTCAACAAGTTCTGGAAGCGTTACGGCAAGTTTGCAAGACACCTCATGAAGGTCTGTTCACAACGTCCAGCTGACTGAGTCTCCTACTGGACACGTCTGGTGTTTGTGTGGTGAAAGACGAGGCCTAGAGGCGACTCTCCTTTTGGAGATCACGTCAGATATTCAACAGGAAACATGTTTATACTGTAGAAATAATGTGTCATATTCATGCTAACAGACGGGAATCAAAGTCAGCAAGTCAGAAATTTACCAAAAAAGGGTTGTGAAAATCATTCCAGCTGTTGCTTTTGGAGCGTCAACACTGATTATGATGTCATCATCACATGTACTAGCTGTAATCAGCCAGGGTGATGTCATAGCTCCCAGATGTATCTGTGATTCTGATTCTGAGCTGAACTCTGTTTTCAGGTGAAGCTGAAGAAGTACACCAAGTTCCTTTTTGTTCGGGACCCCTTCGTGCGTCTCATCTCTGCCTTCAGGAATAAATTTGAAATGCGCAACGAGGACTTCTACCGGCGCTTTGCACAAGTTATGTTGCGTCGCTATGCCAACCAGCCGACCCCTCCTACCTCTGTGGACGAGGCATTTACGTCGGGTATCCGGCCCAACTTCTCGCACTTTGTCCAGTACCTCCTGGACCCGCGGACAGAGAAGGACATGCCCTTCAATGAGCACTGGAGACAGGTGTACCGACTCTGCCACCCGTGCCAAATTCAGTACGATTTTGTGGGCCACTTGGAGACGGCGGAGGAGGATGCTGAGCATCTTCTTCGCTTGCTGCGGGTGGACAATGTGGTGGAATTCCCCACCTCACATAGGAACCTCACAGCCAGCAGCTGGGAGTCGGATTGGTTCAGCACAGTACCTGTGGAGACTCGTAGAGAACTGTACAAACTCTACGAGCCCGACTTCAGGCTCTTTGGCTACGACAGGCCAGACTCCATCCTCAGTGAGTGATCCTCAGAGACGGGCCTTTGCACACGTGTTCCTGTCCTGTCTTTGTTATGGTGAATGTGCACAAAGAATAATGCTCTTAATCATCTAAGGAAGCACACAGATGATGTGAAGTTATTTATTTTTGTTCATGAAGTCACGTAGATTAAAAGAACACACACTTACATCCTGGGACAAAACGCAAAGGTTTGGTGTTAAAAGAAACTATACCTGCTGTTTGAGCACAGGACGTAGAAGCAGACCGATGAGGCGATTTCCGTAGACAGCTTCTTCAAATCAGAACAGCCGGTGGCTGATGTAAAAAAACATAAATTAATACTCATAAAAATTGAAATTCACCAGATTTTGGAAAAATAATTGCTGGAATAAAGTTTGACCAATTTATGTCAGCAACAGGAAAAATGTTGAAATTCAAATAAAAAAAATGTTTTGTTTTTTCTGTGAAGCTGAAAAAAACCACTCTGGCAACCAGTGGTAACCTACAGCCCAGTTCACATGGCAGGATAATCACGCTGATTTTTTTTACCAGCCCCGCCCCTCTCGACTAATGAAGTTCACTCGTTTTATCAACACATCTGCAGTGGTCTCTAGTATTAATGAATGCCTTGTGATTCAATCTCTGTGGGGAAAAAAGCTCTGGCGCTCCTGTTTTAGGAACTAGAAGTTAACTGGAGGCGAGGGAAGCAGCAGAATTTAGAGTCTAATGCTGTGTTCAATTTACCTCGGAAGTCAGAACTCGGAACTAGGAATGACGTCACACCCGAGTTAACAGCGTTCTTGTTACCGTAGTCGGAGAAGTCGGAATTCCAATATGGCGGTGCCCTCAAAAGCTGCTGTTTTTGGTAGCTCTCAACAAACACAGGTGACTAATAAACACTTTTAGTTTGTTCAGCTTAGAGATGCAAGCGCTACATATAGTTTCTGACTGGGAGGTCTGACTTTGCGTGGCGTTGTATTTGATTTTTTATTTCCTGATATTCAGACATCTCTCCTCTGATTGGCTAGTAGCAACACGACTCTACCACTGACTCTGTTTGCTCTGCAACGTTGATGTTTTATCTCCACAAATAACACAAGCCTGGAGGAGTTCTGGCATGTTCTGGAGTTGCTAATGCTAACGGTTAGCGTCTACTTGCTGAGATGTGCTCTTTTCTCTCCTGGATCAACAACATCCTTCCCTGCCAAGATGGACGAATCCATGAATGTTAATTCAACATTATGATGTGCCAGTGTCACTGGCTTTTCCTCGTCTATTTTCTGTGGTGGCTAATTCAGGAAATTGGGGTAGAAGACTATTTTCACATTTAGCCTGCATGTTAAACTCAGAGTGACCGATCATATTTCAAAAAGTAAAAACAATTTCTCTGTGAACTTGGTTTTTAAGGATTTGCATGATCATTATAACGTCTCTAAAGATAATCTTATCAGATAATCCTACCATGTGTGGTGTGTTAACAGCTCTCTGGTTGGCTCGGAAGGACGTTGAGACTCCTCCGGTCATAAATCCAGCCTTTCAAACATGTTGGATTGTCTCGGTCAGATTTTCAGGGACAAGCGAGGGTGCTGCCTGTTGAATGTGACGTCTAGGCAATCAGAAAGTTAGGTGATGGAAGCGCATAGCATGCTCATCCTCCGCCATGTTCGTTTAAAGCAGGGGTAGCGAATCCTGGTCCTCGAGTGCCACTATTCTGCATGTTTTAGCTGTTTCCCAGTTCCAACACACCTGATTTTAATCAGCAGGTGATTAACATGCTTCTGCAGAGCCTGATGACCTGCTGAACGGGTGATTCAACCACTGAACCAGGAGTGTTGCAATGAAAACATGCTGGATGGTGGCACTCAAGGAGCAGGATTGCCTACCCCTGGTTTAGAGTCATGTTTTATCCCACAGGTTTTCAGTTAGTGTATCCGTCATTTTTATCAGAACCAGCGATGTGTGATATAACTAGACGTAGGCGTGTACGGAGGCCCAAAAGGCTCAATGAAAACTAAAGCTGCAACACAATGATACAATTAGAAAAAAAATGTTTTAAGCCCCGCCCCTTTGATCTAAACAATTTGGATGTTTTCCTGACTAAGAAATTAAAAAGACACCTCAGGTATTTTTTCCAGCTGTTGACTGTTCAGGTGTCTGTTTTTCTAAATCATTTGGTCATAATTAGTTATTTATTGTTCCACAGAAAAACAACATGGCCTCACCTGTCAACTCTAAAGTTACAACTCAGAAACACGCCGAGGACGGTCGTTAACCGTGTCACTGTGCTGCCCGCGGAAATGCCCGTCTGAAAACCTTCGGTCTGCTTCTAACAGGAACCAAACTAGGATCAGTGGATTTGGAAATTTGAACAATTCCGTGAAAGGATTTTAAACGAGTGTCAGTAATTTATTCCGTGTTGTGTGAGTGCAATGGAAGAAACCTCGGTTGTTGGTAGCAGAAACTCTTTTGTACCTGATGAATATTTGCCTGTTGTATAGAATCCACTACAGCTTGTTTCAGATCGGCTGCCTTAGGCTCAGCATGCTTTTGATTTTCCGACACCATTACATCGGAGGCGAACGCGCCTCCATGTAGCCTCGCCGTCCGGAAGCACAGCATCTGGCGCAGGCTGCTCACAGGCTGGCTGACTGGATTTGTCTCAGCTTGTGTCAGAGACGTTAAACTGTCCCGGCTCTTATGCTCACTGACTACACGCACAGACGTGCCTGTGTCTATTTTACACACAAACACTAAATTCCACCTGGAGACTCTGATTTAATCCCCTTAAATGTCTTCGAGGCAGCATTTTTCTTGTGGTGCATTAAGTCGTTTTGTAGCATTTCTTCAAGCCAACAAAAGGTACGTGTCACTACTGCACAGCTGTGAAGATGATGCACCACTGTTTGGTTTGAAGTTAGCATGCTAGCAGGATCTTTAAATCTGCAAACCGAGACTGATCAGCAAAGGAAGAGTTCAAACACGATAGATGGGAGACTAACGGGAGGAGATAGAAGATAGTGCCTTTGGTTGCAAAAGTTTACACAGCAAAAAAAAAAAAGTATTTTTGTAGGACTTCATTTTTACTCAAAACACAACAAAGGGGGCCACAGGAAGGTGTGTGTGATATACTGGGACCAACAGAAAACTCGAGCCTTTTAGCTGAAGCATTTATGTGGAAGTTTGATAGAAATTTTGACATTTTGTTTGATTTATTGGTCGTGTTTGTGTTTGGAAGCGTACCATCCGTCTCTCAGTGGGATGTCACATAAATACACACAGTGTGTTGGTGTTTGTGGTGTTCTTTTTCCAGAATGACCCAAAGGTAGAGTCGTGTTTTCATGTGCTGCTGGATGTTTTCAGACCCGTGTTGTCCCTTACTTGTGTTCCGGTCCCAAGCGACGCAGATGGGCCTCCTAGTTTTTCTTTGTCAAAGTGAAAATAGACATATTAAGTCAGCATGGAACAAAAAATGGAAGTGTGTTTTTTTTGTCTAAAAAAATTGTGAAGGAATGCTACTTTTTGTGAACTCTCTTGAGGGCTTCCTGGCCTTAATTAAAGCTCTCTTGTCCACTTTTCTTGTTGCCACGGCAACAGTCCTAAAAGAAGGAGCAATCATTTTTGACCTCATGCATTATTGACACAACAGTAAACACTGATGAGTTTTTATTTATCATTATGTAAATATTCATCTGTTTCACGTCACTCGACTGGGTGGAAAAATAAAAGCTGTGGGGCATGAAGGGATTTTTTTTATGTCTGTCTTTTTAAATAAAATGATCTTAAAGGAATAAAGAGGAAATGTTCTAGCTGATATTTCTCTGTGTGTGAGATGTCTGCAGAATCGAGGCTTCATGAAGAGGAAAACACGCAAATCAATCCTCTCCTCATGTCTAAAATGTGTTTTTGTCGGCTTGACACAAACATTATTTTGTAGTTTGAAGAAAACAAATCAAAAATGACACATCTAAGAGAAGAAGAGAGCACAGTCGTTGGTTGCCAGTCAGAAAATATGAAAGCAGGAGAGTTTTTCTGCCCTCTTGTGGTCAGAAGTGGGATCTTCAACTAGAGCAGAATAATGCCTCGTATCAGAACTTCTGTCTTAGTAAAACTGTTTTATTTGATCTTCATTCATACAGAATAAACAACATCGAGAAATAAATTCTCATTTTTAAAACAGACCTGTTGTGTTTTGGCTTTTCCCTCCATGAGTCGCCACAGCCAATCATCTTTCTCCATTTAGTCCTCTCTGCATCTACACCTATCATCACATCCATACATTTTCTTACACCTGTTCCAACATATGAAACCGTGAAAAGTTCAAAACAACAGTCTACTGGCATTTTTAGATCTTCATAATAATCCACCCAAAGGAATCAGATCGGAGCGACGATTCCAGGCTGTCCTTAATTCTGTAGCCTGGAGGGAAAACGGGGAGATGATATCCTGGGATCAGAGGTCGTGACTGGTGTGTTTGGGTGACCCAGAATTCATTTATTTTATAGTAGAGCTGCTGCTCCTCCACATGGAGAGGTGCCAGAGGATGTGTTTTTAGGCATGTCCTGATGGCAGGAGGCCCCCGGGTCGACCCAGAACACGCTGGAGGGATTGGCTCTGTGTTATCCAGAGAACACCTTGGGATCCGTCTGGTGGAGGTCACTGAGAAGAGGACAGTTTGGGTCTACCCCAACAATCATACATTGTCAGGTTGCACGTATTACAGCGTATGCCTATCTGACAGCATAAGTCTGCCAGACAAGCATATGCTGTCATATCATCATACATTGTCTAAGCTCTATGACACTTTGATGGGCCATTTTACCCGTCAGATCATCATACACTTTGTTTTTAACAACAGTATGACTTTGCTGTCTGTATGCTAAACTGACGGCTCCTCAGAACATAGCGGAGATTTAGATGAATGTGCATAAACTGCATGTATGCTGCTCTGATATGTATGTTACTCAGTCAGAACACCAAGACCTGGGCCCTGATGAGCCAATATCAGATAGACAAATGAGCTGAATGGAGGAGCCAGTTAAAGATAAAATACCGAGAAGAACAGCAGGAACATTCTTTCTGCTGGAGAACCTCACAAATTTTAGCTGGATATGAACAGACTTAGCCTGCAGATGTTCAAAAGCTGGTGTGACCGTACGATTATGACTATAAACTATTCAGAAGAAAGAAGAAAAATCAAATTATGTAAGGAACATGTTTATTGTTGTCTTGTTTTTACACCGATATTAAGATAAGTTCAACTATTGTGATACTAAATATAACAATAAACTATTATTGACTTAAATAAAGTAAATCTAGTTATTACTGTGCTATTAACACGGCCACAGTTTAGATTAAAAACAAAATCATATATATGATTTAGACGTTTTATCATCATCATCATCATTATTATTATTATTACAGTGATCTTAAGCTTAATGTCTTACTCTTTTTGGTTCTCTTTGTAAAATCAACCATTTTATGTAAAAAATAAAATGTCTTATTTCTTCATTTATGGTCCATTTTTCATTATTGATGCTGCATTCAGTGGCTGCATGGAAATCGGAAATTTCTGATCTTACGCTAGAAAAAAGTGGGATTAGAGTTCTGAAAGGGCCCTTAAAATAGCAATCATGATGTTGATTTGTTTAAATCTTGATCTAGAGGTAAAAAAGTAATGTTGTTTGGTGTTTCATCGACCCACTGAAATAATATTAGTTTGCGCAGAGGAGGGGATAAAAGAACTTTCTTTTTCTAAATCTATAATTAGACATGTTTAGTTGTTTCCAAAACACTAGAGACGATTATAGCGAGTACCTGCATGCCTGTTTGTTTGTTGATCATTGAGGGACAACTGCAGGAAAATAAGGACTATAGACAGAAGCAGAGGTGTACTGAAGTTTAACACATCGAACCATCAGTAGAAACTTCAGGAGGCTGCAAACACCAACATGAAGGTTTATTAAAGCAACACTAAAGAGGTTTTAAACACTTTAAGCTATTGCTTTCAAACATGTTTCAGTGGTTCCCAATCTGGGGTCTGGGTCCCCCCAAGGGGGTCCCCACAATTTTGTCTGTGCTGAGGTTGCGAGTTTACTAAGATTATATTTGTAAAAATTACATTTATAAAATCCCAATAACACACCCAATAGTATAATCAAAACTCTGTAAAAGAGTTATAACGCTATATGTTTGTATAAAACTTGTAATTAATCACTTTAGATGTGTGTATGGGAATAAGAGTTGGGGTGGGGGGGGTGTCCTGGCTTGTCTTGGACACAAGGGGGTCCTCTTGGAAAAAAGGTTGGGAACCACTGCTTTAAGACATTGCTTTGAAACTGTTTTCAGTGGTTCTTGAGCCAGAAACATGAGCAGCTTTGTATGCGACAGCACTCTGTTGCCCTCTGCTGACCATTAACGGCAATAGCTGTTTACTGTGCTGGTAGCTCATTTAAAGGCTAGCAGTTAGCTGTTTCCGTTCACGGACCGTCAACAAAAAGCACAAGAAGAAGAAGAAGTTTTCTTTCTTTTTTTAAATAATGGTGGAGCCTAGAAGTAAAAAGAAGAGAGTAATGTCTTTGGAGGTGAAGCAAAGAGCTAAAACCAGAGTGAATATTGGCGCGACGTACACTCGGTAGTTTCAGTTTCAAACCATATAAAAAAGTAGCATGCAAAGTCAACATTTATTTCTTTGTTTCTGAACTGCCAATCATCAATTCAACTACAGCCCTTTTTATAAGACACACCGTGCCGGCAAATCAGCGTAATATTACCGCACCGTGTTTTTTATGAACGCGCCATGGTGGTATCACGTTCCGGGAATTTTGCGGCATTCGTGCCGCCACGCTTGGTAGTAATATTGCAGTAATATTGCAGTAATATTGCGGCTTCGCTGGTCTTATAAACGCACATTAAGCCTTGGCGCAACAGAGGGAGGTGTCATGACCACGCGATTAATTAATGCTGCGCTCCGGCCGGGAACTATATTAAAATTGAAAGTAAACACGCGCTTAAGTTTCACGTTTGTAAACAGAACCAGCTGAGATGATCAACTGGACCGATGCGGAGCTCCGGGAGCTTCTCTCCGTTAGATCTGCAGCTCAGATCATCTGACAGCTCACAGGGATGGTGGAGGACAGACACCTGTAGCTGGTTGTTAAAATAAAAACTTAAGGAGCACGGCTTTGATCGCAATAAAAAGCAAGTTATGTCCAAAATATACGGAAGTCCGCGACAGCGCAGAGACCGCCCCCATACCTCCTTTTTGCCGCCATCGCGTAATCTTTTATAAAACGGACATGATTGCGCAACATTACCGCCACGGTCTGAGCTCTTATAAACGACCTAACGCTCCCTGATGCCGCATCGACATTGCGGCAAATTGGCGACATTGTTTTATAAAAGAGGCTACCTTGTCTGAAGACATGGCTATCTGCAAAACCTGTGGCAGGGTTGTTTACAACAGTTGTAATTCTGCTTTCAGCCATTAGGGGGAGAAGCAGGAACGTGTAACTTTAAGGCCTGTGACAACTTTGTGTAGCAGAAGTTCAGAAAGCAAATGATTATCAATGTTTTCTGAAAACGCACCATAAAAGACCAAAAAGTGGTTTTAATAGTCAAACATGTTGCGTAACGAGGCAAATGTTCATTAAACATTAGACTTCAGGGAATGGTTTTGACTTCTATTATAAACAAACGTAAAGACTAATTGTGTGGTGATTTCCTCCTTATTCCTCGGAGGCTTTGATGAGGTATCCATTGAAGGTGATGTAGACGTCGACGTCGTCGCTGTAAATGGCGTTCTCTCTCTCCCTCTTGTACAGGCGGATCCACACCTGGTCGTCCAGCTGCAGGTCCAGCATCAGGCTCTGACTCTGCATGATGGAGCGGTCGCTGGGCTGGGCGTACACGATGGCTCGCTCACTGTCGTTCTGCATGATGTGGAGGTACGTCTCCTTGAAGTTCCACGTGTGAATGTTGACGTTAAAGAAATAGACCCCTGAGATCCGGCACACGAACTGACCCTCAAACATGTTGAAGTGGTCGCCAAGGTTGACGAAGACGGTGTCGAATACCAGCGCCTGGTAGGCGTCGCTGCTGTGGAGGGATTTACGACGGGCCACGGAGAAGGCGGAGTGTTGCGCTTTACAGGGGTCTCCTGGGAGACCTGCCTGACCCTTACTGCCCTTTGACCCCATGGGGCCCTGGGACCCCAGAGGGCCTTCTAGTCCTGCTTTACCTGGAGTCCCTCTGTCCCCACGATCTCCTTTGTCACCTGAGAGAGGACATTTGTATCATGTCACTTAATAACAGGCTATATAAAAATAATTTATGAAATAATATCAGATAATTACGTTAAATTAAAATGTTTACTGCATAATTTCAATTTGATCAAAATAAACAGGCATGTCAAATATGATACATTTAGCTTTTCTAGGCTAATAGTTTAATGTGCACTCTAAAAAAGACAAATATATATTTTTTAATAAATAAATATAGCCATTAGATGCAGCTTCAACCTTTTTATATGATCTTTATTTGTATTACACTTCTTATTCAGTGAGAAACCTTTTCTCTTCTTACATTGTTACAAAGTTGATGTTTCAGGTAGTTCCTGCATTGAAAATGTTTTATTTTGGAAAAACTCCAGGATAAACCCTGAGGAGCTCACTTTTTAGTTTCCTCTGATTTTGAAATTAATAAACATATCTGTCTACAGACAGTGTACATGTTGTGTTACATTATTTACCTTTCAGTATGGTCATATTGATGTAGGTGCGGATCTCTGGGACACGACTGAGCTCTGCCTGGTCTCTGCTGCTCTCCTCTGCCCCCAGGTGTTCACAGCATCGTCTGCAGGGTGCAGGGGTGGTACTGGGAGGAGGTACCAGAACCACAGCAGAGGAGAAGGACAGGAGGAGGAGCAGGACATCCAACATGACTGTTCCTGAAATCATGGTAGAGATATACTTCAGAACAGTGTAACAGTTTTAAAAATGTAAGATTTTGTTGATTTCTGCTGGTAAAATGCAGAAATATCTGTCTTCCCTCTCTGACTTTGTCCTGCTGTTCTTCTACCCACACCACACCCAGTGGCGACCCCAAGGGGTGGCTAGGGGTGGCCATGGCCACCTCTAGAAAATTGTTGGCCCCCCAGGGAAGACCAGTGTTGATAAATCATTTTAATGTTCACTCAAAACATAAATTCATCTTATTTATTCAAGACATAAAAGTAAAAACCAATAAAAAACAATTAATGAGTAAATAAATAATCAGAATATTTATATGTTTCTGCTGCTCACCATTTTTAAAAAAAAGTTTATATTTGTGTATATTTGAGGATGCCGGTCAGACCTGGCAGACCCAAAGGTGTTGTGAGGGTCTGCTGGGAACGTCTGGCAGAGTCTCCCGTCAGAAGGAGCTTCAATTCCCACCTCCGACAGAACTTCGAACACGTCCCGGGGGAGGTGGGGGACATTGAGTCCGAATGGACCATGTTCCGTGACTC
>SSNS01000179.1:0-73554 GCA_006937985.1 Aphyosemion australe | reverse complement strand
ACATTGTGGGGACATTTGGCTGGGCATCACAGTGACAAAATACCCTAAAACATGGTTTTAGAGGTATGGTGTGAATACGCTTTTGGTTTAGGTTAGGGTTAATGTTATGATGTTTAAATACTCACATCATCAGGCTGAGGTTAGTCTCTGGGAGGTCACAGACAGGCTCTCTTTGGCTCTTCTGGATCTAGTTCTGCACTTTTCTGGTTAAAACAAACAAGCATAATGTTTGACAATAATATAATGTTTATAGTACACACCTGTGGTTCTCAGTTTACATCAGGGGGCCTCTGGTGCTGTGAAAACTCTGGGGCACCTAGACATGATTCTTAGGACGTTTATTAAAATAAATTAATTTTTGACAAATATTATCAAGACAAGGTATGTAGGGGGGATAAGTATTAAACTCTGCCTTGTAATTGATAAAAGGATATGTACATTTATGAATGCTGATGGCCTTATGATACACTTACTCTTTGAAGGAGAACCAGGAAGCTGAAGATGAAACAAACTCCATCTGACACAGCCCAGTTCTAATCATAATAAATCAGCTGCAGGAAGCCTCACACTTCTTCCTCACATCTTTTGTGGGAAAACCTAGAAAACAAAAACATGCAATTTGCAGATTAGTGTCTACTGTCTACCAATATTGTACAAAGGAGGTCAATGCTATTTTCTTAATTCATCTTGTGTTATTACTACTATTCTGTTTACTTCTTCTTTAAGATTTCTTAGAACCTTTCTTTAACCTAAAATCTGCATTTCTATTGATTGTGAACTAAAACTTCTCAAAGGGTAAAACCAGAAAAAAGTTCTGCACAGCAAAACTCTTCAGCATGTTAGCTAACTATTCTCCAGTCAGAGGGGAGGGTCTGAGACATGAGCTATATCTGATACCAGAAAGATTTGTTTGATTTCTACAGCAGCATTCTTGTGTCAGCTGTAACCTAAGTCAGTGTTTTGGTATAAATGATTAATAGTCTCATTTAGCCTTCATTGTCAGGGGAGCACCAGCAGTAAACATGTAGCTAACGTTAGCTAACAAGGAAGTGTTGCTGGTGGACACAAATATAGTACAACATAGTTATATTTACAAAGTACAAACAACAAAAATGCTCGAACTTACTTGTGAAAGTTATCCCCCGAGCCATGGTCTCAATAGTCCGCCGATTAGAGCAAGAATAAACCGCACAGAGCTCAGGCATCATGTTTACTGCTATTGTTATGGTTCGTGTCTGCCGGAAGCCCGACCGATCTAAGATGGCGGCCGCATTTCCTGCGCCCGAGCGGCCAATAGGGGGTCTATTGGGTTTACGCCAACACAGACATATACGTAGACGCCTCCAAAGACTGTATATGACGCCTCGTGGACTGGCGCTGCCTATAGGAGCTGCCGTAGTGCCCGGCCGCCATCTTAGTTGGGTCTCCATTCGCCCCCAGTGCATTAATTTCTACTGAGGAAGGTGCTTACCCAACTAAAAAACACATTCAATCAAACTTTTTCACAAAATCAGACACATGGTATGGCATGATAATTAAAATACAAACATAATTAAACTAAATAAAATAATGAAAATATAAAATCCCATCAGTTAGGCTAGAAAAGTCAATAGTAATCCCACGTGATCTGTTTTCAATAGTACACCGGTTGTTGCAACTGTAGGCTGCACAAAAACGGGCATAATTGCCCACTCTGCATTGACTTTGGAGAATGAGGAGACCCATCCAATATGGCGGCGACGCTGTTACGCTCTCCAGCGCCCAATGGGGCGTCTACGTATTAATTTCTATGTACGCCTAAACAGAGCGCATGACGCAAAGAGGGCGTGTCTACCTAGCATGCAATCTTCCTTCCACTCGGACTTGCTGCAGAGAGAAGTGTTTTCACATAGCTTGAGTGTATTTTCAAGACCTTGGATTGACAATGCCTGGCAAGAACAAGGAGTGTTTAACCAGTGATAAGGTACTGGACATGTTAGCAGCTGACGCTGGTGCTACTGTGTGTCCTGAAGACTCTTCCTCTGATGAGGAAGATTTAGTATATCCAGAAAAGGACAACAGTGATCTGGATTATGAAATCCCATCATCAGAGAGGTATGTTGTAATCCATGTTCCTTGTTTTTGATTTTTGTAAAATTACTGGTATATTTACTAAATAATATATATTTGTTGTTATTTGGTTAAAAAAAACAAGATGGCGCTGCACTAGCAGCAGCATGTTACAGGAGCTCTGGCTTCTGTACTTCTCTGTTTCTTCTTTCCTTGTCTTGTGTGGCGTGTTTTAATGTCTTTAAGGTGGGCATGTATCCACGGGAGTACTTTTGTGTCGTTTGGGATATGTTTTTTACTGTTTTTGGAACTTTTTGGGAACTCTGGAAAATCCCTCTAGCTCCTAGCAAGCATGGCTCCATAGTGAGCCTAAGTCACGCGGCCCATCTACTTCCGGATCATGGGGCTATTACAGTTTTTCTCCATTGGTTTGGCTCATTTCATGAAACAGAAATTACATTCTCAAAACTCTGAGATCATTTGGCAAAACACTCTCACAGTTGAGCACAACACTATAGCTCACCTGCAAAAGCTCATATTTCTTCCAGACCTGTTAGGTCAGGCTTCAATCTAAATCCCTTTCTCATTTAAACAGTCAGTGTCTCCAAAATGGCAAAGATCCTTCTCAATAGCTTTGGCTCATTTCTCGACACAGATCAGACATTCTCATCACTCTTGGTGCTTTTGTCAAAATAAACCTGGATGGTTGATCACAACAACATGGTTCACCTGCAAAAGCTCATATCTCTTCCAGAACTGTTAGGTCAGGCTTCAATCTAAATCCCTTTCTCATTTAAACAGTCAGTGTCTCCAAAATGGCAAAGATCCTTCTCAATAGCTTTGGCTCATTTCTCGACACAGATCGGACATTCTCATCATTCTTGGTGCTTTTGTCAAAATAAACCTGGATGGTTGGTCACAACAACATGGTTCACCTGCAAAAGCTCATATCTCTCCTAAAACAGTTCACTCATGTGTCAAGACATGGAGAAGATTAGTTTATTGAGCTTCGAGTTCTTCTTCCAGGACGAAAGAAGGAGCATTATTTTGGAGACATGATAAATCTAACCATGTGCAGCTAGCTGGGGGAGAAGAGATCCAGCCTGGATGAGTACACAGACACTGTGACCTCATCCATAAAGCACTGTGAGGACAGCATTATTCCAACACGAACCAGAGAGGTGTCGAAGATCTCTGAAGACTGGGCTCAGCTCCTCTGCACAGTGTCTGAGAATGGATGGATGCCATCAGGTGCCTTGCGGGGGTTTTGCTTCTTGAATAGCCTATTAACATCTTCTTTCAGGCCAGTGAGGGCTGTGTTGGAGGAGGGGGGGCATGCCTTTTGTGGGGAGACTTCTGGGGACAGGGAGGTGTGGGTGACCCTGTTGAGATGGAGATGGAGCTGATGGGTGGTGTCCTGGTTGGCTGGTGGACCATCAAAGTGGCATGAGAACTCGTTCAGCCTGTTGGCTAACTGCAGGTCCTTGGGGGAGTTGGGGGGTTTTTGGCTTGTAGTTGGTGATTTGCCTAAAGCCTGCCGCACACGAGAGCCAATAACTGAGCTACCGGTCATTCGAGGCCGTTTGCTCAGCAGATTACTCGCTGTGTGCACCTAATTTTCACTGAGTTTTCTGCCTCACGAGACGCTGAGGTGAAAATCAAACCGGTTTGATACTTTCCGCCCCACGGGGTGCAGAAACTCGCCGTGTGCGCACTACGTGAGCAGCCGGCTGTGCTGAAATCTTCCAAGTGACCAATCACAGTGTGTTCTCCCCTCACGTGATTCCAAGGTGGCAGCCTCCTGTCTGCATGACGGAAAAATAAACAAAACGGAGACTTTAAGCCCTTTTTATAAGATACACCATGCCGGCAAATCAGCGCAATATTACCGCAACGTGTAATGAAAATGAAAGTAAACACGCGCTTAAGTTTCACTTTTGTAAACAGGACCAGCTGAGAAACTGGAGCGATGCAATAAAAAGCAAGTTATGTCCAAGATACACGGAAGTCCAGAGAGACTGCCCCCATACCTCCTTTATGCCGCCATCACGTAATCTTTTATAAAACGGACATGATTGCGCAACATTACCGCCACGGTCTGAGCTCTTATAAATGACCTTAGGCTCCCAGATGCCGCATCGGCTTTGCGGCAAATTGGCGGCATTGTTTTATAGAAAGGGCTCATCAGCAAAACAAGTATAAGCATTTCCTCCATATCCAGCTCCGTCTCCGTTTTGTTTATTTTTCCGTCATGCAGACAGGAGGCTGCCACCTTGGAATCACGTGAGGGGAGAATGCGCTGTGATTGGTCACTTGGAAGATTTCAGCTCAGCCGAGTGCGCACACGGCGAGTTTCTGCCCCCCGTGGGGCGGAAAGTATAAAACCGGTTTGATTTTCACCTCAGCGTCTCGTGAGGCAGAAAACTCAGTGAAAATTAGGCGCACAAGGGAGTAATCAGCTGAGCAAACGGCCTCGACTGACCGGTGGCTCAGCTATTGGCTCTCGTGTGCGGCAGGCTTAAGCCCTTTCCACACAGAGGCCGAATCTTTAGCTGAGAATTGTTCTTTCAACTTCTGAGTACCTTGATTTTGCATTTTTCACCTCCCTGCTGAACCGGTATTTCACCTCTTTGTAGCTATCTGTGTCTGTTTTTAAATGCAGTCTCCTTCTCCCTCCTGAGCTGACTGATTTTGATGGTAAACCATGGTTTGTCATTACTGAAGCTCAGCCTGGTGTGTGCTGGAATAATGCTGTCCTCACAGTGCTTTATGTATGAGGTCACAGTGTCTCTTCTCCCCCATTGTAGCTGCTGCTTACCACATGGTTAGATTTATTGTGGTTTTCTCCACGTTTAATCATCCTTCTTTCGTCCTGGAAGAAGGATTCAAAGCTCACTAAACTAATCCCCTCTTCTCCGTGTCTGCTTTGATGACGTCAATATGGTGTGAGATGAACATTTGTAGTTCTATACATCTTTTCACACAAAACCTAAAATAACTTTTGTTGCCGTTCAAAAATAAGCACTTTTTTAGCATCAAAATGTGTCTTTAGAAAGCTGGTCAGGCTACAGCTTGACTACAGAGAGTGTAGCCTGATGTTTTTTATGGAGACGTGGATGAACAAGCTGATTGCAGATTTTGAGGTTTCCTTGGAAGGATCTAAACTAAAGTGGGCCGACAGGCGAGTGGAGCCGTGCGATAAGACGAAAGGCATGGGTCTGGCAGTGTGGGAGATGGTGCCACACGGTGCATGTCACAGTTGAGCCTAATTTATACTTCTCCGTCTGCGTCGGTATGGAGACACCATTATCCGTCGTCACAAGGGCTCTCCAACAGGCTCACAAGAACAGATGGAGTAGAGTCCACTTTTCTAACCATCTGTCGAAAGTGATGGAGACCGCAAGTCTGTGATTGGTCACTTCCTTTAACTTTGTCAACAGCACCGCCATTCCCCCTCAAAGAAATAAAACGAGAGCCGAACATATCTAGCTGCAGACACAAAGCAGATTGAAGAATGTCACTGTTACCAATATCTGAAGGAGTACAAAGATACGCAGCAAACCTTTTATTTGAATCAGGAAATTACGGCAAACATGAGTTTAGAGGTGATGAGGTCATGGAGGACAAATTTGTTTATGTTAAAAAGTCTATGAAATAACATAAACACACTAGAAACGGGACTGCATTGATGGCAGGATTCACAAGAAAAGTGTTACGCCCTCTGCTGTCCTTGCAGAGAATTGCTTCACAACACTGACACACCAGTGGAGAAGTATAAATCAGGCTTAAAACAACAACTCTGCACAACAGACATTGAGTTCCTGGCTGCTGTCCTCCGGCCTTATTGCATACCAAGAGAGTTTTCACACGCTTTAGCGTTTAATGTGTTGCATCCAAATTACGTAATTTTAGCAACCACGCTACTCCGCACGGCCCAAAGCTTCCCCACCGCGCACCTAGGAAATTTTCTAACTACGCGGAAAAACATGGCAGACTGGCAAGAGCTCGTAGTGGTGGAGGTTCGTAAATACAAACATCTCTATGATTCGGCCCATAAAGATCACCGTGATCAAAATGTTGTTAATAATTCGTGGAGAGAAATTGCTGTCACACTCGGAAAAGATGAGGAAGCAGTAAAAAAATGTAGAACAACAGTGATTTCTACTTCTACTATGGTGTAGTGTTGGATGCCGCCCCCTACAGTCTAGGAGAATATTGGCTCACAGCGGAGACAAGCCGCAGAAGGTAGGAAGGAACCATAAACGCTGCAAGTTCTGACGCGCGTTTCATTTCCATGTGGAATGTATACATGCGTCAAGCATGAACCAACCTTAAGAAGGGCCAAAGCCGCCTCCACCTCCTGAGGAGGCTGAGGTCCTTCAGAGTTAATTCCCATCTGCTAAACTCGTTTTATCACTCTGACTCTTCATTCATAACAGGCATTTTATCTCATCTTCTCTGTTCAAATCAGTCCTTTTCTCTGTTACTGTGAATGAATGTCTTTTCAACATATACATTTTTGTATTGTGACTTTACAGTGAATGTGATGATTATGATGATGATGATTACCAACCACCATCATCTGGACAGGCATCCTGCGTTCAGTCATCATCATCTTCTCCTGCTCCACAACCGAATACAAGGAAAAGAAAAGCACCAGACTCATCTTTCCTTCCAAAGCGGGCTCTGGGTGATTCAGTGGTGCAAGAGGAAAAGTGGCACAACAGAGAGGAGGAAGACATCAGACCGCAACCCCTCCAATTCCTGCCACTCAGGAAACCAGGGCCCATTTGTGACTCCACCACTCCATGGTCGCCACTCTCTCTGTTCCAGCTGTTCTTCAGTCCATCTGTGGTTCGTACACTCATTGAGAACACCAACGCCAACGCTGCCAGACGACTCAAGGCTGGACTGAAGTTTGTTTGGACAGCTCTGACAGTGAGTGATTTTTACATTTTCATGGCCATCATAATCTTCACCAGTCTTGTGAATGTGAACCACAGAGCGGACTACTGGAGAAAGATGTGGCCTTATAACTTTCCCTTCCCTGCGGACAAAATGACCAGAGATCGTTTTGAAGCCATCTTGTGGTCTCTGCACCTCAGCAACCCCAATGAAGATGAGGAGAACGAGAAAAAGAGGAACACAGCAGACTATGACAGGCTCTTTAAGATCAAGCCACTCTACACGGATATGGTGACGGCCTGCCAGGACCGCTTTCAGCCATATCAGACGATCTCCATCGACGAACACATGGTGGGATTCAAAGCTCGTCACAGCGTGAAGCGGTACCCAAAAGACAGGCCAACTAAGTGGGGGTACAAGCTTTTTGTGCTGGCTGACTCCTCCACTGGATTTATCTGGAATTTCTTTGTCTGCACTGGCAAGAGTGTCTCCGTCACAGGGCAAGGACTGAGCTCCTCTTCAGTGTTGGACCTCCTTCCTTCCTCTCTGCTTGGTGGAGGCTACACACTGTTTGTAGATAACGTTTGTACAAGCCCCACCCTCTTCCAGGACCTGAGTGCCAAAAATATTGGATGCTGTGGCACAGTCCGAAAAAATGGTATTGGTTTTCCCAAAACGGCAGAAAACGACCTCCCCAAAAAGGCTGAGAGGGGAGATTTACGGTGGCTGAGGAAGGACGGCATGCTGTTTGTAAAGTGGATGGATACACGGGAGGTTACCATGTGCTCCACAGTGCATGCAGCCTTCAGTGGAAAGTGTGTGAAACGCAGGGTGAAAACAGCTGGTGTGTGGGAGACCAGAAACATTCCAGTTCCTGATGCGGTTGTTGACTACAACAAAAACATGGGTGGTGTGGATTTGTCCAACGCTTTGACTGGCAGTGTCAGTCACAAATCCACAAAATGGTATAAGACCTTCTTTTACCATTTTATTGACATCGCCACCATCAACAGCTTCATCCTCCACAAGGAGCTTCTCAAGGTGAAGAAAAAAGCTGACTCAGGAAAGCCGCTCAGCTACAAGCAGTTCAAGGAGCAGCTAGCTGCAGAAATGCTGGAGTTTGCTGGGAGCAAATCAGCAGCACCTCCAGAGCCGCAGCCGCAACCGCAGCCAAAAAACCTCACCTGCATGCCCGAGTACTATGGAAGTGATGCCACACAGTCCAGGAGGCAGTGCAGGTATTGCCAGAAAGCTGGCATCCCAAAAGTGAAGACACCAGTCTACTGCAGGAGGTGTCAAGTCCCTCTGTGCTTCACATCCAAAAAGAACTGCTTTAGGAAGTGGCACGATGCACGTTCCTAAAGGGTCTAGATGCACATTGATTTAAATGTGTAAATATCATTTTTCTTCTTTCCAGCATGACTGTAATGGTTCTTTTTACCTGTGTTTTTACAGTGTTGTTTTCTTGTTGTTATAATAGTGTTATTGGTATTGGTTGTTTTTGCATTTTTAGCAAATTTGCATCAGTTTCTTCCTGTTCAAATGTTCATTTATGATGATTGTTACAGATTTGGTTTTTTTTCATCTTCATTGTTAATAAATTTGATCCATTAGGAGTCAAATGAGTTCCTCTGTACGATTTTCCCCTTATTTTGAATGGGTAAATAAATATGTGTTGGGTGGATTTTTCCCAAAAACTCTCAAAAACAAATTTTTGTTAGGTGGAATGACATAAAAGTGGAGAGAAAAAAGGAACCTAAGGAAAAAAACTAAAACATTTCTAATGTGCCAAAATGGTCAATAATAAGGTCTGCGTGGATTTCTAGTAACTACCTCTCTGAAGTTTCTATACTTCACTTTCTTGGAAGAATTTTGGTTCAGAAAAACGCTCAGATCCTATTCTGTGATTTGCTAGATTTTTTGGGCTGCAACTACATACTTTCAAAGGAATGTTAACATTATAAAGTGGATCTTTTTTGGTGAAAAATATATATTTTTTCAATTTCTGCAATGTTCCAAATGCATTTACTCTCACACTGTGTCATACGTGTTGCTGTTTAGAACTTTAGAGTATTCTCTGGAGTCTTTCCTTCATTTTGGTATTAAAACAGCTCAAATAAACCTTGTTATTGTTGAGATATACTCTATTCATTTTGGCCACGTCTTTTTAAGCAAATGGCGTATGGTTCAAAGAATTGTTTGAAAAAATATGGCTCTCAGGGAAAACGAGATGACCTGTAGAATCAGAACCTGCAATGACGGTTAAAAGACACTGAAACGGAGGTTAATGGAGGTCATGGGGGCTCCTCCTCTGCTCATACGAGCTCCAGAAATGGAGATTTCTGATGTAACGTTCGGTAGCAGGCTGTGTTTCTGTGCAGCATCCTCACAGGTCTGAGATCAGAACAGAGAATGAAGACACCGCACAGATGCCAAGTGTTAAATTAACAAAAAGATTAAAACATTGATAAAAATAAATACAGTGGGTACAGAACCATCAAGAAAGACTCCAAGATTTTTCACACAGGACTTTACCAAGGATGAGCAAGGACCGAGAGGGCTGACCACATCATCTAGAAGATTCTGATCACCAAAGAGTAAAATCTCCGTCTTTGAGTCATTTAGCTTCAAGAAGTTGATGGACATCCATTGCTTAACCTCGCTCAAGCAGTCAAATAAAGAAGCAATTTTATCTGGTTTGAGAGGAAAGTAAATTTGAGTTGCCGTGAAGCCACTCCTTGGTTATTTTAGCTGTGTGCTTAGGGTCATTGTCATGTTGGAAGGTAAACCTTCGGCCCAGTCTGAGGTCCTGAGCCCTCTGGAGAAGGTTCTTGTCCAGAATATCCCTGTACTTGGCTGCAACCAGTCGTCCTGTCCCTGCAGCTGAAAAACCCCCCCACAGCATTATGCTGCCACCGTCATGCTTCACTGTGGGGACTGCATAGGACAAGTGATGAGCAGTGCCTGGTTTTCTCCGCGTGCCGACAGGCAGGGCAGGCAACTGCTTGAGGCCCCCAGGCCACAAGGGGGCCTCAGAGGGATGATAAACTTTGAAGTCAGAACCACAACAGCAGTCAGACAGTAAAAAGTTGCTCTGTTGGCCCTGTCACACTCCCTGACGTGACCATCCTCCTCCCTCCGGGCTGTTCTAGTTCACATTTCCTCATCTTTTTCCATTCCATTCCATTTATATTTGTAGAGCACACTTATACACAGCCGAGGCCGACCAAGGTGCTGTACAGTAAAAACAACAGGCATACACAAAAACCAAACACAATACAGGAAATGGTGAGTAGTCCGATGACCACTACCAAATCAACAATAAAAAGTAAAAACATAATAAAAGGCAAACTAGGCGGAATTAAAAGCCAGCGAACAGAAATAAGCCTTCAGGCGTGCCTTAAAAACAGGGAGAGAGGGGGCCATTCTCACTGCCAAAGGGAGTTGGTTCCAGAGACGAGGCGCACAGATTGAGAACGCACGTGCTCCTCGTGTCCTCACCCGAACACTTGGGAGCTGTATCAGACGGTGGTCTGCTGACCGAAGGGTTCGACCAGGTATGTAGGGCTGAACTAGCTGAGTCAAGTACACTGGCGCATAAAGATAAAGTGATTTAAAAACAAGAAGTAAAATTTTAAACTGGATGCGGTAGCGCACCGGGAGCCAGTGCAACTGGGCCAGAACAGGAGTAATGTGCTCCCTCCTTCTGGTGTCCGTCAAAAGGCGGGCCGCTGCATTCTGCACCAGCTGTAGGCGCGCAACTGAGGAAGATGTGGATCCATAAAAAAGGGAATTCGCATAATCCAAGCGCGAAATTACAAATGCATGGATCACTGTGTGCAAGTTGCGTCTAGTCAGGATGGACTTCATCTTGGATATTCGGCGAAGCTGAAAAAAGCATGATCTAACCACCTGACTAATGTGAGAGTCCATCCGCAGCTCTGGGTCCAACACTACTCCCAGGTTAGTGATGGTTGGCTTCACTAAACTGGCGAAGCAGGGTGGCAGAACAGGGCTAACTGCAGTGGGAGAGGGAGGAACAAATAAAAGAGCCTCCAACTTTGACTCGTTCAAGTGTAAAAGGTTGTTGCAAAGCCAACCCTTCACTTCATTCAGGCAATCCACAGCCGGTTGCACTGACTCTAATGATTTTAAAGAAACATAAAATTGGCAGTCATCAGCATACAAATGGTACGTCACACCATGTCACCACCATCTTTACGCCTCCACCCCCCTGCTCTAACGGAGAAACGACAACACGCTTCTGAACCTGCGCTGGACAACAGCACTCTTTGCTTGGGCACCATGACAACTTTGCAGCACCACTTCCCATGACAGACATAATTTGTGATTTAGATACTTGCTCAGTTTGCAGTGTGTTTAAAATACTTTTTATTGGCAGGATCTGTCAGCTTAATCAGTTAATATAATTCCTGATTTGCTTTTTTTTTTCGTAAGGAGGATGAAAAATTTGTTAAGAATTTTGAACAGAATCGTGAAGCCCAGAACCACGCACGTTTGCTCTACTTTGTTCTCTACTTTGTTCATGACTCATGCTTTGGTCATTAAACTTCTACATGAACGGAAGAACTTTACTTTCATTAGTTCTTGTTGTGTCATTGAAGCAGAAATGGAAATCTCATTAAACTAGTGATTTTGGTTTAGCTCTGTAGACGGTTTTCACACAATGTAAAGTCAATCACTTCATTTGCCATTTTTATACATGAAGTCTGATTGCATTAATGTATTAAAGGGGACATATTATGCAAACTCACCTTTTGCATCATTTTCTGATGCCATGTGGGTCTCTACTGCTTCTATAAACAATCCAAATGTGGAAAAAATACATCTATTTTTTTTCTGTCAGGGTTTGGTTTTAGGAATGATGTTCCTAAAAGAAGCCGTTTAAAAAAGTCCCTATTTGTGATGTCACAAACGGGGAAAGTAGAAGAGAACCACCTCTCACGTGACAGAGAGCTGCTGCTGGAGGAGCAGCTTTGCTCCGAGCCCATCCCAGTTATTGGAGCCTCTCAGCTGCAGCACTAGTGGGGGATGGGTGGACGTGGCCAGGTCCAGATTGTTTTCTTAAAGTGACAGAGCCCTGAAACAGCTAATTCTGGAAGGTACTGAAAATGTCAAGAATAAAAGCAGCTGAAATCGTCTTATGTGACAGGAATTTACTGCAAAGATCTTCATGAAAATGTTTTGTATCGACTATAAGAAAAGTTAAGAAAAAGTCTTTATGTGAAATATTTAGGCTCTACCAAGGAAACACAATTACCTATTGTTATAAATCTGGTTAATTTTCCCATCTGCCATTAATGCTAATATCTGTATATTATTCTCTAATAAAATCCATTAAAAAAAGTTAAAAACATTTTTACAGATGTGTCCTTTTTGTTTTTGTCCCTAATCGTGATGGTGACGAAGGGGCTTAGGCAGAGTAGCATGAGCTGAACATCACCTCCTTTGTGCGGTCCTTTCCTTCTTTTCTCCAGCTCTTGCTGCAGGAGCTTCCAAAAGCACACCATCTCACTCTCCACTGCCCCTCCAGAGTGATGAAGAACATTTCTGAAATGTACCCTTTGCGTGAGAATCATTTGTGTCTTTACCTCTGAGTCTGATGACCACTAACCACCGGATGACAACTGCCTTTTCTAAGCTCAAACCCCCCACCACACACAGACACACACCACCACCACGTTAAAAAACAACTTTTTTTGCCCAAACAACGTTGAGTGTAAAAATGGTGAGAATGTGCTCTCAAATTAAAAGCAACCCAGAATCAGAGGAGAGAAGAAATTTCAAACCTCAGAATGTTCCTGTGGTTCAGCTTTAGGAAAACAGAGTCTGATAAGAAAAACGCAGAGGAGCATATTGTTACACAGATTTATTCACTGGTCGTTCGTTCTTCTCCTTTGTGTTTAGTCCTATTTCACACAGGTTTGTTGTGATCAGAAATTTTATTTCATTTTTTAGTTATGCAACTTTGTTTTGAGGACATGTCAGTGGTGCTCGTGAGGAACATTTTGTCCCTTGTGGTGCCTGTGGCCACATGACTCCTCTTCCTACTGACAATCTCACGACTATCTCACTCACACACACACACACACACACACACACACACACACACACACACACACACACACACACACACACACACACACACACAGAGCTGTGTGGTGTACCCCAAGGCTCGGTTTTGGGTCTACTCCTGTTTTTACGAAACACCCTCCTGGATAGATCATTGATTCATGCAGCAGGCGCTCTTCCAACCATCTGAACGATTCAGATGATGACCAAGAGTCCTTACCTGACCCTAAAGTCAGATTCACACAGCGAGATTTTTAAATTGTCGGCCATTTTCCAAGCCTGAGGGACCACACGTGTGGAGATAAAAAAATCACAACTATGAAATCTCAACAATCTGAAGAGCTGTTTTATCTCCTTAGTCCACCAACATAAAACATGTTTAGAAGCACAACTGTTACAGTCTATCATTTTGATAGCTATTTATGGAAGATAAGAAGATGAAAGTTCCCTTTTTTCTCAGAATTTAGTCAGAATTCTTAGATAAAACTCAGAAATATTTTTTCTCTTTCTTAAATACCTACTATAGGAGATTTGTTGTCATTTTTGAAAAATAGCCATTATGTTTCTATTATTAAGCTGTAAAATAAAAATAAAACGTTTACAAAAACAGTATGGATAATTTTTCTATTATGGGATGTTGACATTTGTGGAAAATGATGTAAAAAATTTAAACAAACGATCTAAAAATATTGCTGGTTTTATTTTCATTCTGCTGTGGAAATTCAATGCAATTTATTCCATGAAAAACCTTAAAAGTTGCTTAAAGGTTCAATCTGGAGATTATCCCCTTTCAGGAATTATGTATGATTTTTTAGAAATCTGTAAACATGATAGTCATACCCTGTACTGTCATGTAATGTAGGCAATTCATTATATTGTGCTGAGCCCACCCCCCATCCCATAAAGCCACATGCAATTTAAATTTAGCACTGCTCAGCATTAGCCAATAGCTCTAGACAATCACAGAGCATGTGCGCGTATAGACTGAATCAAATTTGGCAACATTTCATTGGACGAGTAAGTCTTTAAACTATATATGAATAAACAACATGACGTGAGAATAATAACAGTAAAACATTGTTTTAGTTCTGTTGGCCGACTAGAGGTGCACGTTCACGAACGTTGGTTGGTTTCGGATGTAAATACGGAAGTGGTATGAATGGCTCAAGGTGCAGTACATTTATCAGCCTCTAGATGGTGTCGTTGGCTTGAAAACAATTCAGAATTTCTGCTTTAAACTTGCATATTTCTATATAAATTTAAAAACACGAGTTTTTAGGACTTCTAGCCAAAGTTCTAAGGAGCCATTTTGGATGGTCCAAAGGGCCATCTGTAGCTCCAGAGCCACAGGTTGTAGACCCCTGGTCAAGTCTATTGAAACTTTGCTCTTGGAGTTATTGCTTTTCTTTTATTTTGAATTATGCACTTTTTCACACACACGCACACACACACACACATACACATACACACACACACACGCACACACATATTGTTGTATATCGTTTTTTGGTATTTTATCATGTTTTTGTATGTTTTTAATCTGCAAAAACTCCTTTAGAAATGAACTTTAAATACTTTCTTACATCAACTTGGCTAAAACTATTTTATTTCAAATGAATCCAATGTGATTTGTAAACGCTCTACCTCTCTAACAGCATCAGTGCGTTCCTCAGACACCTGCTGAAATAAATCCCTCAGGTTGGCTGCCATCTGGTGGAGGATCCAAGAGCTACAGGTGATGAAATTGTGTGTGTTTTTTTTAAAGAGGTCAATTAAATGCAACATAAAATAAAATTCCTCTAAAAATTATTCATGCTCAGGCTTTAAATTAGCCAGTCATCGTATCCAAACTAAGTCTGGAATGATTCTGTGTTCAGATCCTTTAAATGGGGGAATTCCAGAGAAATATTTTAGTTTTGAATATTTCACTAAATGTTAGTGAAGGAAAAGAAGATGATGCAAAAATAATTTAATTAAAACACAGAGTAAAGATGATATAGAATTTATCTTTGTCAAATGAGTAAAAGTGACTCTGGCTTGTTTGTTTAATTCCTGCTGGAGAAATGAAATGAATCATCAGCATTTTTAAAATCAAAACATTTGACCGTGTTTCAGTTCAAACAGCTGTTTTACGCTGAAGTGCAGCAGGTGGGATGTTTTCTTTCTGACTTGGATGAATGTCGTAAATTCAGCGGATGCTGCTGGTTGTGTCAGAGTTAAATGTCAAACCGCATTTTAATATGAACGCTCACTCACACATATACCACCAGGACCACCTGACAGGACATGTAAACACACCTACACACACGCGCGCACACACACACACACACACACCCCAGCCCTCACTCCACAACGACACAGGAAGTCACAAAGGTGACCCATTTCCAACAGAGCTCTTATTTGGTTTGGTCTCTATGCACGTCTTACTGAGTGTAACAGAAACATGCTGTTTGAGTAAAACACACACACACACACACACACACACACACACACACACACACGAGTCTTTGATTTATTGTGCTAGATGAGGCAGAAACATAGTTCTTTAGTCAGAAAATTGTACAAGTTGCAGATTTATTATAGAATTTGCTTCTTTTTTATAGAACAACATTCTGCAGAGGCACACACGCACACACACACACGATAGACCAGCTGCCTTCATTTGGATAAAAATCAACTCATTCAATGCTTAAAAGTCTCTTTGACTTCCACTCTAGAACGGTGCCTTCACATCTCTCCGGAATCAACTCTACAGCAACATCGTGCAAATCTTGTTGCTATTTACACAATCAGAGCACAGAGAATACATGTTTTGGCAAAGCATCGCATTGTGAAATGAAACTACTTGGAGCTTTTGCTGCATGTTTTCTTCTAAAGATAATAAGAAACAGAAAACATGATTGTCACAAGTATGGTTTAATTAAAGAAGATAATTAGCTTTGCTGTTCTTGACTAATATATATATATATGTGTGTATACTTCATTTACTGTGACAGGAGAATTAAAACATTTATAGTTTAGATCTTGGGGTTCTGTGGAAAGGTCATGAACAGTTACTCTCCTACCTGTAGCTCTATGAGTCGCCCCAGTATTAAGAGACAGAGATCAGTTCTGATCAGATTGACAGGCTAATGGCTAGTCACACCAGAGCCTGTTAAGATACAGAATGATGTAATCTTACAACTTCCACAGTCCCTAAAATGTGATTTCTAAAGAAAAATTAAACCATCTAATTTCTTCTGCTTTACCAGGACCGGGTCATGGGGGCAGCAGCCTGCAGAGAGGCCTCTTCCTAGATACTTGGGCCAGCTCTTCAGGGAAAAAACCTAGGGCTTTCCCAGGCCATCAACATAGTCCCTCAATTGTGTCATTTAGGTCTCCTCCTGGTTGGACGTGCCCGCAATACCTCACCAGGAGGAATCTTAACCAGATGACCGAGCCACCAGGCTCCTATCGATGTGGAGGAGCAGTGGATCTGCTGAACCCCTCCCAGATGGCCAAGCTTCTGACCCTATCTCTAAGGGAGAGCCCAGACACCCTGCGGAGAAAACTCATTTCGGCCGCTTGTATCCACAATCTTGTTCTTTTGGTCACTACCCAAAGCTCGTGACCATAGGCGAGGGTAGGAACGTAGATCGACCGGTAAATTGAGAGCTTCGCCTTCTGGCTCAGCTCTCTCTTCACCACGACAGACCAGAACAACACCTGTATCACTGCAGATGCAGCACCAATCCACCTATCCATCTCCGGTTCCATCATTCCCTCACTCGTGAACAAGACCCCAAGATACTTAAGCTCCTCCACTTGGGGCAGGACCTCGTCCCTGACCTGCATTCTACCCTTTTCCGACTTAAGACCATGGTCTCTGATTTAGAGGAGCTGATTCTCATCCTGGCTAATTCAGCTGTGAACTGCTCCAGTGAAAGCTGGACATCACGTTCTGATGAAGCCAACAGGACCACATCATCTGCAAAAAGCAGAGACCTGATCCTTAGGCCACCAAAACGGATCCCTTCACCACCTTGGCTGCACCTAGAAATCCTGTCCATAAAAGAACAGAAATGGTGACAAAGGGCAGCCTTGGTAGAGTCCAACTCTCACCAAAAATGAGCTTGACTTACTGCCGGCAATGCGGACCAAGCTCTGACACTGGTCGTACAGGGACCCAACAGCCTGTATCAAGGGTCCTGGTACCCCATACTCCCGGATTACCCACCACAGGACTACCTGGAGGACACGGTTGAATGCCTTCTCCAAATCCACAAAACACATGTAGATTGGTTGGACAAACTCACACACACCCTCTAGGACCCTGCTAAGGGTCTAGACGTGGTCCAGTGTTCTACGGCCAGGACAAAAACCACATTATTCTTCGGCTATACGTTGAAACTTCCTCTCCAGAACCCCTGAATAATCCTTACCAGGGAAGCTCGGAAAAATTAAATCATACATTTTTGCGACTGCAGGTTTTTTAGGAAAGCAGCTCGGACTAGCTGTTAGCTTGTTAATCTTATGTCTACTCTCCGTTTCTCTATACTGAGTTCATTCACAGTGATCAACACACTCATCCTGGTACTTTCTGAAGTAGCACTGTGTAACCAGAGAAACTGCATCAGTGCAACATTGCTGAACACAACAGTCAACATTTACAAACCATGTTTAGGTAAGTCGACAAGCAAACTAGCTCTCCAGCTGACAAGATTAAAAGATGCATTGTGGGTAGCGTGTGACATCAGCATATGATAAATGTAAAACGGACATTGACGTAAATTACAGTTTGTTTAAAAATTCTGAGTCTGCCTGGACTAGCCCATTAGCTAGTCAAACTGGTCAGAACTAATTGTTGTTTCATCAAACCGAGGCTGTTCAGAAATCTACAAAAAGTAAGATGCAACTTGTTCAAAACCTTTATCACAGAAACCAACTTTAGTTTTAATGAATAGAGTAAATACAGGACTTGTATCTTTTAGCTTTGCAAGCTTTAGAGTAACTCGTGTCTAGTCGTTTAGCGTTTTTGCAGGTTAAATAAGTAGCTAATTGGCAAAGATGAGCCTTTTATTAATAAAGGAACTCTTCATTGTTTTATCAGTAAAAAGCATTAATAGTATTCCTACCAACAAATAGATCAGTTTTAGTAATGTTAATCATTTATTAGTAAAAAAAAACAAAGGTCATTATAGCTTTATTAGAACAGCTAACCTTTACTAAGATTAACTTTGTTGATGAAAGTAAAATAATTTGCCTTATTAATAAAGTTAATCTTTACTAAAATGAACTTTTCTCTAAGAAAGGTGTAAGCTAGCATTAAAAACTTTATTAACAAAGCTAACATTTACAAAGCTTTACAGGGCAAAAATGAGGGAAACTTCCTTCCTGAAGCTAACAAAATTAGATTTATTAGGCAACATAATGAGCTTTTTATTCAAATAAACTCAATAATAAACTAATAAATTCAACTAAATAGGTTATAGTTAACTTTGCTAGTACATCTAATGAGATTAAGTTTATTAGTTAAGCCAATCTTTACTAAAATAACGTGTTTTTTGCTAACGTAGCTAATGTTGATTAAAGCGCAATGCTACGCTAAAAATAACTTTTCTAATAAAGCTAAATTAGATTAGCAATAAGATTTGATTTATTAGTAAAGCTAATCTATAAACAAGTAAAGCTGCCTTACAGGTAAAACTCCATTTATTTCAGTAATTCGACTGAGAGACCATTTAAAGGCTCAGGAACCATATTCAAGTGTGCACAATATTCTAATCTTTCCAGTTTCACCTGTATTTTATGTACAGGTTTTTCATTGATGTGTCTCGTTAAGCTGGACAAGCCGTTTCTTTTTTATTTTCACACCGGTGATTTAGTTCAACAAACTTAAAACGTTAGTCATGATCATTATTCTTTGTTAAAAGAAGATCCGTGTGTAAAAGTCAGTCTTTGAGATGTGTGCTGAGTAAATGACCGGATTTAAACAGCATCGGTTTGCAGCAAGCAGGTTTTTCTTCTTTTTGTTTAAACGACACAAAAAAAAGGAGGTTGAGCTCCACAATCAGATTAGAGTTTTAAAAGTTTTAAAAGTCCTCATGACTAAAATCTGTTTTCAGAGAGATTTGTTGCTGAATGTCGTCTGCAGCTCTTTCAGGGTCATGTAGCCGGTCTTAAAGGGTTCTGTGGGCATGGAGGAGGACCTGCACATGGAGGCAGAGCTTCCAGCTGCTGCAGTTTCAGGCACGTGCACCTCCTCACTGTCAGAGGAGATCTGAGCCACAGGGGGGGGACTAGGAGGAGGAGCTGGGGAGGAGGAAACTGATGTACAAGCAGGGAAATTCAGAGGAAGGAGGACAAATTGTGAACTTGGATTATACACAACATCCATGTGTTCTGTACAGGTGTCTGATTCATCGTCCTTCATGATACAAAAACCTGAGTCTGGGCTCGCTGGTTCCCTCTTCAGACTCTCGTAGCCCGTACCAGAGAACTCATCGAACAAAGAGGGGTGATGGATGTGAATGTCGGGCAGGTCGTGGTAGAAGAAGTAGGCCGGGTTGGGGTCAGTTCCAGCAGAGCCGCTGGAGGAGCTGGACATGAAGTAGCCCATGTTGGAGAAGCTGGACAAGGAGGAGGAGTTGTCAACAATGCCGCTGGAGTCAGAGGCAGAGGAGGGGGGGTTCTGGGAATGGAGCAGAGCATTGGTGCGGCTGGAGGATAAGGAGGGAGAGGGCACCCCTGCCCCCCCGCTTTCACACACCTCTACAGGTGAGATATCACAGGGCGAGGCCACGAGGAAGGATTCAGGCGCTGACAGGGGATTCAGCCATTTCTACAGAAGAAAATCAGACCCATTAAACTCATTTTTTACCCGTACTATAGATCAGAGGTTCCCAAATTGGGGGTCGAGACCCCCAAGTGGGTCCCCACAAGATTACAGGGGGGCCCCAAAATTTTGTCTTTGCTGAGGTTGTGAGGTTAGCAAAATTTTATTTGTAAAAATTACATTTATAAAATCCCAATAACACACCCTACAGTATAATCAGAACTCCATATAAAAGTTATAACTCTGTATGTCTGTAGAAAGTTTGCAAATTATCACATTTAATGTGTTTATGCATGTAGGAGTTGGGGTTGGGGGTCCTGGCCCGTCTTGGACACACCCCTGTGATAGATGATTCTGCACTAAACTGTGTGTCATGACTTAAAAGTATCTAATATTTCCACCTCACGACACAGTTGCCACTAAAGAGAAGAAACAAAAACCACAGAAAGGAAACAACTCGAATGCATTAAAATAGATCCATATTTATAGAGTGACACCTGCCAGCTGATGCATATGAAACAAATGTTGCATCCAGTGGTGCACAACAGGACACCGTGTGTGTTTTCTGTAGTTCAGTCCTGACCCAGGAGCTGCAGCAGCGTTGAGCTAGCTTACCACGCTGACCTGAACCATTAAGCTAGTATCCGTTTGTGAACCAAATACACAATAAACTAACAGAGCTAATATTGTGTGTTCTCTCCCATCCTGGAGATATGACATCACTGCAGCCTGATTGGATAGTTGTAATGCTGGTCCTGGACCAAAAGATTCTGGAGGTCCAGAACTGAAACCAACATGGAGATTACAGATCACACATGATTTTTACCTTCAGGTCTTCTTCGTTGAGGTTTTTGAAAAACTTGGAGGGGTTCGGTACTGGTTTATCTTTGAGGTGCCTGAGAGAACAAGTGAATTAATCCAGCTGTATATAGACATGAACAAGTTCAGTATGAAACTCACCTGCAAGTCCTGAAGCTCTTATAAAGAACCAGAACAACAACAAATACGAGAACAAGAATGATTCCTTTCAGCGTCAGAGACATCTGATCCAGCCACCAGTCTGAAATACACAGATAACCTTGTTTAATGCAGGGATTGGACTAAACACATCCCACTGTGCAAAGACCTAGTTCCTATAGACGTGGTCTGGACCGACAGACTCAATATAGACAAGATCTGCACGTCCATGTGACATTGACTGTTTGCGGGGATAGCTCCTTAGCACATACGCCAACCAGGACCAAATCACTCTGTATTTGTAATTTCACATTTCCATGCTAAAAACGGTAAATTTTATCACTGCTGCTCGATTCTGCATTAGCCTTGTACAGAGATTTTTCTTTTAATTAGTAGCAATTGCTGAAATACGAGCTGGTAACAAGTTCAACTCATTTCAGCTGCTTGTATCCATGATCTTATTCTGTCACACCCAAAGCTCATGACAATCGGTGAGGATTGGGACAAAGATCAACCAGTAAATTGACAGCTTTGCTTTCTGGCTTAGCTCCCTCTTCACCACAGCAGACTGGTTCAGCATCACTGCAAACGCTGGCCTGATCCGCCTGTCCTTATCCCACTTCCACTCACTCGGGAATAAAACTCCCCTACTTCAAGTAGGTCCTCCGCCCCGTGCCAGGGTTGGCAATCCACCTTTTTCCAGCCAAGGACTATGACCTCCATTTTGGAGGTGCTGATCCTCATCCCAACTGCTTCATATCATGCTGCAAACCTCCTCAGCAAGAGTTGAAGGTCACAATTTGATGGAGCTAGAAGGACTAGATCATCTGCAAAAAGAGAACCTCTTGCTACCAAACTCAACACCCTTCACCCAACGGCTGCACTTAGAAATTCTTTCCATAAAGACCAGAACTGGTGACAAACAGCAGCCATGGTGGAGTCCAATCCTCACCGGGAACAAGTCTGACTTACTGCCAGCAACGTGGACCAAACGCACACGTTCTTTGTACAGAGATTGAATGGCTCTTAACAGAGGGCCATTTACACCATACTTCTAGGTGCTCCTGTGGACACGGTCATAAGCCTTCTCCAGATCCACAAAACACATGTTGGGCAGACTCCCTACCCCCTCCAGCACCTAGCAAGGGTAAAGAGCTGGTCCACAGTTCCACAGCAAAGACAAAAACCCCTTTAATGGACTTGGAGTTCAAGGCCAACACTATGTGTTGAGGTGAGTTCAACAATATCTGGCCAAACATTCTTCTGAGTGTCTCTTTGTCCCGCTCTTCATCTTGCACCAATTTCCCATTGGAGACCCTACCAGGGGAAAACCTGGCTCCAAGGAACACTCCCGCCAAGGGCTTATTGGCCATCTTTGAGTTCTGGAGAATCCCAGAATGGACGGTATTCTCTAGGGCCGGTGGGTATGCTCTGGGTCAGAAGATTTTTCTGCCATGTTGTGGAGTTCTAATTAACTTCTACTAGCCAAGACATGCTCTGCTCTCTCCTGGACGCTAAATCAACAACAGCCGTTCCCGTCACGAGCCAAGATGAGTGAGTGCATGAATGCTAATAGGATCTTTGTGACGTCAATGTTTATGTTTTTCGCATTGCATCATGGGACCTGGGTGGCAACAAACAGCGTATTTAGCCTATAATTCAATTGTTTGGCATGCTTGGAGGAGGATTTAGCGACACAGATGGATCTTTCTTGCTGTGTGGTTGATCGTTTGGCCCGTGGGAGGCTTGATAAAAAGTTTTATTAGAATTTCCTCCGTAAAGGAGCGCGAAATATGAAATAGATGATTGCGGGTGACCCTACTGTCTGAAGAAAGCCTGGATTCCTGCAGCAACGTCAGTTTGTGCGACTCATTTGTTCATGGTAAGTGCTTGTAACTAAGTATTTTTTAATAAGAGAAGATGCTTTTTAAAATATTCATCTTCAAGTAGTTTTAAATCCACGGAGTCATTTAGTTTTTGCGTTCTGATTCACGTCTCAACCGGCGATCGTTATAATAATAAATAAACGAATAAGTAAAAAAAACACTGATTAATGAAGACTTACCCAGCTTTGCAGTCGCCGTGAGGATTTATCCGTTTTCTTTGACAATCACCCACAGGTGATGTGAATCATGCTGACTGCTAGCCGGCCGGTGCCGACTTCAGCACGACCACGGCTTTACCGAAGTCACGGCTTCCTGTTTTGCAGAATAGTTCAGCCAAACTTTCCTTGGAACACAATAATCGTAGACCTCCAGACGTTTGAAAGCCTTTAACTGTTCATGAGTGAAGGGTCCAGGGCTTTCTGTTGAATAGGAATAAACGTCTCCCCAGCAGAGTTGTGGAGAAAACACCGGCGAATCTGACCAACGTTTTCTGTCATCCCAGAGCTCAAACAGGCTTTAAATAACTTTATTTTTGTCTTCATTACAGATTTTAAGCTTCTCTCTAACCCTCCTGTCTTTAGACGTTAAAGTGTTTATATTTTGGGGATTTCGCCCGTTAACTCGCGTGAAAGTGTACGTCGCGTATTGATAGCAGGCCGTCTTCTGCCACACAGCCACTCGCACATGCACACAACGATGAAAAAAAATGTCAACAAAGATCCTCCTATAATTTGACAATATGATATGCAAATGTCACCAGGTTTTCTAATCCACGCATTTTTCTGTCTATTTTCTATCGGCGGTTAAAACTGCAATAACAAATCTACAGAACAAGCTAGCTTTTGAACGCAAACACAGTCACAGAACTCTCACCCCTCCCGTCGGGTATCATCCCAGGGCCATGTCCACCAGAACCAGAAACCCACATTGCCAGAGGAAATGAGAGAGCGATAAACACCAATTGCCATTTTTTTCTACATCCAAATGCTTTTGTTGTCCGTGACTTCAAATGGTGTTTTTCTTTTTGTCCTAAAGTTGAAGTGGTAGCAGCTGTTTCTCCTTCTCTGATATTATTGAGCGGAGAACCTCTCACACCAGTGGTGTTCTGCTGCTAAATACGTGAGTGTGGAATGAGTGGAGGACCCAGGGAAGTGCAGCAGTTTGGCAAGGCCGACAACCAGATGGTCCAATTGTTGCTTTTGGTCCGAGCCGTGTTATTGGCTGAGATTTTTAGACAAATGCGAGAGAACCACTTTATTATTTTTATAATTATTCACAATATGTTAGAATGTTGTTGAGAGGCATTACAATTTTTAAGCTAGCTTGTTCTGTAGATATCCTATTGCAGCTTTAATGCAGGAAATAGGGGTAGAAGACGATTTTCACATTTGGCCTAAACTCAGAGTGACCAAGCATATCAAGTAAACAAAGGTAACTCAGTGAACTTTGCCTTTAAGGATACCACTGATTACTGTAATGGCTCTAAAAACAATCTTGTCAGATGTTCCTACAGTGTGTGGTGAGTTAACTGATAAAACAATAATTTTCTTGTTTCTACCATGATGAGTTGAGGTGTCCGTCTTGTTCATTTCTTCCACCCAGGATGTTGTTGGACTCCAGTCGCTCCAGTGGCTATTGTTTCTGTTCCCAGGTCTGACTTTTACTCGAGTGTCCAGGAGGCCCTTTAGATCCCTAACAGGTAATTTCAGGTTCTGCTTATCTGAGGTCAAATTCTTGGACTCCTAGCATTGGAAGAAAATTCAACAAAGGATTAAAAAAATAAGAAGCATCTTCACAACAAATTGGATCAGTTCTCAAACATCTGATTATTGCATGCAGAGAAGTTCTAAACAGAAATATTCATTTCAATATTTCAGGTTGTTTGAGTGTTTCAGCTATGAAAAACATTCAGCAGCATCAAGATGTTGATATTGGTAGTTTCTATGAGGACAGATGAAAAAAAAAAACAGATCTAACTTTCTGATAAACTTACGCCCAAAAACAAGCAAAGGACCCAGACAGTTGCTGAAAGCCTGAAAGGCTATTTAAAGTGGGCATACGTTATTTCAGTAAATCAGCTTTAGTATAAATGAATGCCTTAAGAGTTGTTTACTGTGGATAACAAGCTCTGGTGCTCCTGTTTCAGGAAGTAGAAGTTAGTCAGAGGAGTGGGGGCCAGAAAATGACAGAATTTGGAGTCTTACTCATTAGCATTAAAGGTGTTGAACACTTGTTTAATCAATACTTTTGTGGTGGTATCTAGTAGGAATGAATGCCTTTTAAATCATACTCAGGGAAAAACAGCCCAGAAGCACCTGTATCAGCATGTAGAGGTCAGCGGGAGGAGAAAGTAGCTTCAGACAACAGGATTTAGAGTCTTATTTTCTGATATCTGGACATCTCTCCTCTGATTGGCTAACAGCAGCACGGCTCTACCACTGACTCTGTTTGCTCTGCAACGTTGATGTTTTATCTCCACTAACAACACAAGCCTGGAGGAGCTCTGCTGTGTGGTGGAGTTGCAAATGCTAACGGTTAGCTTCTACTAGCCGAGACATTCTCTGCTGTTTCCTGGACGCTAAACCAACAACAGCCTTCCTTGTCGTGAGTCAAGATGGGTGAGTCCATGAATGTTATGTGACAGTGTGACGTAGATCTGTCAGGATTTTCTAATCCTAGAGTTTCACCGTCTATTTTCTATCAGAAGCTAATGCAGGAGATAGGTGTAGGAGACTATTTTCATGTTCAGCCTGCATGAAAAAGTCACATTGACCGATTATAATCAGAAATAATAATTAAAATTGTGTTCTCAGTGTTCCACACCTTTAACAGCAACTTGACTCTTCTGCTACCTCCGTTCGCTCTTCCCAACAAACATTGGTCCGACGTCGTGTCCACGTCCAAAAATGGTCGCGGTAGGACGGTATAAATTTGTAAAAAAATATGTAACAGAACATGTCCCAAAGTCCATTCAGATACATTTGTACATGCCTACAGTTATATGCACAATTGTTATTTTGACAATTAATTACGTGTAGTACAACATGTGAATCAGTTTGAAGATCCATTTTTATCATCATTCACACGGCAAAGGTATAGCTCAACTAGTAAGTCATCCGACTTCCACGCAGAGGACCCGCTGGGACAAACATTAACATCGACAACCGGTAAAACGAAGTATTCTATTTATGATTTTATTATTATTAATAAATGTAAAAACGACATTTTATTTTACTGTGTAGCTCAGACGTTCACTGACGGTCATTAAACTTTCAAACAAGATGCGCGAAAGACGTAATTCACAGTGAGAAAACATGTGTAATTCACGTCCAGAAAAGACGTGTATTGCACGTCCAGAAAAGACGTGTAATGCACGTCCAGAAAAGACGTGTAATGCACGTCCAGAAAAGACGTCGGTTCAACTTTCATTTTGGAACTATTTTTCAACCATGATGGGACGTCTCGGACTGACGTCGTTTCGATGTCCATTCGACGTCCGAATGTTTGCTGGGTTCTTTCTTGGCTCAAAAAACTGCAACATTGATGTGTTACCTCTGCAAATAACACAAGCCTGTGTCCTGCTAATGCTAACGGTTGGCGAAGACGCATAAGAGACCTGGTCACCTGGATGATGAAGCTCAATGGTTAATAAAGGAATCACGGAAGCGCTGTGATGCGCTCCGTCACGCTTCCAGGAGACGGTACCGTAGGAGGCGAGCTGCCATGGTTCGCCGCATGCTACAGGAGCGAGCTACTCGGCGTATATGGAAACATTCACGACCAAGTGGCGAAGTTTTCTGGTCAGACGTGTTGAAAAACTTTGCTTTCCCAGTCACGTGATATATGTAATCTAGGTGCGCACCAGCGTCCCCCGCTCCCCTCCTCCTCCTCCCTGTCCGGAACTCGACCTCACCAGTCTGAAGCAGCCACCCTGTCCGTGACAAGTCCGGTCCTGTTACTAGGGGCTGCGTCCGGTCTAATTCAGTTTACCGGATATTTGTATTCAGACACAAACGTCTTACGGACAGAGTCCCGAACATTTCCGTTTTTCATGGCCTGTCTGAAGGGGGCTCAGCAGTCTGACTGCTGGAGTCATAGGCGTCATTTTAGCTTTGGTCAGAAAGTCCAGTCAATTGCACGTCATAATGTCAATTTATCATTCATGGACTCACCCATGTTGGATCACTACGGGGAAGGCTGTTGTTGGTTTAGCGTCCAGGAAACAGCAGAGAACGTCTCAGCTAGTAGAAGCTAACCGTTAGCGTTAGCAAGTCCACCACACAGCAGCACTCCTCCAGGCTTGTGTTATTTGTGGAGATAAAACATCAACTATGCAGAGCAAATGGAGTCAGTGGTAGAGTCGTGTTGCTGTTAGCCAATCAGAGGAGAGATGTCCAGATATCAGGAAATAAGACTCCAAATCCTGCCGTCTGCATCTCACCTCTCCTATGGTTCACATCTACTGCCTGAAATAGGAGCACCAGAGCTTTTATCCACAGAAAATGAATCACATGATATTCATCAGATGTGTTGCAAAAACGAGTGAACTTGGTCTTTAACTTTTATTGACTGAATAAAGATCCAATTTTCAACACCTGTAAAGAAACGTCAAACGGATGAATACTTATATGAATTATTTATAATAATTTTCCCCAGCTATCTTTAAACCACACTCTAGTTTATGGTTTATGGTCATTGTTCTCAGCAACATTAAAACCAAACTGACGCCCTTGGCTGGAGTTAGACCCGACCCTACTGAGGGTTAATCGGTTTAGATGATGAGTGAGACAGATGAGTGGATTAGGAGGAAAGCTTTGGGACTAAAGCTGATTGAAGTCTAAACAGACTCTTGAATCTTTTGAAGGTTCAGATCAAGAAACCATCGGAAGTTATCCCCACCCAACTCACACAGAGCTGTACATATACTTGCTCACCGCCCATGGCTGGTCGCTCCGTTTGACCTGAAGGATGAAGACCAATTCTGATCTTAACAAGTTGGAGACGGGACCTGTGAGATTCCAGGAGATCCAGGTGTCGTTGGCGGTTCTGTTGACGCGTGGAGCCTCTGGAGGATGCATTTTAACTGTAAACACACAAAACCATGGGGAAAAGTAAAAGGGTTTGCCAGTTTTTTCATAACACGTTTAAAAAGTGATCCATTTCCATCCATCCATTCTCATCCGCTTGATTTAGGGTCGGGTCGCGGAGGCAGCAACCTAAGCAGAGAGGCCCAGACTTCCCTCTCCCCAGCCACTTGGGCCAGCTCCTCCGGGGGAATCCCAAGGCGTTCCCTGGGCAGCTGAGAAACATAGTCCCTCCAGCGTGTCCTGGGTCTTCCTTTGGGACTCCTCCTGGTTGGACGTACTCGGAAAACCTCACCAGGTAGGCGCTCAGGAGGCGTCCTAACTAGATGCCTGAGCCACCTCAACTGGCTCCTATTGATGTGGAGGAGCAGCGGATCTACTCCGAGCCCCTCCTGAATGACCCATATCCATAAAAATAAAATACATATTTATTTCTGGACGTTTGGACAATTTGTGTCAAATACCCGAGGACCTTTCAGACAAACAGATAAATAATTAAAATAAAGCTCACTGTGATCCCGTGGACTGTATTTTGTGAGATTCTTGACCAGTCGGCCGTCACACGTCATGCTGATGTTTGGGATCACTACAGAACCAGAGAACTCCTGCAGGGAGTCAACAAACAATTTAAATGAGAAGAAAAATCATGTTTGGGGGTTTTATTAAAACTGCAGACTTACGGTTTGTCCAAAAACAAAACTGCAGCCTGGGGGAGAATCATCCTGTTGGTGCATATTGCAGCGCTCCCTAAAAAACAAAAGTCACTCATTTTATTATCCTAAACTTATGTTCCTCAGTAGGATCATGGGGAGATGGTGCCTAACTCCAGCAGTCATCAGGCGAGAGGTGGGGGACAGCCTGGACAGGTCTTCAGTCAGGGACACAGAGACAAACACACCTTAGAGTCACCAGTTAGGGAGGAAAAGCTGCAGTTGGGATTCAAACCTGCAACCGCCTTGCTGCAAGGCAACAGTGCTTCATTTTAATGTTTTGTCAAGAAGCAAAAAGAGGAGGAATTTATCAAATCTTACATAATACGTTTTTCTTGTCTCGTCTTAAAGCTCCAGAAATTCATCTCTCCAGAAATCCTGCAGTCGAAACCAGAACCCGCCCAAGAGCCGGTCCAAACGCAGCTGACGTTGTTGACAAAGTCATTTGTACAAAAAAGCCCTTTTAAAAAGTAGCACAGAAGAACAAATGGTCAAAAAGGGTTTTAGCTGCAAAGCAAAAGGAATGTAGGAGGTGTCTGTACCTGGTGAACGTCTGTGAGAGCGAGCCCAGTCCACCCGGATCAGAACCAGGAGGATGAGGAGGGACAGCCGCATCGTCACTGAGCGACGGCTAAAATCATACAGGTGGGACTGGAAAAAATGGGAGAGTGGTGCAAAAGTCAATTTATGTCTGTGACCAAATGTAGACTGCGAGACCATCTAAAGGCTCAGGAACCCTTTGCAGGTGTTCTGGATTCATCAGCTGATTTGAGTGTGACACTTTGAGTCTAGAATATTGAACCTTTTCACAATATTCTAATTGTCTGAGATTCTGAATGTGGGGTTTTCATCAGCTGTAGCCATAATCATCACAATTATAACTAATAAAGGCTGAAATATCTGGATTTGCATGAAATGAGTCTGTCTCATAGATTAGTTTCACCAGAAATCCTGACATAAATGAACTTTTGCACCATATTATCATTTATCGAGCTTCACCTTTACATCCATCAAAAGGTCTGTGAGAACTAGATTATACAGCCCCCCCCTCCTGGTGAGAAAGCTGTCTTTAGAACTAAAACCAGACCAGTAATGAGTCAAAAACCAGTCATTTAGAGAGGACAGCAGCAGGTAAGAAGACATCAAACAAACTTCGTGATGCTAATCAGCCTTCAAAAGGCGGTCACGAACAAAAAGAAAGCAAACGATCAGGAATATCTGAAATAAAACAGACGCAGACACAGGTCGGTGTGACCCGATGAGGTCAAACAGCATCAGACCTTATTATCCATGACATAAAGCTCAAAGCAGCCCATAATAAGTCACTTAGCGAAGTTTCTTTGTATTTTTTTTAATCAAAACCGGTAAGAAACTAAGCCTGTTGGTGTTTAGTTTCATATTAAAGTTGAAATATTCAGTTTATTTTTACTACATATGACTATTTTTATTATATAAAATAGCAAAATCTGACTAGAATAAGTAGATCAGTACCTGATGAGTGTTGGTAGCTGCTGGTCAGTAAGTGAAAGAGCAGAATCTCCTCCTGGATGTCTTTCTGATCTTCTTGTCTTTCGTTTGAGCTCTGACTCAAACTCATCCCTCTCTCTCTCTCTCTCTCTCTCTCTCTCTCTCTCTCTCTCTCTCTCTCTCTCTCTCTCTCTCTCTCTCTCTCTCTCTCTCTCTCTCCTCACTCTCACCCCTTCGTCTTCTTTTAAGTGCCCAGCGACATTTTCCACTTGAAACCACAGCTTGTGTCTATAAGCCTGACAGGAAGCTTCGTGCAGCGGTGAGCGATAGCGAGAGGGGACGGGCCGCGTTGGAGAGCAAGGTGCTGCTGCTGCTGATGATAAAAAAAGAAAGGCGGGGGTGGGGTGGGTGTGGGGGCTATCTTCCTCCTCCTCCACCAGCAGCAGCAGCAGCAGCTACCTGGGCCCCCCATCACATGCTTTAAGGTTATCATAATTGTAGTGAAAACAAGAAATACAAAGCAACACCACATCCTGTTTCAATCACAAAGTGAAAAAGAGTGGTGTTTGTGAGCAGAGAATCTCATTGTTCTATGAAGTGGTCTCCATCAGCGACAGATTTAGAAGGTCTGGGTTGTTCAGAATGAGATCCTTGTGTGTGTGTGTGGAGCCCAAACCGCTGCTCTGACAGCCACAGCCACTGCAGATGCACATCAGCGTCTGAGAGGGAAGCAGGTTCAGAGCAGCAGCAGTGGTCACCAAACATTTCACTTCTGCAGCAGACGGCTCTCAATCAGTTATGTTTAATCGTTGTTAACGACCTGAGTCAGACATCAAGTTAATATGAACAAGTAAGTAAAAGGACAACAACAAAAACACAACTGTGTTGATTGCAACACAGCATTCAGTTGTGATAAACTTGGTTTTGGAGGGTTCAGCTCAGCCTATAAGTTCAGAGAGGGGCCATTGAGTAAGACTCGTCTGAATCCCTCCCATCAACCACAAACATCTTCACAAATACAACACAGAAACGGTTGCAACACGAATGTTTGATCTCTGGAACAGGTAGCTTGATAGTTTGCTCGCCAGCATGAGTTTAGGCCTGCAGTAGGCCAGAGGTTCCTGATGACAGCACTTCCAGCACAGGCTTAGGTGTAGGCATCAGCTCAAAGCTGGTGGTGGGGATGGGGGTGAAGGTGGACAGGGGCTGTGCTTGTGTGTGCAGAGAAGCTGCAGGAGGAGGAAGAGCTCACAGCACTCACTAAAAGGTCAGAGTCCGCTGTGTCTGCAGCAGGAAGCCACTGAGAAGACCATAGTGATGTGTGTGTGTGTGTGTGTGTGATGCAATGCAAAGCTGGGGGTGCACAGTGAGCAAGAGGTGAGAACAAAACAAGGGAAGGTACACTCAAAATGAAAATCATTTAGGTTTACAAAAAAGAAAAAAAACACACACACGCACGCATGCACACACACACACACACACACACACACACACACACACACACACACACACACACACACACACACACACACATCTATTTTGAATACTATAGTTAATTTTATAAAACTATAATAATTTAGTTCAAGTAACATCAAATATCACCAAGAATTTAGACTTTCAGCAATAAAATCTGATTTAAAATGCAGAAGTAAAACCCTGTTCTTGTTCCTGTGAAAGCATCCTGACTAAACTCTGCATCAAGTAAATGAGCGACTGCTGAATGAATGAGCTTGGTGTCAAAGCTGATGCTAAAACCAGAAGATGAAACACACACACACACATCTATTTTGAATACTATAGTTAATTTTATAAAACTATAATAATTTAGTTCAAGTAACATCAAATATCACTAAGAATTTAGAATTTCAGCAATAAAATCTGATTTAAAATGCAGAAGTAAAACCCTGTTCTTGTTCCTGTGAAAGCATCCTGACTAAACTCGGCATCAAGTAAATGAATGACTGCTGAATGAATGAGCTTGGTGTCAAAGTTGATGCTAAAAGCAGAAGATGAGACACACACACACACAAGCTAGCAGCTAGGTCAGTGTAGCTAGTTAGCACAAAGTTAGCTATTGTGCTATGATTATGCATTTTTCATCTTATATAGAAAAATAAAGATTAGTGAATGAAATATTTTCTTAGATTATCCAAAACTATTGTAGCAAAACACATTTCATTACCTATCTGGAGCTTATTTGCACACAATGTACTCTAATCATTTGAGTTGTTGTTGAGCTAACATGCTAACAGTCACAATTTAGGTGTTTCTGACCACATAAACAATTAAAAGGTAATTGGGTCAGAGGTTGTTTTTCTAGCCTTCATGATACTTTCTGCCATTAGAGAGGTACAAGAATGGGATAAACCATGTATGAAGACAATATAGGCTAGCTGTCACTGTCGTGATTGGTCGGTCATGGTGCAGGTGAAGGAGCAGGAGGCAGGCAAGTGAACTCATAAAGCTGTAATAAAAACCAGGAACCAAAAATAAACAAATACTTGTCAGAAAACAAGAAAAGGAACCCAGATAAGTGCTGGCTAAAACTACAAAGAAACAACTGGTAAAGCAGCAGGAGGATCTGACACAGAGTGAATGAGGGTAGCTGAGGGAAAAAACAGCCTAAATAAATCCAAGGAACCGGCAGTAATGACATAGATTTAGTCCTATCGAGGTTTGATTTATTTAGTTAAGGATTGTTTTGTCATTCTTGTGTTTTTAACCCTTCTCTCTTTACCTGTCCACTAGTGATGTGACGTTCATGAACGAAACAAATCTTTTGAACGACTCTTCAAAGTGAACGATGAGACCCGAGTCTTTGTAGAGAACAGTTCATCTTGTCTCCCAGTAATGCACCCTCCTCCTACGTACATCGGCAGGACTCGTCGCTCGTCGCTCGACACCCTAACCCCGCCCACCAGCTCCCAGAGAAATTCCTCCAATTTGTTTAAAAGAGCCAATTTTTTGAACGACTCTTGAGGTAAACGGCTCTTGAATGAAAGAGTCAAAGAGTCATAAGTCCCACCACTACTCTCCACTCTGTTGCCCAAGCTGGATGCAGTCTGTCTTGACTCTTGAGACAGCTGTTTTTCCTCAGTAGGGTTATGGGGAGCTGGTACCTTTCTCCAGCAGTCAATAGGTGAGAGGCGGGGCTGGGGGGGGGGGGGGGGGGGGGGGGGGGGGGGGCACACATTTAACATGACATACATGTTTTTGGCGTGTGTGAAGGAAACCGGAGTACCCGGAGAAAACTTTGACCTTGCTGAGAGGCAACAGTATTAGTGTGGCGGCCTGTATGTGTAAGCGGGTTGATGGCCAGTCCACCACTGTGCAAGGGCAGGTTATTTATCATTTAAAGGTGGAATATGGAACATTTTAATAAAAAGCTATATTTTTTAAAAATAATACCTTCACGGGGCGTTTAGAGATGTGCAGAATGAATATACAGTTTTTCCTTTAAAAGCTATATTTAAAAAAAAAATCTAAATTTTATTTTGAAGGGCACAACACTGGGTTTATGTTTACATCTGCCAGCCACTAGAGGGTACCGTTACACTAAAAAGTCCGCTCAGTAAGGCGAGGCTGGGTGGACTCGACAAGTCGAGCAGCTGATTTTGAGCGGTGACGATTTCCAAATCCTAGATTTTTACCGTCTATTTTCTATCAGAAGCTAATGCAGGAGATAGGTGTAGGAGACTATTTTCATGTTCAGCCTGCATGAAAAACCCAGAGTGACTGATTATAATGTGGTGCAGTCAACCACACCTTTAAACATTTGAAAAGTTGATAAGCTAACATGCTAACAGTGGCAGGTATTTTTGACCTCATGAACAACAATTAATAGAAAAATCATGTTAAATATTTTTCATGTTCACATATTTGAAATCCCAATATTGCCCAAATATTTTGCTTGTGAAACATTTTTACTTGATACTCATCAATCTGAATTGTTCCTCAACTCAAATCTTTGGGTTTTTAGCCTGAACACCAAATCTTGGGACTATTTTCAGCTGTGTGTGCTATGTTCCCCTCTACCTCCTTTTTCTATCTGCCTCAAGAATGGATCGGATGACTGCAGCAGCGCTGAGGTTGTAACAATGAAATGAGTTTCAGTGGTTTCTTTTGAAACCACCTTCATTCTGCTGCCTTTACACATCACACACTGAGCAACAAATATCCCTATCAGCTGCTGCTAGCATTCAGCTGTTTAGGTTGAACCCGGGTTGGAGCATGTGCTTTGGTTGATTTGACCTATATTTTAGAAAAACTTGATAAAGATCTCGACACAGGTCTAAAAAACTGGGTTTACAGATGGCTGAAGACTCATTCCTCTGTTCTGACTTAGAGAAAGTGGACTCAAATAATCTCTGCGTGTGAAACACTTGATTTCTAACTTGCGTTAACTTTTTTGGTGCATGGCTTTGGGTGCTTGTGTGAGAAAACTTTATATAAGCATTTTGTGTCTAACTTTGGTTTCTTCAGTCATTCGATCCTCAAAAGCACACCTACGAATTGATACACTTCAATTGCCCCTAGGGGATAAATAAAGTCTTTCTGATTCTGATACACACAGACAAAACTTTATTTACACACAGATCAGGTTACAGGTGCACACAGAGTTTTGAGATTCACGCTTCCTGGAGCCCAAAAGATTAGTGTGCACACGGTGCAACTTTTATGGGTAAAAAATGTTAATGTTTTATCTCCACAAACGAAGCCTGGAGGAGTTCTGCTGTGTGGTGGAGTTGCTAATGCTAATAGTTAGCTTTTACTAGCTGAGCTGTTCGCTGCTGTTTCCTGGACGCTAAACCAGCAGCCTTCCCCGTCGCGAGTCAAGATGGGTGAGACCACGAATGTTAATTTTTACTTGTGATGTAGAAGGGACTGGCTTTTTCCGTAGTAGTTTAATTTGGCCAGAAAATGATTTGCGATCAGTAAATAGATTCAATTGAGGAATTATGAAATTATTTCAACTTCTACAAACTTAAATGTTTGTTAATCTAATGTAAAATCACCAAAAACACACAAAAATGTATCCCTGCTGAAATCCTTTAATTAATTTTCCACACTCTCCTTCTTTTCCCTCTTACAGATAGACAGGCAGATCTTGTTGCATTACAAGCTCTCAGGAGCACCACTGACAGATGTGAATCACCAAGATGCTGTTCCATCGACGTAGGAAACAGGACCTCATTTTGTGCTTCTTTTTTGTTCCATTTCTGTCAGCAACTTCTTCAGCTTCTGGTTCAAAATGTTTTTCTCTGTCCACTGGACTGCAGAGGAAAAAAACGGGTGTGTGATGAACTGCATCAGAGCAAAACAATTAATTATCAAACAAACAAAATAAAAAAAAAAACACACAAACGTACAAAATGAGACAACCAAATGGTGGGAGATGAAAAGATGGCTAATGTCATCAAATTACTTAAAAAAATAAAGAGGTAAAGCAGAGAAACACTGAATACAGGAGCCCCCCAAGGATGTGTGCCAAGTCCCCTCCTCTTCACACTGCGGACCAACATATGCACACCAACATGCAGCTCCAATCTCCTTAGCAAGTTTGCTGATGGAGTGATGTGAGCCACCTGACCATGTGGTGCAAGGACAACAATCTCCATCTGAATGTGGAAAAAATGAAGGAGATTGTGATAACCCCCCAGCATGCCCCTCTAATGGAAATCAATGGTGCTTTCGTGGAGAGGGTGGCCCACACCACATTCCTGGGTGTGCTCCTCTCTCACGACGTGTCATGGAGCACCAATATGCATCACTTGCTGGGAAAGCCTGAAAACACATACTTTCTCCAAAAACTAAAGGAAGTTAGAGCCCCAGCCCACATCTCGTACATCTTCAACAGAGGCACCATGGAGAGCATCCTATCCCTCTGCAACACTGTGTGGTATGGTGCTATCACCATGTCATGCTGCCAGACTCTGCAGCAAATAGTGAGAGTAGTCCCCTCCCTTCTGGACAGCACCTGCCTCGCCTGCAAAGCCCTGCTGATTGCATGTGACCCCACCCTCCCATCTCACAGACTCTTCAGCCAGCTGCCATCAGCAAGGAGGCTGTGAAGACTCTGAGCCAGAACCAGCAGGTTTATGACCAGCTTTATGCATCAGGCTGTAAAAAAGCTCGACTCTGTTCTAGCTCTTTGAAAAGAGCAGAAAATGATGCAAATACAAACAAGAGCTTTAAACCTTGAGAACTTCAATGAAAATAAACCATAGAAAGAAAAATCTACCCAAATCCAACAGTAATAAACATTTATTTCCTGACTTGTAGCAGACAGCTCTTTAAACAGCTTACGTTTGAAGAAACAGATTAGTTCTGACCCAAAGGACATGCTAATGGCTAGCTGGGGAGCTGCCAAGACCAAAGTGGATCATTATTGTTTAGAAAACTAAATCTAATCTCAAAAATGTCCCAGCAGTTAAAGTGAACACAGCTGTATAAACCTTCATAGAAATGAACGCTGTATCATGTAGCATGCAACACTTTAGCAATGAGATGTATAACAGACTACTGGGACTAGCCTTTAGCTTGTCTGCCTGATCCAGTATTTATCATTCACTGCCAGCAGATAGAGCTATCTGAGGTATACTCAGAAGGACACATACCCACTTCGTCTGTCCTGTGGCCGTACCACCGATGAGGGTCAGAAGGCCACGTAGTCATAGGGTGTCTGACGTACGAGTCCCTGCTCAGAGACTTCCATTCTGGAGAGTTTCCTGTGAATAGTGGCTTGAATTAAAATATGAGTTATTTAGAGGTTTTTCTCAAAGGGCACCATCTAGAGGCGAAAAAATGTATTGCACTTTTAAGCCCCTCTCCCTACTTCTGTGATTACGGCTGGAAGCAATGCCTCTTGTTCTGTAACGTGCACCTATAGGTGGCCAACAGAGCTAACACATATTGTTTTACAATTACTATTCCCATGTTATGCTGTTCATATATATATATATATATATATATATATATATATATATATATATATATATATATATATATATATATATATATATATATATATATACATGTTTTTTTTGGTAAAGACTTACTTGTCTATGAGAAATTTCACCAACTGCATCAGTCAGGTACGTCTGCAAATGCGTGACCCCACTCTTTGATTGACATTTTTTCTTCTTCCGGCACTCGGAGAGCACAGACGCCTTTTCTCTTCTCTCCCTTATCTTTTCCCAAGGCTCTTGTCCTGTCTGTCTATCAGGGCATTTTTCTGCATTCCTCCTGAAAGCTCAATTTTATATTAAATCATGAATTTGGCAAGCTGGACATTCAACAGGATTGACAAGATTTTTTCAACAATGAGAATGGAGCAGGGGGCTCCATCCTGTCCGGACAGAACGCACCCGGTGGGGTATATTTTGGATTCCTGGAAGGAGTGGAATATTATATGCCTCTCCCAGCTGTCCGTGGAGGACGTAGAAGACACATGGATATTTGGAATTTTGATTTCTGGATCTCTTCTTATTCGAGTTGGAGGATTTCTGGTATTCCTGAAATTTGGAAAGTCGGGGGCGATTGGAATGGCACCTGAACTCAAGGAAAGTCTCAGCTGGGCAGAGACCACTCAGACTCAGACGTTGCTCGAGGTGATTCGCAAGCTAGAGGTTCTAGCTGCGATCCCGGCGTTAGCGCGCAAAATGGATGTGATCTTGGAGAAGGTTCTGCACGGTATGGCTAATTTAAACCCAATTATTGGATTCGCTGAGGGACTGAAGTCCAGCTAAAAACTGCAAGGCTGAGAGAAGATTATCTCTGCCTGTTCCTAAACAACTTTTCTTATCTGAATCTGGCGCCCTTGCAGCCTTGAGCTGCGAAGATCCACCCCCACAGAAGGAATACAGACAGATGCTGTGAACCCCGCCCTACCCCCCGCCTTTGGAACTGTGGCCTGGCCTGCCAAGGACACCGTACTGAAGGAGTCAATGTGCTCTACGTACCCTCTATCTCCCCCCACCTCTGAACGTCAGGAAACGAGAACGCACACTGAGGCTGCGCTCTCTCTCCCTGGAGCGAGGAGGTTCCCAGCCCCACCCTGCCCACCTCTTGGAGACCCATGTCTGTCTATATATGTTGCCCCCCTCCCCTCTATCTCTCTACCCCCCCCCCTCTTTATTTCTAGTTATCTGGCAGTGTTTTTATTTTTATTTTACTGTATTAATTCTTAATCTAGCTCACTGCCTGTTATATGTCATATGATTCTAGTTTTAGTAACCATTCATTTAGTCAGTCTTAAATGTTAGCTGGTTTTACTAGTTATACTGCCTCAGTTCTCAGGTCACCCTACACTCTTAGTTTAAACAATCATTTGTGCACTTAGTGACTTCTGGTTGACCTTGATACCCTATCAGTACCACCACTGATCTCAGCTACATTTAGTCTCACTGAAGTTCTGTTTAGTTCTATAATAATAATTTCTTGGTCCTCATTGTCCAAGCGAAGCTCTGCTAGTCTAAATGAAGCTCTGTTAGTATTATGTTAAGAGTTTCTAGCTTTAGTTGTCCATTGTCTATTTTTTGTATGTTCTGTTTTGTAATGTCTTATTTGTTTGTAAAGCGCTTTGAGTTGCCTTCGGGTAGGAAATGCGCTATATAAATAAAACTGCCTTGCCTTGCCTAAGCGGATGTCCAACGCTATTGGCTAATGCTGAGCAGCTCTCTGTTCCAATTGCATAGTGCTCTATGGGATGGGGGGCGGGCTTTGCAAAAAAAAAATGTGATGCATCGCCTACATTATATCACAGTATGTTAAGTGTCCCACAAGAAATTTTAATACAATTGATCTTCTGTATGCTAATGTCAAAAACGCATACACTTCCTCCCCCCTGCCGCCGCTCGGCCGCTCAGACCACAACCTCATTTACCTGAAGCCTGAATACACACCCAGGGTGATTAGGGAGCCTCCTCAGAAAAAAACTGTGAAAGTGTGGAATGAGGAATCAACAGAAATGCTGAAGGACTGTTTCCAAACCACAGACTGGGAAACACTCTGCAGCGCCCATGGTGATGACCTTGACAGCCTGACCCACGGTGTGACTGATTACCAGCTCCGGTGGCCTAGTGGTTGAGTGTCCGCCCCGGGACTGGGAGATCAGGGTTCGATTCCCGGTCCGGTCATACCAAAGACTTTGAAAAAATGGGACCCAATGCCTCCTCGCTTGACGCTCAGCATTAAGGGGTTGGATTGGGGGGTTAAACCACCAAATAGTTCCTGAGCGCGGCCACAGCTGCAGCTCACCGCTGCAGCTCACCGCTCCCCACCATGGGGATGGGTCAAATGCGGAGATGTAATTTCATCAGTGTGTGATGAATACTTGGGACTTTAACTTTATGTAAACTTCTGTGTAGAAAATACCATCCCAACACGAAGAGTGAGGTGTTTCTCAAACCGTGGCTGACCACAGAGCTGAAATCCCTGCTGAACGAGAAGAAAAAAGCTTTCATGTCTGGAAATAAGGAGGAGCAAAAACGTGTACAGAAAGATCTCAAATACAAAATAAGACAGGCAAAAGACAGCTACAGGAGGAAGCTGGAGAATCAGCTGGGGCAGAACAATGCTCGTGGTCCCTGGAGAGGCGTCAGGAACATCACAGGTCACAGTGGGAGGAGTGGTGCCAGTGGGTCTGCTGACGGGGACCAGAACCGGGCCAATGAGCTTAACCTGTTTTTTAACAGATTTGACTCCACTCCCCCCACTGCTGCAACAGGCACCACGGGCACCACCTACACCACCACCCCCAACCACCTCCACTCAGCCAGCCAACCCCCCACCTCCCAACTTCACACCATTCATCAGCTTCTCCCCCCTCCACCAACCATCCTCAGCAACAAGCCCCCCCTCACTACCCCCTCTCAGTTACATCGGACCAGGTGAGGAGAGAACTGAGGCGGCTTAAGAGCAGTAAATCAGCAGGTCCTGATGGAATCAGCCCCAGACTGCTCAAAGACTGTGCTGACCAGCTGTGTGAAGTGGTCACACACATGTTCAACCTGAGCCTTCGACTGGAGCAGGTCCCCATCCTGTGGAAGACCTCCTGTGTGGTTCCAGTCCCCAAAACATCACATCCCAGGTAACCAGACCACTACAGACCTGTCGCCTTGACCTCCCACCTGATGAAGACTATGGAGAGACTCATCCTCACCCATCTGCGTTCAGTGGTGAGCCCAGAAATAGACCCACTTCAATTTGCATATAAACAAAACATGGGGGTGGAGGACGCCCTTATCTACCTGCAGCACCAGGCTCTGAATCACCTCGAGATGCAAAAAAGCACTGTGAGGATCATGTTCTTCGACTTCTCCAGTGCCTTCAACACCATCCAGGGGTGTCTACTGCTGCAGAAGATGAGGGGTGCAGGAGTGGATGAACAACTGACCGCATGGATCATCAACTACCTCACCAACAGGCCACAGTACGTGAGGCTGCATAACTGTACGTCTGAGGTGGTTGTGTGCAGTACTGGAGCGCCACAGGGTACAGCGCTCTCACCCTTTCTCTTCACCTTCTACACCTCGGACTTCACCTACAACACCAGCAGCTGTCACCTCCAGAAGTTCTCTGATGACTTGGCCATCGTTGGCTGTGTGTCTGAGGGGGATGACCAGGAGTACATGTCAGTCATCATGGACTTTGTGGACTGGTGTGAGCGTAACCACCTTCGCTTGAACACCAGTAAAACAAAGGAAATGGTGATTGACTTCCAGAGAAACACTCCTCCTCACTCACCAGTAAACATTCAGGGAGCAAACATTGAGGTGGTGAACACCTTTAAGTACCTGGGTGTTCACCTGAACAGTAAACTGAACTGGTCCCACAACACAGATGCTCTGTATAAGAAGGGCCAAAGCCGCCTCCATCTCATGAGGAGGCTGAGGTCCTTCGGAATTAAATCCCAGCTGCTGAAATCCTTTTATCACTCTGTTGTTGGCTCTGTTATTCATTCAGCTGTGGTCTGCTGGGATGTAGGCAGCTCTGACCGAGACAGGAAGAGACTGAACAAGCTAGCTACCAAAGCTAGCTCGGTTCTGGGCTGCCCACTGGATTCTGTTGAGGAGACGTGTGAAAGGAGGATGCTGGGGAAGATGACCTCCATCTTAAGAAACCCCTCCCATCCACTGCACTCCACTGTGGAGATCATGGACAGCTCCTCCAGAGGTAGACTGAGACATCCCAGATGTAAAACTGAGCGCTATCGCAGATCCTTCATCCCCTCTGCTGTAAGAGTGTAGAACTCCTCAGTTTAAGCTGTACTGGTATCATCCTGGTACACAACACCACCAATGCAATATTCAGTATGTGTTCTATACTTGTGCAATATCGGATTCACATTGTTGTCTGTGTCTCTTACAGTATGCTGCATAGTGTTGGTACCAAGTTTGTTTTCATCTTTTATTTGTGGTTTTTTTTAGTGATCTAAGATTACAATACTAGAATACTGCCTATGTGTATATAGATGTATCCTTGTTTTTATCTTTCTTCTAATTACCCTTTGAATGGAGCTGCTGTGACAAGTGAATTTCTCCACTGTGGGATCAATAAAGTCTATTCTATTCTATTCTAGTACAAGGTAAGAGTATCACTTTTACTGATTGTCTAAAAAACTTGTACAGAATTTCTGAAAGGGGGAAACTCCGGATTGCTAGCCTAGAATCTAGACCTAGCCTGGCAAGCCATCCTATATATGTGTATATATAGTCTGGCCACGAACCATTGACGGCTCTCAGTCGTGAGGCGGGATCTACGGTTGTCTTTCAAAATGTCAGCACGCAATTGGATAGTGCTAGGACCAATCAGAGTGACGAACAACATGACGTAATCACAGCGACGGAAAAGCGGGAGGCTTTAATGGCGTCTAGCTTCAATGATTTCTGTCGTTTTTGTATGAAAAACACGCGAATATCAGGTGTGCTGGGACATTGTACTACTTTGTTTGATAAAAATAAGAAGCCGCTAAGTATATCAGACAGACTTACGCACGTTGGAGTCTAAATAATCCAATGTTGATGACAAAGCCGTTTCAAACGAACGTGTTTTCCGAGTTGCCGCCATGTTGCTTGGGTTCGCGGCGTTCGCGGCCGCAGCGCTGACGTCATCGGCTACTCCCGCTCTGTGATTGGCCCATGATATAGAGCGCTGTGATTGGCCCAACCAAAACTATAGCGAGTTGTGATTGGATAGACACAGCAGTGGTTTGGGCTGCGAGGGTTCCAATGAAGCGTGCCTAGACCAAACTCTGCAAAGCAAGAATTGGTCTAGTTCACTAGGCTAATCTAGACCGTCATTTGCAGAAGCAAAATAATTTTGTGTTGCATGTTGGTTTAACAATGCTCCACTGGAACCTCTGCAGCCCCGGCCAGTATTGTGGCTGGCCAATCACAGCGCACTTTTTTTTTTATAGAAAAAACGATGTATTTTCATCTTCTTCCCTGCTTCTTCCACGCTGTATGGCAGAGTGTCCCGTTGACTGACATCTGTGGCAGTCCAAACACAGCGCTCTATTGATGGGTGGGATGTTACTGAAACAACAAAGATGGCGACGACTCGTTTGAAACAATTTGGCATCAACTCTGGACTATTTAGACTTGGGCTTTTCTTCGAGTCAAGATCAGATAAAGGTACTTAAGTTTATTTAGAAAAAGGATGCATTTGTGTCTTCTTTGACGGAGTATGGCGGACTGCCTCGTTGGCTGACATCCGAAGTGGTGTTGTTTGTTATCCAATAGCATGCGGAGACAGTTTGAAAGACAATTGTAGATTCCGCCCCATGACTGAGAGCCGTCTATGGACCGTGGCCAGACTACATATTATCTTATATAAGATGGCTTGCCAGGCTACTGTATTGCTGCTTTAATGTGACAAAACTGTTGGTTTTAAATGAACAAGCTACATGAGATGACACATAATATTTTACAGATTCGTAACTTTTATTCCTCACATGAAATTATCTTACTTTGGCATTGAAGGTGGATTCCTTCCAAGGCTGCTAGGTCTATAATTTATATATCTTTATTATGAGACTCACAAGAAATCAGCCCAGAAGTGTAACTCTGTTATTAAATTGCCTCAGGTGTTCCCAGCTATGCTGTATCAACATTTTGGAGGGGCGGCAATATTGGTTTTAAACTACAGACTCAATTGTACATCTGGTTAAAATCTTGAGGTTCTGGGAGGAAATAAAAGATCAAACCTCCTGCTGCTGTCTCAACCTTTATTTCAAACCACCTTAAAAAAAAGCAGCAGCTTTAACACACCTGGAAATATGTTACTACGGAGGCAGTGGCCCAAGCTGTGATAGGTGTGTAGACGCAGGGTTGAATCAGCATCAGCATGGTGAGGTGGCAACAGAGTCGCCTGTGCCTGCAACACACACACACACACACATTCTTGTCTAACAAGTAGTTGAGGACCGTCATTGACTTCCATTCTTTTAGTGACTGCGTTATGTCGAACCTTAACCTCCATTAGAACTTAGTAAACCTCTTAATCCAGTTAGAACTCAGTAACATAAAGTGAGGACCAGGCAAAATGTCCTCACGTTATAGGTGAAAAATACGTCATCAGTATGTAGTATAGACAAGTACACATACACACACACAGCAATGCCTTTGTCTCTGCAAAAACAAAAACTGAGTAAAACTCCTGTTCTCACCTCCGAGTTTGAGTCTTTTTGGTCAAGTGTGGTCATACCGAGATGAAAAACCGCTGGAGAGGTGAGGACAACAACAGAAGGTGTTAGATTTCCTCAGAATGTCACACTAGACACCCGAGAGCATTACATCAGGTTTCACCTTTAGAACAAAAACAGCACGGAAAGAAGTGCAAAATGCACTAAATATACTCTGACTTTAACACATCGTACCAGAAACTTTGTAGAGATAAGTTGCAATGAATCGGTTTATTTAGTAAATAATTCTGTAACTGTAAAAAACACTTCTGATTCTGGGATTAATGCAAAATGTCTGCTTTTAGTTACTGAAAATACCAGCCGTGTTTGTTTTGTTGCTTTATAAAAAATAAATTCACTGAAACAATTTCTCAAATTTAAACTTACAGAACATAAAGTGAAGCTAAAAAAATCAGATAATGAACTAAAACAACAAAAACATGCTCACATCTAAACCCAATCAAGACAAAAGCAGCTTCTTTGGTTTTCACTCAACTTTATTTCACATTTTTTAGATACAATACCACACACAATGTCCACTGGCTAAAACAATATAAAACATTACTTCCACAGTTTTCTCTTATTTATATTATGTACATGCACTCATATTCAGAGGCAAGAAGGAAGAAATAACCAGTTTGTTTGCTTTCAAGTGCACTTTTCCTTTGTTGTTGCTGCTTCTGTGAGTCGGCCCGCTCCACTTGTTCTTGGGTTTAGTTCTCATCAGTGGAAGCATTTTTGGTTAGGGTGAATTTTAAATGATTTTCTTCACTATGGGACGTCTCTATGTTGGAAGAAGAACAGGATGATCATGACTGTGGATGAAGTTTGTTTCACTTTCAGCAGGAGCCATCAAACAAACACGTTTACACCGAATACCGGGACCTAAAACTAAACGGTCATGAGTCTTCCTCTGGCGGTAGGAGCTGTCATGACAAGTGCGCGGATTGCCTCTCTCACATGTGAACAAACTCCACGTCACTCCTTTGATTTGGTTGAAATCTGGAAGCCGTTACAGGAACTGGTTTGGGCGTTACGTCTGATCGCTACAGCTCTGTGGTGTGGACAGAAGGTCGAGTGCATTTAGGGACTGGGACTATAAACGAGTAATAAATGTTATACTGAGAGTAGAATTAAAAGGTGTTACAAAAATCATAAATAGGTCTTAAAGACGGTTACAATCAATGATTCTAATGAGATGTGTTGCTTTAAAGGAATGAAAGAAAACCAGGCTAGCTTGTCATCTGTGGGACTGTATAATACTCAGAAACTTGATTTGATTGGAGTGGTCCTTCAGGTGCCTCCCTTCAGGCTGCTCAGGTGGGTCATGGAGGTGGGGCAAACTTCTTGGCTTGTGCCCTGACCCGCTTCTCGTAGTCCATCCTGTTCTGACTGAAACGTAAAAAAGATGCTTTTATTCCACGAGCAGCTGCAGGTGGCGTCGGCAGGCGGAGCCTTTAGAAGCACCTACCAGTAAATCGTGTAAGCCTCGGCTTGTGCTGGGTCCTGGATGTTGGGCTCATTCAGCAGCTCCTGAATCCCCAACAGGATCTGAAACATGAAATAACGTATTTTATTACTGGGTTACGGTGGGCTTCTGGTTTCCAACAGATGTAGAGCCAGGAGAAGTGCAGTGTAGGAGTTCCGGGAAAATTCTGGGAGTGGGAAAAGTGACCGGGAGATAGGATGACTCGGTCATTTCAGACGTGTCTCCATACAAAATCAGCCCTTTCAGGGCTTTGCTAAGGCGTCAGCATATCATGACTGCTTCGGCAATGAGTGACATAACTGACAATAACATTTAAGCTTCATTCTGTAAAAGTACACAGTCATTAATTCATTCGGAGGACCAGGAGAGTGACTGTGTGATGTAAAAAGTGGCGTTCAATGACCAGAAGAAGCACGGTGCTCTGTGAGACAACAAAGCACCGTGAATAACGGCGTTATGGGAACTCTGCTGCATTTTTCAGTGTTGGGACTTTAGAAACAGCGATTTAAAAGCAGAGTGAATTTTGCTTTTCTTCATTCTATTCTGCTTCACCAGCAACTTCTCTAAATTTTACAAATTCTGTTTGGTCTGTTGACGTCATTTCCTACTGAGTTACAACCAGTCAGTCAGCCACAAGTGCTGATGCTAGAGACCTCCAGAGAGACCAAACAGGTGGAGTAGCTGGTTTTTAAATTCTGTTCCACTGGTGACTTTTATTTTAACAGGGTCTCCATCTGCACAGCATGAGGAAAGTTCAAGTGAGGATGGAAACACAGATCTAACCAGTTCTGTTAGCATTAAAGCTAATGTCTGGCAGCTGTGAGCCTCCTGTGGTCTTGAAATATGACGTTAATCAGTTTTACTTTTGGTTTCATTATTAAATTCACACCAGGGACTGTGAGGGTGCATATTTGATCGCTGCAACAACAACAACAACAATAGTGAAAAGAGGTCCTTTTGGTTTGTTAAAGAGCATATTATCTTTATTGTTTATTGTTCTGACATCATTGCTGCTGGATTGGAACTGAGACAACTTTCTTCAATCCCTTCACAATAAAAGCCCCAAACAAAAGCTAAACTTAAAATACTCTAACATTGACCCCTTCTTTCCACCAGACGTGAAAACATCATTAAACGGCCATACAACATACTACACAGCAAATAGCCACCGTTATAGTGGACGAGTTCCTTTCCACCGGCAGCAAAGTGTAACGCTTCGGACGCGTCCCAGAAGTGAAGGCACACTATCATTATGTTTGGAGTCTATTTTTTACACGCCGCGCTTCCAAAACACGTCAAAGTTCACAGTTTGGACTGAGCCAGCCAGGAAGTCAAACACGAAAGCAGTGTGGAAACTTTCAAAATAAAAGTCACGGTCAGGTAAACGTACGTCATTTCCTGTTAAAACCACCGTAGCCGAGGTAAATAGTACAGAAAATAAGCCACAGACCTTTTTGGATAGATACATGGAGCTGTCTTCCTCCTTGCTTTTAACTTCCAAAATCACACGTGGTGTTGCAACTTTTCTGATTTTGAGACTTAGTGGGACCAGCAGCGTGGAACGCTTTCGTTTCGCATCAGAAGTGCTCCAGGTTGGAACGGAGCTCGCGGGTAAACCGCCTCTATTTCGTTATACACCGCTTTCATTGATATCGAAGGACAGACGCCGCCACATAAAACACAATAAACTTAATGAGATTAAGTTCATTTTTGTTAAACAAGTCCAACTATCTTTACTGTCCTGTAGTGGCTTGCCTTAAAAACCCTTCACAATAAAAGCCTTGTGTAACTGTACAGCATACTTAACTCATTAACTGCCAGCTGTTTTCTGATCAGAAAGCCCGACTGCCAGCGTTTTTGAGCGTTTTTACTGGTTTTTTGAAGAGTCACAGAACATTGTGCTCTATGATCATGTAAACGCCAAAACTACCAAAAGAAAGAGTAGACTCACTTCTCACATCAGGAAGAATCGCTGTATTTCTAGTGTCATTCTAGTGAATGAGTTAATGAGCAAGTCACCCCCTACCAGAATCTTACTCCACCCACACTTCCTGTTTGAAAAATGCGTCAAAAGGAGGGGTTGCCTGGTGGACTGAGAGGGTGGCGCTGCAGCAGCGACTGACAGACTCAGCTGTTAAATCCAGCCGTTTCATTTCAAACATCTGGGGTGTTTTTGCTGAACCACATTATTTTACTTTTCCAGCTCCGGTGGCCTAGTGGTAGAGTGTCCGCCCCGGGACTGGGAGATCAGGGTTCGATTCCCGGTCGGGTCATACCAAAGACTTTGAAAAAATGGGACCCAATGCCTCCTCGCTTGACACTCAGCACTAAGAGGTTGGATTGGGGGGTTAAACCACCAAATAGTTCCCGAGCGCGGCCACAGCTGCAGCTCACCGCTCCCCACCATGGGGATGGGTCAAATGCGGAGATGTAATTTCACCATTGTGTGATGATGACTTGGGACTTTAACTTTATATTTTGTGAAATAGTAAATTTCCCAACATGAAACAAAAAGCTCTTGCACAGCTAAAATGTCTGCTAGTCGTCACAGAGGGTGTTCTTGGTGTCTAATCAGGTTTTGTCTTCATTTAGGAACATATTTCTGTCACAATGGACAGAGAACTAGCTAGTAACGAAAAGTTCTGTCCTTTTCCACATCATCTCGCCTTGTTTGAACCTTAACCCACATAAATCCCAGAATAAGTCAGGTGCTTGTATAAAAATAACATGACCTGTTTGCTGTGATGCTACAGAACCGCGCACCCCGCCATAACGACTTGCTTATAGGGAGGTGGCGGGTGTGCTGTGAGTAATCTCCAGGTTGGTCCGTCTTGCATAATCCCGCATTGAAATTCAAACCTAGATTACAAAATGAACATGTGGGATTATACACACATATGTGAGCTCTAACCTGTTTGATGGTGATGGCAGGTCTCCAGTCTTTGTCCTCCTCCAGGATGGACAGACAGACGGTGCCTGACGGGTAGATGTTTGGATGGAATATAGGCGGCTCAAACTTGCCTGAGTAAAAAACATAACAAAGGATTTAAAACCTTGAGGCAAAGCCACTCGGTAGATTGGAAGGTTTCTGTTTCAAAAATCAATGTAGGTATTGTAGAAATCCATCATTACCTAGTCATGAATAAGTGATTCACACAATGACTCTAAAACACAAGAGGAGCTGTGAGAGCACAGTCGTGGAAAAACGTGTGTAATTCTACTACAACGTGCAGCTTTCCTCAACGATAACGATTAAAAACCACGATCATCGGCTGGTAGAAGACATCGTTTTCACTCAAAGACATATTGTAGGCATGCAAAAGATACACATAATGAAACTGACATGCGTGCAATACATCAAGCTGTTTCACTCCTTTTTCCTCAAATAAATCATGTTTTGACACAAGATAATGAACATATTGAGCCTATTGATCATTTTCTTTAAGTTAAAGAAATGCAGCATCAAAACACATTTTATGGTTTCCAAAGAGGAGCATAGAGTTAGACCTGATATATGAGTCCAAAACAACCATTTCCTGTCTATCCTGGGTCTGTTTACAGTAGAATTTACCTTCATGCTGTTGGATGTTACATCAAATTGTACAAAGACTGGAGGGATGGTACTCACACTTGGGTGGAGAGGAAGGGTAGTCATCTTTAAACAGCATTCTGAGCTTGTACAGTCCGCCCTCCCATAAAGTCTAGTCAATAGAGGGAAATCAGAGCTTTAGTAAACTCGCTGGGAGAAAACACACACACACACACGCACGTTACTCAAAAGTCTAACAAAAAAAAAAAGCTAAATTTTGAAACTAAATGAAATCATTGATGTTTTGTGCTCCATCTGAACAGCTAAAGGCAAAAATGAAATGAAAAATAAACAAATATTGATCAGCAGAGTTTACCATTAACCCAAGTAAACATAGCTGGGCTTTCTCCAAAAGTCTAAAACTAATGCAGGTTCAGACGGTCGGCTTTAGATTTTGTGTTTGTTCACATAAAAAGTTGCATTCTTCCCATCATTTGACAGCCATACTTTTCAGAGTGGACCGAATCAACAAATAAAATCACAATAAATAAGAAAACATAACTCAAGAGTTCATAAAGAATAACAAGTCTTACAGTACAGAAGGAATGTCCATAAAAAGATAAAACATTTTTAATTATTTGCCAATCAAGCTTTAATTTTTTTGTTAAAGGCACAGTGTGTAATATTTTTAGTTGTTTGCTATCAAATTCTCTTTCACAAATTCTCAAAAGTATCTTCTAAATATTCCTGTTAGCTTGAAAATTTGCATTTCTATATACATTAACTTTGGTGGACACTCCTTTACTCATGCGCCATCTTCAAATACCGTAGCTGTTTAGGGAAACACAAGACATAATGCTAGGCATTTCGTATTTGTGCTTTGAAATGAAAGTTCTCCTCACTCTAAACATTTCGCAGGATAGGCCGGTTCTCTCCATGGCAGCCTTAGCTGGTTTGGGGAAATTCTGCTCCTTCCTCTAGGGTTGCTTGCCCTGCTCCAACTACATTTGATCGCTGGATTGAAAGTTGGAAGTCATTTATAACTGTGGTGGTGCACTCACAGCCACAGGGACAGGGAGACGAGTGATGCGTCAGAAGCGGCAGCACTGGAGCAAGAAGATGCAACTGCTGCAAATGACTAATCAGACCCGTTCTACATATATTCACAGGACATGGACAGAGGGCTCTCGATTACCTGAGAGAGACACTGACTGCAGGAATCAGCAAAGTGAGTGGTGTTTCTTGTAGCCGTCAGTGCTACAGTGTCTCTCTGTATATCTCTCCCCCACAGCCGTGCGATGACACAATGACACATTGCCTTTTTGTTGCGTGTGGGCTACCATAGCTGCAATACCTACTCTGAACTGCGTGGCGCTAAGGAGTCACATTTTTTTTTTACACACCGGGGCTTTAAGCAATCAAATTTACAATTGAGAAAATGTTTCAGAGGAGCTTGAAGATGTTTTGACTCCATCCTAAACATACCCACAATCTACACTACTGCCTGTTAGACCAACTCATGGAGAGCTTGTAGATGGAAACGTACCCCTTTCTTCCCAGGGATGCCACACTCCCAGTTCATCAGATTCATGGTGTCATCTGGATTCTTAGTGGGCTTAGCAAAAAAACCCTAGTTCACACAGAACACAAATTATTATGTACAAATAACGTCAGATGAGGTTTAGTCGTTTAGTGTAAAACAACGATGTGTGCTTACAAATGGGTGGTCTTTCCTCCATGCTTTGCGCTCCTGTGACAGTCTGCTAAGAGCAATGCCAGACATCGCTGCTCATTAACGCCTCCCTGTGGACAAAGAAAACAAATCAGATCAGTTTTAGTCAAGCTGTACATAAAATAAGCATATAAATAATAGTTTTACTATCCCAGTGACACAAACTGACTAATAGAATAATGGATGTTGTAATGTGCGACTAGCTACTTGGCGAGTGCTGGTTGCCTTTGTTTCCCTCGTAACAAACCAGAAACTAGTCACCAGAAAACACACAAAGGGAAATGTTAGACCGCAGCTTTAAGGAAATCATTCATTTTCCACTTAACTCACCAATTATTTTATTGGACTAAGTGATTTGACAAAATTCGTTAGTTGGTGTCAGGGAGAATCGTTTGCTGCGCTGATGCTAATGCTAATGCTAGCTCAGCTACGATGGCGACAGACCAGAAAAACACCAGCTGGATTTTAAAAAACAAAACTAGCTAGAGCGTAAAACAACGAGCCGAATAACACTTCCTTTTGTTAACAAAACTCACACGGACTGTTTACAACTGAGTGGTGTAATTTAGGAGATAATTTTCCAGGTATTTAAAACAACATGAATCTGAACTTCGTTACGGTAGCTAGCCTCCAGCAAGAAAGGACCCCAATTTGTTTGTTTCGTAAGGACCTTCAGGCAGTGAGCAGGACAGCCCTTGTTTTATGTGCAGTGGTTTTCTGCAAAGAAACAGAAAATCTGGCATAAACATTGTATGTCTATAGTTTTATGAGCGGTGCAGAGCAAAATTTGAGTCATTATTCCGAAATGTTTTTACAAGGAACATAAACAGACGAGAGAAAAAGAGAAAAATTTTTTTTAACAAGTAATCAGTGAGAAGCTGAGTACTTTAGAATACCACGATGACAGCTTCTGGAATGCTTCCCTATTATTCATTCCTTATATAAGAGAAAAATGAAAAATGTTTCAAGTGCCGTCTGTATCACGTTTTTATTTATTTATTTGCACTGGAAATGTGAGAAAACAAAAAGCAGAAAGGGCTCACATCTTACCATTTTACCATTTCAAACAGCATTTTATTAAAAACGTTATATTTATATAAAAAAAGAGAATAATTTGCTTCTTTTTTTTTACATCAGTCCAACATTAAGCATGATATATCTGGGTCACAATCTATACAAAATAAACTTTAGTGCATCCTATAAATAATACTTTATGCAATCATTTCAACCAAATGAGATGAAATGTTCTAGTGGCCTTAAGTTTGTGTGAAATGAGAAAAAAGTGCCATAAATACCCTGCCACACACCCTTTAATTGCATCTGTAGCGATCAGCTCAGTTGTTCTTTCACACCACCATAGTTCCTATTTAAACCCAGCAGAATGTATTTAAACCCAACATGAACACTGGTAACAATAATCCTTTCTACCTTTAAAGTTTTTTGGTAACAGTAAATAACTGCTCAGAAAATGTAAAAGATTTGTACATTTAAGGCAATTTCAGGTAAACAGCTTCCATTGTAGATACAAATAATTGCAACACACTTGGAACAGGAACTAAATTAGTTTAGTAAAGTGCTCGATCTCCTCTGGAGCTGTCCACATTCATCCGTCTCTACGAGAACACAAACCTGACCTATCTGTATGACATATATAACAGAACACAAATGAATGCTATAGACCTATATTTTCATTTTAGCCTAAAAACAGCTCTTCCATTCACTCTTTCTTCTCTCCCTCTGTGATGATGTTTTCAGGAGACGATCTCTGAAACCATTCAACCCAGGAACCATCATACAGAGAAGCCCCTGGGTGTCCGAGTCGATGGGCAGCCAGAATAATGTGACACGCCGTCACTCCAGAACCACAGGAAGCCCAAAGGGGGCGCTCCAGGTCCACTCTGGCATCCTGAAAAAGTTTAGCCAGGGCTTCAGTTCCGAGATGCTTTCCAGAGGGATCCAGGAAGGTTGTGTACGGCATGTTGATGGCTCCAGGGAAATGTCCAGGCAGAATATCTGAGAGGGACAACAGAGAAACGAATATTAAGATCCATTCAGCTTGGTTGCTTCAGTCTGAGTTTTGGTTGGACATACTCTCTAACTAATTCAGACTATTAGTGATTCATGAAACAGCTTTTATGACAACTTCCCAAATGATGTTTATGTAGCGACATCAATCCATGGTTTTTCTCCTAAATGAACCGTGTAACACTTTAACTTACAGACCACGCCAAGGCTGCAGAAGAGACTCTGATATCTGTCCAGAGTCATGTGCTTCTTAGTTTGGTCTAAGTGCCGCTAGCTTATCCAGCAGGTGACATCACGACTCGAGGAAGAAACTCAAGGATTCCGCAAAGACTTTCCTATCTCTTTCTTGATTAAAGTTCACCTTTCCTGACTCGTGAAATACCTTTACTAATATAATCTGAATCATCATTATGGGAAATTTGAATCATCATATAATAATAAGAATGATGGTTAAAATGAATGTTGTTCCTGTATTTCATATCTTTAATTACACATTTAGGATTCATTCAAGTAATGCTAATCATCATCTGATAAATATCCACTAATAATAGTATTGTGTTTGAATATTTAATTCACACTCACATTAAGTTAATAAGATGCACACCACGTTAAGCTGAGTCACCTTTAAGTGTTGATGAAACTGGTGTCTGAGGTAACTTGGTAACGCCTACTCTAATGTGTCCAAATTTGATTTGCTCACATTTATAAACAATTAGAATAATAAAACCTCCGGCTCGGCCAGAACACTTCAGTTCCTAAAGGAGTTCCTGAGTTCCGAAAGCTCCTGACTAGGTCACCTCCTCTCAAAGGGTGAACCTAAGACAACAAGCTATGCTTCCTTGGTTTGGCCGGCCGGGGAAAAGCAACGCTTAATAATTAATAATATAAGGAACCATCCTCTTCTTTCTGATCGAGATCAACTATTTTTGTGAACTGCCTCTAAGATAAACCAAATCCACCAGACGACGCAGTCACCTGGAAGTCACCCAGATCATCGGTTCGTATCAGGGCCTGCTACAGCTCTTCATACCTCAGAGGCCTCCTCACTGACACACGTCAGCCACGACCTCTGCTGACCCTTGAGTCACCGGGAACTTCCACACACAAGGTGAAGTAGCCCTGCACGCTGGTGTCAAATGGTCTTTATTAATTTGATAACTTATTAAAACATCCAAATTTGATTTAACCCAGACATCATAGGATCTAAGACACTTAATGCTGATTAGGCAACCTCATCTAGCTTGCACTACATCACCTCATTAATTGTCTCAGTATCTTGTTTATAACCATCATTCATAGTAACTGTCCTGTGTCATCATTGATTGAGAAACATAGTATTAAATTTATTTTTATAACTATTTTCTTGACTCTGTCTGAATTATTCTGAAGTGTGTGGATTACTTACAGGTAAAAGAACCTAGATTAATGTTATATTAACATTCAAAGATCATTAAGATTAATAATTCATATTTATATGAATTATTACATTTTATTGATCCATCTATAAATATGTGGCAGTAGCCCTCACGCTACATTTAGATTCCCCAAATTTGACACAAAATTTTAGGTGTATGGCATCAGGTTTGGTAAAGGATAGACAGCAAATCTGCGGGTCACAGCTGATCGACACCCCTGAAGACTTTTTATTTAGCTGTGTTTTGCTAACAGCTATGACAGAAACAGAGCAGAACAGCTGATTGAACCAGTATCACACGCATAAGGCCCGGTTCTCATGGCAGTTTAATAATGCCAATTTTTGACTAGATCCTCCCCTTCCAATAATTGTAATGACACCCTTGATTACCATAATGGTTCTAATGAATATCTTATCAGATATTCATGCTGTGTGTGGTGTGTTGAGTTTGCTTTGGTTGGTTCAGATAGAAGTCGGACCGCTCTGAGCATAAATTGGGCAAATTCAACATGTTGAATTGTTTTGCAGCATGTGTGGTGTGTCCTGAGGACAAACAGGTGTTGAAGGTGACGTGTAGCCAATAAGAAAGGGAGGTGATGTAATGAATGTTTGTGAAGAAATCCGTTCATGGGTGGTGTGTTAATTTTTGTATATGTCTGAAAGTATTCATTCAAAGATGGAAAACTGGCAAACTGAAGAGCCAGATGTGGGGCTCTGAGATAATAACCAGAAATTACTGTTTATTTTCACCATAACTGTTCTAGTAGATTAATGACGAATGTTTATAAATTACCTATTGGCTGTTGTTTCTGACGTCATTGTACTCCAGTTTGATTGTGTTTTTTTTTTTTTTGGTTACATTTGTACTTCAACCAGCGAGCCAGGGTCATTCTTTCTGTGAGCTGGAAGCTGAAAAGTTTGGGAACCGCTGGTTTCCAATGTCACAAATAGGCTGAAGACCAGGGTTTAAAAGGTTTCAGGTCCCTGGTCCAAGGTTCAACTGACAGCACAACAACATAAACTAAAAAGCAAACTTTAGAGTTCAGCTTAGTGGTGTTTAACATAGTTTAGTTCTCACCCTCTCTGGGTTCTGGCTGAGTCCCCTGGAACCTGCCAGCAGACCTGGCGTCCACCACCTGGACCTTCTTGCTCTTGATGTTTTCCACAACATCTTCGTAGCTCTTCACCCATGATGCGTTCAGGGTCGCTCGGAAGTCCCTCCTCTCCGGTTTGCTGTACTCGGAGGTCACCGGGTGTCCGTCTGCCAGCCACAGCTTCATGCCTCCGTCCAGCACCGAGACCAAGTTGTGCCCGAACACCCGGAACATCCACCACACCCGGGGCGCGCTGAATGAGCCCGAGTCGCTAGTGTCGTACACAACAACGTGCGTGTCGTTCCCGATGCCGAGATCTCCAACATAATGAGAGAAGTCGTTAGATGACGGCGTCATGTGGTCATACTGGGAGCTCTTGTCGCAGCAGTCGTCTATGTCAAAAAAAGAGGCTCCCGGTATGTGTTTGTGAGTAAACTCATGGCTGGTGTTCCGCTGGGCTTTGGGTAGGTACCAGGAGCAGTCCAGGACAGCCAGCTTTGGACCGACTAGGTTTGTTTTCACTGCGTTTGCTAGCCACTGACCAGAGATCACTGCACGAATCTGAGCCGCCATGACAGTTGTGTTCAGGAGTTACGGAGCGCAGTTAGGGTCAAAAGCAGTAAAAAAAAAATGCGTATTTCTCCCTTTTCTCTTCGATTTTATACATTAATTTAATAAATACTGTATGATGTACACTTATTTGATACAAGGGAACATGTAAAATGAGAAGAAAAAAATTTGGGGGTTATTTACAAAAGTTTGAGTCAATTTCTAATTCATACATTTTCTTTCATCTCAGGAACATTGCTAAGCTGAGTCCCATACTTAGACAATCATGGCCTCTCATTTCTACCAGGTCTTGCACATATACAGGTTTTACTTTTGTTTACATTTTTAGCCCATAACGTTCATTGTGCAATAAAGTCCCAGGCAGGCAATGTTGATGTAAATGAGTTGTTGTGGTAATAAATGGGTTTGTTTTCAACTTAGTGATAAATAATTAGACTTTTAAATTCAGCTGAACATTTATTGATTAATATGCATTCATTTAAACAACTTTTGATCGTGATACTTGACAATTGCACATAAATATAAATGCAGCAACAGAAGCTTTCCCAGCACCATTTCCAGAACAAGTTTTATTATCGTTTATCTCATCCAGACTTGTTCTTTAAGTCCCAACACAACAAAGCAACAGCTGACACTAAAAACGTTAGCAATAAGTTCAATGTAGACTGAAAACATTCGCTTCTGAAATAAAAAAGAGAGAAAATGGTGCAGATTGGAATCAATGCACTGATTTAAGGCAACTTTCCATTAAGGACACTTTGTTTAATGTCTTTTTCACATATATTCACATTTATGAGTCAATAGCAATGTAAATGTAAATAGCAATGTCAATAGCAATGTAAACTACACACACACACACATATATATATAACAAATTTCGTAAAATTTTTAATTTTAGTGTTTTTTTTCTAAAGTAAGAGTTAGCATTATTAGGAAACAAACTGATGAATGGAGTTGTCATCTATCCCCTCACTCCTTTTCTTAAATAGCAAACAATACCCATATTCTTGCTTGCAACACGTTTCTTCTTTTCACGCCTTCTTCTTCTCTCCCTCGGTAATAATATCTTCTGGAGGTGATCTTTTAAACCACTCACACCAGGAACCATCATACAGAGGAACCCCTGGGTGCCCGACTCGGTCAGCCGCCAGAATAACGTGACATGCTGTCACTCCAGAACCACAAGAAGCCCAAAGGGGGCGCTCCAGGTCCACGCCAGCATCTTTAAACAGTTTAGCTAGGGCTTCAGTTCCAAGATGCTTCCCAGAGGGATCCAGGAAAGTCGGGTACGGCATGTTGATGGCTCCGGAGAAATGTCCAGGCAGAATATCTGAGAAGGACAGACAGAGGAGGCAGAGTTATTATTATGTTGCCCAGTGATACTGTTAACTTATCAGTCCTGTTGAACGTACACCATTTCCCTGAATGCAGGCTGTTCAGGTAAGATAATAGTATTTATTATAACATTTACCAAGAAGACAATATCCCCTACATTTCAAAATATATTAATTGTACATGTTTTTTCACATTTATGGATACTTGTAAGTAGGGCTGGGCGATATGGCCTAAAATCAATATCACGGTATATTGAGGAGTTCACCTCGATAACAACAAATGGACGATAACTACATGGATGAGCAAAAACAAAAACTGTCCACTAGATGGGGCTGTCATGTGTATTACTTGAGTCAAGTTACAGGGACATGAACGTCGCCTACACACACCTTTTCTTTATCACCAAATTTATTGACATGGAAAAAATTATATCGGTTAGTCAGAAATTTCAGTAACAATACGTTTTTGATTTATCACCCAGCCCTACTTGTAAGCCATCCTAATGTAAATATATATATAGTCTGGCCACGAACCATTGAAACCACCCAGTCATGGGGCGGAATCTGTGGTCGTCTTTCAGATGGTCTCGCACACACCTAGTCAGCGCTAGGACCAATCAAAGCAACAAACATGAGGTTCTACAGATGTCAGTCAATGGGGCAGTTCGCCATACACCATCAAAGAAGAAGCAAATACATCCTTTTTCAAAATAAATGACTTAAGTGCCTCTATCTGCTCATGTCTCAAAACAAGCCCAAGTTTAAATCGTCCAAACTTGATGCCAAAGCCGTTTCAAACAAACGCCGTTCCTGAGCCGACACCATCTTTGTAGATTTTCTCTGTGGCAGCTCTAAGTTTGTATTCGTTTTTTAAGTTTAGGTTTGTTTGTTTTTATTCTCGTGTTCCCATTACTCCTCTTTGTCTCTTCCCAACTCCTTTATTCTTTTTTTAATATATATTTTTGTTTCTAGCCCACTTTGCTGACTGTTGAATCACTGAAGTCAACTACGCAACAGGAGTATCTCAAACTCTTCCTGTTGTCACTGTTTACGAAACAGAAAAAAACCCTAGCATCCTGAACATTATCATCATCATTAGAGATTTAAACAGGACATGATTACAAAACAATAATTTTTACACCATCTGTCTTTGTGGTTTTGTGATAAAAAACCTGCGGTTTGAGCTGCCCGTTTGAATTAAAGCAGACGTTTTATTGCTGAGTCATGATGATGTTGGTGTTAGTTTCCAGCCCAAACAAAGGCATGATTCCCTCTCGCTGTGCTGCACGCATAATTGCAGCCACAGTTCTAACCATGTTCAGGAACTGTGCTTTTAGACACATAATGGACGCCGCCTCCTTCCTCATACTTTTGTCTCGTTTTTTTCGGAAGAGCTCGGGTGTCTCAGCAGCTCCAACCCTGGTTAATTGTAGTCAACAGTTTTTACTGTTACACCTGATTCACAGCAACATCTCTCTTTTGAACATCTAGTTTATACTTCTCCATCTGCTGCAGTACAGAGACACACAACGCCATGAGTCGGAAAAGGGTAGAATTCCTTCTCCAGGTCAGGGATGAGGTCCTGCCTCAAGTGGAGGAGTTTAAGTATCTCTGGCTCTTGTTCACGGGTGAGGGAAGGGTGGAGCGCAAGATCGATAGGTGGATTGGTGCTGCGTCTGCAGTTGTACTGGTCTGTCGTGGTGAAGAGAGATCTGAGCTGGAAGGTTAAACTCTCGATTTACCGGTCGATCTACGTTCCTACACTCATCTATGGTCACGAGCTTCGGGTAGTGACCGAAAGAACGAGATCACGGATGCAAGTGGCAGAAATGAGTTTTCTCCACAGGGTGTCTGGGCTCTCCCTTAGAGATAGGGTGAGAAGCTCGGTCATCCTGGAGGGACTCAGAGTAGGTCTGCTGCTCCTCCACATTGACAGAAGCCAGTTGAAGTGTCTCGGGTGTCTAGTTAGGACGCCTCCCTGGTGAGGGTTTTTGGGCACGTCCAACCGGGAGGAGACCTAAAGGAAGACCCAGGACACGCTGGAGGGACTATGTTTCTCGACTGGCCAGGGAACACCTTGGGTTTTCCCTGGAGGAGCTGGCCCAAGTGGCTGGGGAGAGGGAAGTCTGGGATACATTTCTGGATACAATTCTGGGAACACATATGTATCAACAGGGTAAATGATGGGAATAATGATGTAGATTTATACACAAAGGAGCGTTGTGGCAAAGAAAATGGTACGCACGCATTGTTTTTGGTGCGGATGTGCCCCACCTGTGGGAACCCCTGCTGGTAACAGTTGAAGCTCACCGATTTCTGCTCACCAGCACAACAAACTAAATGCTGGGTGTGTCATGTTTTCATTCTGCAGACTGTAACTATTCCAGTACAGGAACTGAGCATCCAAAAGAGAGTAAAGGAATGAGTATATCATTGAGTGAAATGATGATCTACAAAAAAATGAATAAATAAATAGTAATAATAATAATAATAATAAGATAGCAGGAAATCCAGTAGTGCTGCTGACTGCAATAATTTTAGGTTGCATTCTTCACATTTTTAAATACAGTGATAATATGATAACCATGATACATTTCTTTACAATAGTCAAAATCAATTTGGAAATGGTTTAAAGCTGCAATAGCAAATCAAAACAGGCTAGCTTTTAAACACAAAGATGGTCACGGAACATTCACCCCTTTTGTCGGCTATCATCCATAGGCATCCCCAGAAATCCACATTTCCAGAGGACACACGATAGCGCAAAACACCAGTCGCCATTTTCTAGGTCTGTCTTTTGTTGTCCGTGATCTCAAATGGTGTTTTTCTTTTTGGGACTCTGGTAGTTTATCCTAAAGTTGAAGTGGTAGCAGCTAGGAGTGAACACAGTATGTCGTCACCTTTTACTGACCTGAAATTTCACACATCGATCATTATCAACAGCTTTATTTTTTATCATTCAAACTTCAGGTAGAGACTATGCACCGACATCTGACCGACATACCGAGTCATCGGTGTTGTTCTGTATTAGGTCTGTCCTCACGCTCATGTTTTTAAAGTTGCTTCGGTTTCCAAGCATTATAATCTCCAGAGAATCAAACTCACCACTCCCACCTGGTATGTTGGTGTGCACACTAGCATGAAAAATGATTTAATGATAAATGTTTTGCATGAAGTTCTATCATTCCTATAATGGACAGGATGACATCACACAGCATCCCACTGCAGAGATAATGGTCTGCAGCAGAACCAGTTGGGTGAGTGGAACCTGAAACTGGTCCAACTGGTTCAGCATAAAACACAAATATAAAAAAAAAAATAATAATCATTTAAAAACACTTTAATGAACCACATTGAGGCACAAATTACTTTTATGTACTCCTGGTGCCCATCACATAGGTACAGGTGGTATTTAATAAAGACAAATGATATGTAGCATGACTCAGCACTTTCTAGTGTTTTGTGTTTAATTTATTAACTCAGACTGTTTAAACTGAAAAACTTGGGTTTTAGCTTATAAGACCTTAATAAAAATTGCATTTTATTATTTCTTGTGTTCCATATTTTAATTATATGATTTTTTTATTATTATTCCTGTTTGGTTGAACTAAGCTTTGAACTCTATTTTGCTCATACAAGTAATAAACATAGTGTTTATTTAGTTCAGCTTAGTGGTGTTTAACATAGTTTAGTTCTCACCCTCTCTGGGTTCTGGCTGAGTCCCCTGGAACCTGCCAGCAGACCTGGCGTCCACCACCTGGACCTTCTTGCTCTTGATGTTTTCCACAACATCTTCGTAGCTCTTCACCCATGATGCGTTCAGGGTCGCTCGGAAGTCCCTCCTCTCCGGTTTGCTGTACTCGGAGGTCACCGGGTGTCCGTCAGCCAGCCACAGCTTCATGCCTCCGTCCAGCACCGAGACCGAGCTGTGCCCGAACACCCGGAACATCCACCACACCCGGGGCGCGCTGAATGAGCCGATGCTGCTGGTGTCGTACACAACAACGTGCGTGTCGTTCCCGATGCCGAGATCTCCGACAAACTGGGAGAAGTGGCTGGCGGTGGGCAGCATGTGGTCATACTGGGAGCTCTTGTCGTAGCAGTCGTCTATGTCAAAAAACGAGGCTCCCGGTATGTGTTTGTGAGTAAACTCATGTCTGGTGTTCCGCTGGGCTTTGGGTAGGTACCAGGAGCAGTCCAGGACAGCCAGCTTTGGACCGACCTGGTTGTTCTGGATCGCCTCTGCCAGCCACTGACCGGAGATCACCGCGGGAGTTGGAGCAGCCATGATAAGGAGTTCAGTCCAGAAGGAAAAGTGGACTGAGATCAGCTGAAGCGCACACCCATTTATCTGAGACACAAACACGCCTGATGTGTTGTTATGACGTTCATCACCCGGCCTGACAGGCTCCTCTCACGGACTAAAACGAGGAGTAATAATGACGTTGCAGATATTTAAAGTAGATATTAACTGAGACAATAGAATGTTTATAACAAGCACAGGACACTTCCTTAAAGGTGTCCTATAATGCATGGGCGTCGCACCCGTGGGGGACATTTTTCCAGCAGTTTTGCTCAAAACTTTACTAAGTCTGGTCCCCCCGTGTTTCGCTCGCTGTTTCCCCCTCTCCCCCCTCCCTTTCCTGTTGATCACTGAAACCCGCACCTCTGCGCACCGGTGTTACGTCAAAGATTCTCGTACGTTCCATCATTGATATGTTTCTCCAGCTGCTCCGCGCCTCCGAACTGATAAAATCGCGCGCGCTCATTACAAGCTGCACTTCCAGCGACGTGGATCAAGCTGGCACCCCACCCACACGTCTCCCAGCGCGCTCTGCTTGTACCACAATAGAACTACAACCTCGTTGAGCTCAAACATCTTATTTGCGCAAATCCAGAGCTTTAAGTGGGCCCCTCCCGACATATGCAGAACACGCGCTCCATGAGGGGCCTCGTTTTGCGCACGAGTATTCATTCTCTCCAAACGCGCAAAAGGCGCATCGCTGTTGCGCGCCGCGCACACAGCACCATCAGCTACCGTTAGCCCAGGCAGGAGGAGAGAACAAAGAGACGAGGTATCCGACACCGTGCACGCTCCCGCAATGATTGACAGCAGCAGCATCTGAACAACCAGTGGTCAGATGCGCCGACAGGCAGCTGGAAACATGGAGGTGGAGATGCATCCAAACGGATGAGAATAAGCACAAGAAAAAAAAGTCAAAACAAGAGGAGGAGTGAGCTGCACTTGAAAGTGGGAATGTTGATTAAAAAAAGAAAAACTTTGTGAGCATAAACATCCCAGCTGCTGCTGATCAGGAGACAGAAGAGACGATGATTCTGTCTGGATGGGCTGGAGAATATTTTACAGCAGCTGATTATTTATTAAATGTTTTGTTAAATGCACAAACCTTCACTTCTGTCCTGTTGTCTCTGGTTCACAGCCTTTCAGTCCAATAGTATCCTATAATTAGTTGTTGTCGTATTTATATTAATTTCATTTGATAATTTCCCATTGAGACCAAAACAAATCCTAATCTGCTTGTCTGATAGATTTCTGGTCATAACAGGGTCGATGCTGAAGTCTGAACTTAACCCTAACCCAGCTGCTTCTGCTGAGTGAAGCTTGAGGCTCATCAAAGACACAAGAACACCTAAGTGGCAGTAATTCAACCTAAAAGGTGAAACTAATCTATGAGACAGACTCATTCCATGCAAAGCCAGATATTTCAGCCTTTATTTGTTATAATGGCTACAACTGATGAAAACTCCACATTCAACATCTCAGACAATCGGAACATTGAGAAAAGGTTCAATATTCTAGACTCAAAGTGTCACACTCTAATCAGCTGATGAATCCAGAACACCTGCAGAGGGTTCCTGAGCCTTTAGATGGTCTCTCAGTCTGAGCTGGATTACTGACGTAAATGGACTTAGATTCTCATTTTTCAGTTCCACCTGTAGACCACATTAGAACTGGCTCTGCTAAAAACTACAACACTTAGATTCTTCAAAGCTTAACTAGATTATATTAGACTGATAGCAGAGTCCTTAAAGAACAGTTTGTGATTGGTTAAACCTTTATTTGATCTGTGACAGTTCAAAAAAGGCAAATTTCAGAACTTTCTTGCATCTGACCCACCTTAGGTCTGGTCTAGTGTAAAAACTACAACACCTAGACTCTTCAGACCTGGATTAGATTATTCTACATTAACAGCAGAATCCATCAATTCCAGGTGGTCATTTGTGAAAGATTTAGTTCAAAGAAGGCCACTTTCTTCTTTTTTTATTGAGTTTGGATGATCATATTAGTAACATATTTTTCAATTTAATGGGTTGATGTTGAAATTTCAAGAGTTCTGATTGGTCACCCATGAAATAAAACATTTTACATTTTATAATTACAGCAGCTTAAAGATACTTGGGGTGGAAAAATTAGTGAATTTCTGAATTAAAAACTTAAAAAGGGAACCAACTTCAACTTCATATAAAAAAGAGCAACCAGCCAAATGAAAGAGAAAAATAATCTAATTTAAAATTTGCATTGCATTCCAAATAAGTTCAGGGTAACAATTTCAGGATAATGCATACTGGTAAAATAGGACAGGGTGTGTAAATACAGATGTGTGTGTGTGTGAGTGTGTGTGTGTGTGTGTGTGTGTGTGTGTGTGTGTGAGTGAAAAGTCTCAACATCTCCCACACTTTTGAGAAGCTTGCAACGCCCCTGCTAGAATGCAATTAATCAACAATCTAAAACAGAGCTTTGAGCCTCCAAAAAGCATAAGAAATTTTTTTTTGGCTTTCATGTGTCCCAGGAGCCCTGATAAACATGCTTTTGTTGCAGTGCAACACGACACATTTTAAATAAAACCTCATTTTAAAGCTAACATAAATTGTGAAAAACACAAAAATGAAAAAAACAAGAAAACAATAATTAATGAGGTAGGGGTCTGCCAAACAGACAAAGTGCAGCCCAAAGACCCCTTATGATGAATAAAATAAATGGAACCAGTGTTCCCTCGCCCGGACGCGGGTCACCGGGGCCCCCCTCTGGAGCCAGGCCTGGAGTTGGGGCACGCTGGCGAGCGCCTGGTGGCTGGGCTTTCACCCATGGAGCCCGGCCGGGCATAGCCCGAAGAGGAGACGTGGGTCCCCCTTCCCATGGGCCCACCACCCGTGGGAGGGGCCAAAGGGGTCGGGTGCAATGTGGAAAGGGTGGTAGCCGAAGGCGGGGACCTTGGCGGTCTGATCCTCGGCTACAGAAGCTGGCTCTAGGTACGTGGAATGTCACCTCTCTGGTGGGGAAAGAGCCGGAGTTGGTGTGTGAGGTTGAGAGGTTCCGACTAGATATAGTTGGACTCACCTCAACGCATGGCTCTGGCTCTGGAACCAGTTTCCTCGAGAGGGGTTGGACTCTCTACCACTCTGGAGTTGCTCCCACTGAGAGGCGCCGAGCAGGGGTGGGCATACTTCTTGCCCCCCATCTTGGTGCCTGTACATTGGGGTTTACCCCGGTGAGCGAGAGGGTAGCCTCCCTCCGTCTTCGGGTGGGGGGACGGGTCCTGACTGTGGTTTGTGCTTATGCTCCAAACTGCAGCTCAGACTACCTACCCTTTTTGGAGTCCCTGGAGGGGGCGCTGGAAAGCGCTCCTTCGGGTGACTCCCTCGGGTGACTCCCTCGTTCTGCTGGGGGACTTCAATGCTCACGTGGGCAACGACAGTGAGACCTGGAGAGGTGTGGTTGGGAGGAACGGCCCCCCTGATCTGAACCCGAGTGGTGTTCTGTTATTGGACTTCTGTGCTCGTCATGGATTGTCCATAACAAACACCATGTTCAAGCATAAAGGTGTCCATATGTGCTCTTGGCACCAGGATACCTTAGGCCGCAGGTCGATGATCGATTTTGTTATCGCTTCATCTGATCTGCGGCCGCATGTCTTGGACACTCGGGTGAAGAGAGGGGCGGAGCTGTCAACTGACCACTACCTGGTGGTGAGTTGGCTTCGATGGTGGGGGAAGATGCCGATCAGACCTGGCAGACCCAAACGTGTTATGAGAGTCTGCTGGGAACGTCTGGCAGAGTCTCCTGTCAGAAGGAGCTTCAATTCCCACCTCCGACAGAACTTCGAACGTGTCCCGGGGGAGTCAGGGGACATTGAGTCCGAATGGGCCATGTTTCGTGACTCCATTGTCGAAGCGGCTGACCGCAGCTGTGGCCGCAGGGTGGTCGGTGCCTGTTGTGGCGGCAACCCCCGAACCCGCTGGTGGACACCAGTGGTTAGGGATGCTGTCAAGCTGAAGAAAGAGTCCTATCAGGTCTTTTTGGCCTGTGGGACTCCGGAGGCAGCTGATAGGTACCGGCAGTCCAAGCGGAATGCGGCTCAGGTGGTCGCGGAGGAAAAAACCCGGGCATGGGAGGAGTTCGGTGAGACCATGGAACAAGACTTCCGTACAGCTTCGAGGAGATTCTGGTCCACCATCCGGCGTCTCAGGAGGGGAAAGCAGTGCACTACCAACACTGTTTACAGTGGGGAGGGTGTGCTGCTGACCTCGACTCGGGACGTTGTGAATCGGTGGGCCGAGTACTTTGAAGACCTCCTCAATCCCACCGGCACGTCTTCCAGTGTGGAAGCAGAGTCTGGGGACTTTGGGTTGGGCTCTCCAATCTCTGGAGCCGAGGTCACTGAGGTGGTCAAAAAACTCTTCAGTGGAAAGGCTCCGGGGGTGGATGATATCCGCCCGGATTTCCTTAAGGCCCTGGATGTTGTGGGGCTGTGTTGGTTGACGCGGCTCTGCAATATCGCGTGGACATCGGGGGCAGTTCCACTGGACTGGCAGACCGGGGTGGTGGTCCCCCTATTTAAAAAGGGGGACCGCAGGGTGTGTTCCAACTACAGGGGGATCACACTCCTGAGCCTCCCTGGTAAGGTCTATTCAGGGGTTCTGGAGAGGAGGGTCCGTCGGATAGTCGAACCTCGGATCCAGGAGGAGCAATGCGGTTTTCGTCTTGGCCGTGGAACACTGGACCAGCTCTATACCCTTGGGGGAGTCCTGGAGGGTGCGTGGGAGTTCGCCCAACCAATCTACATGTGTTTTGTGGATTTGGAGAAGGCGTTCGACCGCGTCCCTCAGGGGGCCCTGTGGGGGGCCCTGTGGGGGGTACTCTGGGAGTATGGGGTACAAGGCCCCTTGATACGGGCTGTTAGGTCCCTGTACGACCAGTGTCAGAGCTTGGTCCGCATTGCCGGCAGTAAGTCGGGCTCGTTTCCGGTGAGAGTTGGACTCCGCCAAGGCTGCCCTTTGTCACCGATTCTGTTCATAACTTTTATGGACAGGATTTCTAGGTGCAGCCGAGGTGGTGAGGGGATCCGTTTTGGTGGCCTAAGGATCAGGTCTCTGCTTTTTGCAGATGATGTGGTCCTGTTGGCTTCGTCAGAACGTGATCTCCGGCTTTCGCTGGAGCAGTTCGCAGCCGGGTGTGAAGCAGCTGGGATGAGAATCAGCTCCTCTAAATCCGAGACCATGGTCTTGAGTCGGAAAAGGGTAGAATGCCTTCTCCAGGTCAGGGACGAGGTCCTGCCCCAAGTGGAGGAGTTTAAGTATCTCGGGGTCTTGTTCACGGGTGAGGGAAGGGTGGAGCGTGAGATCGATAGGCGGATTGGTGCTGCGTCTGCAGTGATGGGGGCGTTGTACCGGTCTGTCGTGGTGAAGAGAGAGCTGAGTCGAAAGGCGAAACTCTCAATTTACCGGTCGATCTACGTTCCTACCCTCACCTATGTTCACGAGCTTTGGGTAGTGACCGAAAGAACGAGATCGCGGATACAAGCGGCCGAAATGAGTTTTCTTCGCAGGGTGGCTGGACTCTCCCTTAGAGATAGGGTGAGAAGCTCGGCCATCCAGGAGGGGCTCGGAGTAGACCCGCTGCTCCTCCACATCGAGAGGAGCCAGTTGAGGTGGCTCGGGCATCTGGTTAGGATGCCTTCTGGATGCCTCCCTGGTGAGGTTTTCCGGGCACATCCAACCGGGAGGAGACCCAAAGGAAGACCCAGGACACGCTGGAGGGATTATGTCTCTCGGCTGGCCAGGGAACGCCTTGGGATTCCCCCGGAGGAGCTGGCCCAAGTGGCTGGGGAGAGGGAGGTCTGGGCTTCCCTCCTTAGGCTGCTGCCCCCGCGACCCGACTCCGGATAAGCGGCAGAAAATGGATGGATGGATGGGTCTGTGCTCCATAAGGCACCAGATGTTTATATCTAGTGGGATCAAAGCTTAGTTTCTTGCTCATAGTAGAATATGATGCATGAAAGTCACTGAAGCTCTTGATTAATCGGTCAATGTTTCTACCGTCACCTATGGTCACGAGCTTTGGGTCATCATGACCGAAAGAATGAGATGACGGATGCAAGCGGCCGAAATGAGTTTTCTCTGCAGAGTGTGTCTGGGCTCACCCTCAGAGAAAGGGTGAGAAGCTCGGTCATTCGGGAGGGGCTAGGAGTAGACCTGCTGCTCCTCCGCATCGAGAGGAGCCAGTTGAGGTGGTTCACGCATCTAGTTAAGATGCCTCCTGGATGCCTCCCTTGTGAGGTTTTCCGCGCACGACCAATCATGAGGAGACCCAAAGGAAGACCCAGGACACGCTGGAGGGACTATGTGTCTCAGCTGGCCAGGGAACACCTTGGGATTCCCCCGGAGGAGCTGGCCCAAGTGGCTGGGGAGAGGGAAGTCTGGGCCTCTCTGCTTAGGCTGCTGCCCCCGCGACCCGAACCCGGATAAGCGCAAGAGAATGAATGGATGGATGTTTATAATCTAGAATGTATTCCAGTGGTTTAAGCCACAGAAGGACAAACCATAGAAACAAACATGAGAATAAAAGAATGAACCAGGGCTTAAAGCTTTGTAATAAATAAATTAACCTCTGATCAGATTATCAGTGGAATAAATAATAATCCAGCAGATAGGAGTTTGTTCATTTTTACCATCTGTTGAATGTGAAATTCATGAAATGTTATTGTTAAAGGATCTGATTATTTTATCATGATATCAAACTCAAATAGTGATATTTAACACTTGTAGTACACAGATGACACACTAGAGGGCAGACGAGGACAGGACTCAAAAAAGTGTCAGTGATTCTGTTGAGGAGGTAGAAAACAGGATTTACTTGATTTAAAGGGAAGATAATCAGTCAGAATGTTTTAAGTTTTCTAGCTTTAAAGTTTTTCTTTTGGTTGCTGCAACATGAAAATGTGATAAAATCCTGACCTGCACTGAACCAGGGATGCCCAAACCTTTCAAGACAAGGGCTAAAATTGTCCTCATGGGCCACAAAAATGAAGATTTCTGATTTTAAAAAAGGCAAAAAATATTTTATGGTGATTTAAAAAAATATTGTTATATTTTATATATTAACCCTTTAGGCACCAGAGTTTTTTGAAAAACATATTCAATTTTGACATGACTATTTCAAAAAGTTGTAGCATGAAAATGGTTAGAGATAAAGGTAAACTGTAAATGAGAAAACTCTTCACTATGACACAAAGTTTGTGTTAGGAGCAAATTCACTCATCTAATTTGGATATTGTGACATCATCAGGCTGCCACATTGGAATGCATCATTTTTACAGATGTTCCTTCTTTTTTTATTATTTACAAATTATTTATTTTTAATGTTTTTAATTTATATATACATATAAAAAGTTTTTATTTAATTTTTTTTATGTTGTATTTTTGATATTTATATTGGCCTCACTCAAGAGTTTTATAGCCACAACCAGCTCTGGTGGCCTAGTGGTATGAGTGTCCGCCCCGGGACTGGGAGATTGGGGTTCAAATCCCTGGTTGGGTCATACCAAAGACTTTGAAAAAATGAGACCCAATACCTCCTCACTTGACACTCAGCACTAAGGGGTTGGATTGGGGGATTAGACCAATAAATAGTTCCCACCGCTCCTCACCACGGGGATGGGTCAAATGCAGAGATGTAATTTCACCAGTGTGTGATGATATTTGTCAGATTTTTTGGGCTTGTACAGCTTAATATAGTTTTTACTGCTTTAAAATAGATCTCAAATAGATAAGTAAATATTTAAGATGGCTTTGATTTACATAAACATCTTCCTGGAGAAACCAAATTCCACAATTCTAGAATTCAAATGGTAGCTGCCTAAAATCACCCGGGCTCAGAGAGCTGCAAATGGCCCCCATACTGCGATAGACATGTCTGACATAGCCTAAACAGGAAACATAAAACAATAAAATAAAAATATTCCAAATAGTATTAGGATGTTAGAAAAAACTAAGACATAGATGCTTCTCCAGACCCTTTTTTTCTGTCTGTCACCTGATCTCAGAGTGAACCTGACTCATCTGTGAAAAGCACAGGGTGCCAGTACCGGACCTTCCAGTTCTGGTGCTCTCTAGCAGTCAAGCTCCATGGTGCCGAGCCCTCAGGCTGTCCTCATGAAGTCTGTTTCTAATGGTTTGGTCAGAGACCTTCACACCAGCTGGAGGTCACTTCTTAGGGCTCTGGCAGAACTCATCCCGTTCCTTATTATGCTTGCATCTGCAGCTGCAACTACTAAGCAACTAACCAACCATAGATAACTGGTTTGGATCTAAAAAAAATATTTTACATATAAGCCCAATAGCTACAATTAGTTGACTTACTTTTAAACTGGAAATTTGCCCTCGAAGTAGCTGCTACCAACTCCTGATCACATCTGTTTGAAAAATCCGCGCTGTATTCTGGGAAATTTTTGACCAAGAGAAGGCAACAACGAAAAGGGGCTATAATAAATAATGGACTGTGGGAGACTCAAGAAGGTAAAACAGTGTTACCAGTATCAATGAGAGAACAAGTATTCCAAGAAGCCCATGGGTTGGGACATGTTGGTACCACCCAAATTGAAGCAAATTTGACTAACTGGTGGCACCCACATATGAAAGCCATGGTGTCTAACTTTGTGTTAACGTGACATTTGCAGGAAATTCAACATTCGACCTGGAGTGAAGCCGGAGCTGGGCAGCTTTCCTCTCCTACTAAGACCAGATAAAGAGATAATCATTGACTACACAGATATGATAATCACTGTCAATGGTTACAGGTACATGTTGGAGGCTGTGGATGCTTTAACCAGATGGCCAGAGGCTATCCCTGCGAAAAGAGAAGACAGTAAAACAGTGACAAAGTTTCTGATTAACACCTATATTCCAAGGCATCCAGAAAAGGTTTGATCTGATAATGGTACTCACTTCAGAAACACTGACCACCAGGCAGTGGAGGAAGCTTTGGGTTTGAAACATTGATTTGGTACGGTTTATCATTCCCAGTCACAAGGGAAGGTCGAACGAATGAACTAAAAACCTGAAACAAAAATTGGCTAAAATCTGTGCACAGACAAATTCGAATTAGGTAGATGCCCTTCCCTTTGCTCTTATGACAATCAGAGCCTCTATTAATCAGTCTACAGGTTTCACTCCTTTTGAGCTAACCACTGGCAGACCGTTTCCGGGTCCCACAGCAGTTCCATCCGGAGGAGGACAGCTGAATAGGGTAAATTCAAGAGTGTATTACAATGAACTAAAAGCTTTGGTTTCCAGCCTCACCTCCACAGCCTATAACAAACACCCTCCTGCTACAGCCACAGGTGACCTTCCTACAGCTGACTGGGTTCTCCTTAAAGTGCTCAAGCGGAAGTGGTCTGAACCTCGCTGAACGGGTCCCTACCAGGTTGTGGAGCGCACCTCACATGCTGTCCGCTTGAAAGGGAAAGGGGACACTTGGTTTCACTGTACCCAGTTTACACCGGCAGAAGAGCCTGCTAGAACCTTGCAACAAACCAAGGACGATTTGGTCCAATCAAACTGACCAGTCCCCAAGAACACAGCACACATAGTACACATTACTTTGACAAAAACAATTACATACAGAGACTTTTTGCAAATCACAAAGGTGTCTCAAGGTTTCTTGAAAAACTCACACACCTTTTATTTTCATTACAGACTGAGCTCTGTTCATAACCAAGCGGTTACCTCCTGCTTAGTCCAAGCTCTGAGAGCAAATCCAGATTTTCAGTGTGTGGAAAGCAGCGACATAATTTGTAAGTAACTTACAATGCATTTTGATTTTAATTTGTAAAAATCTACGTTATTTTAACAGGCATTTGCTTTTATTCCAGCTGCCTGCAAGACGTACTTTGAGACTGTTCGGAGAAACTTTAGGTACCAGCAACCGGACCTTGACGCTAAAGCTGTCTCATTAAAGAATTTGGCCAGGAGCCGACAAAGAAGAAACAGAGTGTTATAGAAATTTCTATGTCCTGTATTGCTGATGTATTTCCTTTACTCCTTCATTCCTCATCTCTGAAGGAGCACACACACCATCATGTCTGTAAAACACACCCACTGCCTTATCTCACACTTTAAATAAACACTGCTGGCAACCGCTCGGGGCAGACTATACTCTGTTTCCGAGTTGGTCTGTCACCCTTTGCAAACGGATAATGTGTGGTTAATTTTGTCTCTCCTATCTCTTCAGCTACAGGTAGTTAGGTGATTGAGGAAATCCCTAACACAGAGTAAGCTCAAAGTCTTGTTGTTTCATGTAAATTACTTTTCAGTCTGATATTTGCACCCAAAATAAATGTTCTCTTTCTCTTTTTGTTAAATTTTTTTTCTTGTGCAGCTACTGGCAGCAAGGCACAGCGTGGCTAAAGCAGAAGAGCTGGAGTTATGGACGGGTGTCACGGCGGACCTGATGTCCGATGAGGAGGATGGCATCTTGGAGGACACATTTGGGTGGATTGTGCGTCGCCCCTTATTTCGCAGCCAGGAGCTCGGTGACCTGTGCGGGGTGCTTCAAAGCAGACTGCATTCCTGTCCAAAATACACTGCTACTCATCACCGGCGGCTGTGTTCTGGACCTGAGTCTGACCGAATGCCACCTACCAGCTATAGTTCCGAGGCAGCAAAAAAACATTTCATTCAAAGTTGATGCCTCAAATTTAAAATAAAAAAAGACATTTCAACATGTTTCTTGTGTTATGTTTGTGCCAATGCAAAAACAGCTGGGGGTGGGGCCTGCACTATAAGCATAAGGGGTGGAGGGTGCACAGAACAGCATAATAATGAGTTAGATTGACCAATGGTGACAAATTTACTGACCTGCCATGATTATTATTTAAATTTTTTCTGTATTTTAAGCAGCAAAAGGGGTGGAGGGTCACATAGGCTTGCAAAATAATGAGCCAGAGTAACCAATGGTGACAAATTTACAGTCCTATCATGCATGGTATTTAAATTAACTGGCACAGATCCAACCAATCACAGCTTTATTTGTAAAGGCACGACATGCATGTTGTGCAATGCAAATGATAATTGTAGTCATTGTATGTGAATTGCCTGGCCCTAATCTCCCCCCCCCCCCATTCTGGCCACAGGGGGTGGCAGGGACTGGGTGGCCTTTTATTAACCCTGTAAAGGGTCATTTTAGCACATACTGGCTCAAAAAATTCTTTAAAAATATTAAAAAGTTGCAAAGTGTCCCTTTAAATGATGGACGAACCCTCCGCGATGACCCTAGTGACCAAGGGGGGAAACTGCAGTTCTCTTCACTTCTGCGCTGCCCTCAATTTTTGCAGGCAAAGTTTCCCTCTTGGTTCCAAGGTTCCAACCCACTTCAGTGTCAGGAATAAATAAACGCTGGTTGCAGTGATGCTAACCGCAAAACAACTAGGCCGAACTACTGCAAACGCTAGCCTGAGCTGCTAATGCTAGGCCAAGCTCACGTTCCAGAATGTACTGGGTCACTTACCTTCGTTTAACCCACGGGACAGTCACTTGGCCGAACGCTAACTTCCCTAGCACATCCCTGCTTCACAACTGGCGAGACAGTCACTTTGCCGGACATGAACTGTACCACCTCTCCTCATTTCATATTTGTGTCCTGGTCGGTTGGAAGGGGTAAACCAGTCTTTTCATTGTAGGGCTAATTCATGGGTTTGAGTTTGGCCACTTATTGTGAGCACCAACAAAGTTTCATTAGCTATATAGAGACTCAAATCACTATTTCCAGTTGTTATAGACAGTATTGTACTGCCACTTTGAGACCTACCTGTGCTGCTGCTGCGTCAGAGGAACAGAGAACCGAAGAAACGGCGAGCTGCCGTCGATCAGGCAGAGTGATGCAGCTGCAGCACACATAGTAGAGCAACAATCCAGATGTTCGGTTGAAACAAACAGCATAAACTAAATTAATTGTCTCATGCAAAATTACTGAGGTTGACAAACAAGCAATGTAGCGCTCCAGTGCTATGGAGCTAGGATTGGGACTTTAATACATGTAACCTGTACCAAGTTTTGTAACTGAAAACATGTTTCATGACACGTAACTCTGGATTTGTAACTTGTAACTTTAGTTTTGTAACGTGTAATTCTCAATTTGTACATGTATTTCTCGTTTTGTAACATCAAACTTTCGTGTTGTACATGAAACTTTTGTTGTGCAACTTAAATCTAACTTTAGTTTCCTAACATGTAATTCTCAATTTGTACATGTATTTCTCGTTTTGTAACATCAAACTTTCATTTTGTACTTGAAACTTTTGTTTTGTAACTTACATCTAACTTTAGTTTTGTAACATGTAATTCTCTCAATTTGTACATGTATTTCTCATTTTGTAACATCAAACTTTCATTTTGTACATGTATTTCTCATTTTGTAACAT